>OZ005689.1:20674154-20751525 GCA_963930775.1 Cliona cf. orientalis
TTGTAAGGTAAGTTTAGTTGGGTTCAGTATGTCGTGTCTAAAGCGACATTTTAGGAGATTGGGCCTCAAAAAACGCATTTCAGATACTGCTGATAATGAGTGATATGGATGCTCATGGAGGAAGCCAAAGTTTCATCTATGGACCTTCAACTGCTAATACAGTGTGTTCACAAATTATCTCAAATAATTATTGAATCACTGAATACTATAATACTTAGTCTAATAATACTTACTTAGTCTATAATAATATATTACAAGTATAAAAATAATTTAATAAAATTGAAGATTGAAGTAGGAATGGCAGGATAAAAAAGTACACAAACAAGAGATAATCGTATCTACTATACATCCCTACGCTTGCTTTTTTCGACTATTATGCACCTATTAATGTTGACGTGTTTGTTGAGTGTGGTATATGGTATATGGGAGATATTCCGGTTATTCCCTAGTTGTCATAATGGTTCGAGTTTATCAGTTTTGATTCAATCGCATTATTAGCTACTTGTTATTTTTGTTTCCCTCAAAAAGCAAGCGTAGGGATGTATAGTAGATACGATTATCTCTTGTTTGTGTACTTTTTTATCCTGCCATCCCTACTTCAATCTTCAATTTTATTCAATTGTTTTTATACTTGTTTCTGTTCTTTTTTTATATACTTAGTATAATTTATAAATGCCATCTTATCACAAGATGGGAGGTGTCAAAATTCGTAGCCACGCCCCTCATTAACTTGCGTTCATTTAGGCGGCCCATGAGACTCCTCTTAGGGAGAAAACCAAGCTTTAAGTTTTATTGTTGGCAGAAGCTAGTTCAGTACCCGGCATAATTTTATGATCCGTACGTTACCGCTCCTCAGTGTCGAGCCTTGTCATTGAAGTTGACGGTCAGAACCAGGCTTCGTATAATAGTATGATATCTATGCTATGATCGATCCAGCGGAGCACTAGCGCTGCATGCGTTAGCGAGTAGCTCGCCTATGCCTAGCGCCTTACCGCTCCTCGAGCCTTGCACCTTCATATCCATGATCAATCCAGCGCACCGCTGCACGCGATAGTAGCTAGCTAGCTGGCTCGAGATCGCCTTGCGCCTAGGGCGCGGCCAGGTGCTGTCACATGACTTCACCATGGCAATACATTCCGAGCATGCGCATTATATCACAAAATGGCTCATCAGACACACCCAAATGCACCGTACACACCCACTATTATGTAACTATTGAGATAACGCCAAACTGGCATGCCACTGCACTGCGCGCTACACAATAGAGTGGATTTATATGAGAACCAAGGTGAGAGGTCCAGACAGTCTTGAGTTAGACGTGGAAATGAGAAAGAAAGAAAGAAGAAAGAAACCTTGACAAATGGCTATTTTTTGAATATCTGGTTCTGGCATATACAATTGAATTGATGGATGATCTTGGTCTTATTAGATAGATAATTTGCTGTAGATTCTGATTTTGACACTTAGAAATTTCACAAAGTTACCTGTTTTGAGATTTGGATTTTTGTAATGTATTACATATATGGAGTATCCGGGCCATCCCTACTTATAGAGTCGGTAGATATAGAGGATAGAAGCCTTGTGGAGTCAATGGCGACGATACAGATGCCATTGGTGGATTGATTTGTTTAAGGTACATCATAAAGTGTGGTCATGATAATAATAATATTATTAAGGACTCTCATTGATGATTGTAGGGTCTACAAGCGGACGGATACTTCAACAAGAATAACCCAATACACAGGCAAGTCAAATCTTTCTTTTACATGACATTAAATTTTTGTTGATAATTATTAGTATTACAACAATATCTACGACTGATAGGTATTGTCTTTTATTTGTTTGTGGACCACTGTTAGAACAGGATATAAAAGACTTTGTACAAGACTGGAATACCCATCCTATTCGGTCAAATCACAATGTTGCTAGTCCTTGTGGCTGACCGGATGACATGTATGAGGTTCCTGAGATGTTTGGTACGTGTGCATGCAATCTCTATATAGCTATAAATAATTATTATAATATTATTATTTGTACATTGTACAGGAGCTGTGGACGAGGTGCACTCTATTGATCCTCAGGTGTGGCTTAGGGGGATGCTGGAGTCATCCAGAAAACCACAGCTGTGTTCTAACTTCTTTGAAGAGTCTGAGACAATCCTATTATTATCACTTGGCCTTCGATACAAGGATATTTCAAAATTTAACTGTAGAAATGTGTACATTCAGTTTTCCAAAATTCTCACAAATAATTAAATTCTTGACAATGTTAGCATGAATCAACTGATCATGATATATAAATAATAATTATTATTATGAGTCCGCAAGATTGATGGATGATAATCTATATACAGTTGCTAAATATAGCTCCACTGATCATGAGAGATCTATTGGCACAATGTCACGATCATGCATCGGTAATCATCAGATTCTAGTCAGTTATATAATGATTGTTCAGTACAATATTATCATGTTACTACGATTAAGAGATTAAGGATACACCGCACTGCTGATCATGGATTGCACTTGAATCTGATTATCTGGATCAAAAGTGTGTCTCATTCCACTATTCCATCACCTGCATAACAAGCAAACATGAATAGCATTAGTTAAACAATTATATTGTTATAGTCACTAACTTCACAGCTACTTGGACGCTTGCTATGTTTCAGTAGTGTTGAACTAACGGTCTTGAAGAATATGTTCAGCAAGTATGGAGCCAATTCGCCACCAGCCTTCTTATCAGCCACAGATGAAAGCATGCTTACCTCCTTCACATGGTCATCGAGATGCTGATTCTGGACATATCACAAATGGTCATAATAATTATGAGGAACAGTCCCTGCATGACCCTGTACATACCAGCATATGTAGTCTGTACGAGTGTTAGTGTACGCAAGCAGGCCAGTGAAGGTCTCCAAAACCACCTTAAATACGAATACACAAATAAATCACAATATAATATGCAAGCTTGACGTAATTATCAAACAAAATGATTTACCATTCCATAAGAGTACACATCTGACTTTGGTGAATGATGTTGCCCATCTAATTCTGGAGCTGCATAGCCCAAGGATTTGGGTGTCATAACAGCTGTGACCAACGTGTAACCCTTTGGCATGTTGGCGAGAGAAACCAAAATCACCAATCTTCGCTTTCAATGTCTTGTCTAAGAGAATATTGGCCCTATATTGATAGATGGTTGATAGCACATGTACACTAGCAAGACAATACATGCACATTATAAATATTTTTCACCTATATCAACATTTTCAACTTACGACATACAATCCGCACATCAATCAAGCTGGACTTGACCTGAACCTGATAAGCATGGACTATATGGCATTCCATACAAGACAAAAATATCAAACGTAAATAGCAACACTTCAAAAGGTCAAAGGTGAAAAATCTCAAATTTAAGTTGAATATCAAGACTTCAAAAGGTCAAAGGTGGAAAATCTCAAATTTAAGTTGAATATCAATATCAAACACGAGTAAGTCAAAGGACAAAAATATCAAAAGGTTAAAGTTCTTAAATATGAAAAGGACAAAGGTCTAAAATATCTAAGGGTCAAATTTGAAACATTGCTCAAACTTCAATTCAAAAATTTGAAACTTGAATATGAAGAGTTTACCCTATTAATTGAGATTATTAAATTTGTATAAAAATTGTTATTTCTTGCTACGCATTAATTATTTATAATTTCTCTCTGCGCGGAATTAAAAAATAACGCGCTGCGCAATGGTATACTGTATGCATTTAATTACTCAATGGGTGATGACGTCACGCACAGGCGTTCCATGCTTGCATGACATGATCCACCTAGTACCTCTGCTGCTAAGATCACGAGGGAGGCACTGCATGGCTCACTGTACTAGTACTCATACGGGTGAGTCCTTGATCGCTGGTACCAGATTTTAATATCGTCATGTCACCATTACTAGCTAACATTATGGTGACCCTGAAGGTCAGTCCTCAAGTAGTGATCCAAGTTTTGTCCTCAGGTAGCAACCTCCAGTCCTCAAGTAGCGATTTTCAACCTCAAAATTTCACTGATTTTTCCGCGGATTATCTTTGAGTGGAATATCAATGTTCGAGTATCAGAAGGTAGCTCTCCACAAGCTCTATCCAACGGTGCTAAGCAGCTTGTTTAAACGTGTCCGTAGATAAAACCGTTACGTAGCCACGCCCACCAAAACTTTCCTTATAGAAACTTAATTGCACGGTTAAGGCGTCAGTAGATAGCTAATTCAGTGAGCTATCTAGCGCATTTTTTTCCGTGAGTGTACTCCTAGCCAGAGCTGAGATATCATGTTCTCGATTTACTGGAGGTTGGGCATCGCTACCTCAAGTAGCGGTTTTCACTTCTCCGGATCTGTCCTCATTCATGGTATTATGTGTTGGTACTAGGTGATCTATCTTTGAGTATCCCTGGACCCCTTTGTCCACAGGTTGATGGCTGCCTTACCGGATGAAATGTTCGGCGGATGTCTACTTCTCTCACCTGGCTTATGATACCTAGCCTAAACACTGTACCTATACAGTATGATCATAGCCAGCAGTGTTCAGAAAAGTAGTCTAGACTAGTAAGCCAGTTTTGCCAAATCTGCAGAGCGTTCAATCCGTGACAACACCCACAATAGATCACTGGCCACGCCTTCTGCGCATGCGTGGTACTGTACGAGGTTGCACTGCATGTAAACCTACGTACCATTCTCAAGCCCAAAACTAAGTAAGGCCACACAAACTTGATTGTTAGTTTCTCGTCACCGCCCGCGTCTGTTTCAACCTACCGCTTCTGCCTTCATTATTGCCTTGAAACGCCAGCCACACCTCTTTTTTGCCAATTATTTGGGCGGTTCCAGGAAACCACACCCTCAAAATGCCATAATATTGAACAATGAATAATGAAGAATGACCGCCCGCCCGCATAGAAATATAAAAACGGGTGGACGAGAAACTAACAATGTAGTTTGATTGGCCTAACTCACTCAGGTAAAGACTATCATATACCCACGGTATATTAGGAAATATTCTAGGGGCTTAATTTTCACCATTGGGCTTTTCCATTTTATAAGCAAACACCCCCTATTGAGGAGCAAATTGTGAAATGACCCCTCAGGAACTAATCAACTCGTTTTGCCCCCTAAGAATAATTAATTTGGACAGTTGAACCCCCTAGGATCAATTAAATGTATCTGAAATACCCTCTGGAAATTAGTAAGTGGTTGCTTGACCCCTCCGGAATCTATTTTTTGATAGAAAATACCCCACAAGATTAATTAAAATCACCAAAATAGCCCCATAAGAACCAATTAAATTGCCAAAAGGACCCTCAAGAAACTCACAAAAAAAGACCCCTCAGGATGTAATTATCACTCCTCAATGGGGGGTGTATGCCTATTAAATGGAAGAGCCCATTAGTTGATTGTCAGATTCTGACCCCATGAAATTTGTTCGACATTAAATTTTCATGTCTATAGTTCTGTGATTGAGATAAAATAGCATAATAATATTATAATATTTTATGCTAGCACAAGTGAGCACCCACACTAGGCAATCATGAATAAAACCAAAAATAATAGTGAGATGATCGATGTATGACCAAGAATTTTGCACTGGCAGTGCATACATAGATATGTGTACTACACTGCATTCAGACACACAGTCACCACTGATGGTATGAATGCAAGCCAGTAGACTGCGGATTGGTGTGTGAAATGCACTGTTCAAGTAGCTACTTCAAAATACACCTTTAACCATTGCACACACATGCATAATCAGCTGGAATTCGCTATATAATATTATTATTATGATGAATCTCGAGAGTCAGTTCTGCCACTTTCTGCTAGAGAGAGGCATTGCTGGTGCAAATTATCACTAGCTGTCAGTGTGGCAAGGATCTCCCATAATATAGCAAAACCTCTGAAGGTGATATGGACATGGATAATGCATGCAACTTTCATCTTACTCTGGTGATATCTCACAGCTGCCACCAAACTAATCTAATTTACAAGACTGACCTTCTTATATACGGTACACAGGCAGAACCGAACTTACTCTGATCATAGCTGTCTAATGTGCTGTTTTATATATAATATAATTGGCCTCAATAAAGTGGAAAAGCTTAAAAATCAATTGGCAATGCAAGATAGTAAGACTATGATATAGTCAGCTTAAATTCTAGATTTATGACTATTGGCTTGTGAGTGTATAAGATTAACCACTTTTGATAAGGCAGTATTAGAAGTGCATGGCCAAGTTTTATTTAAACTAATTAACCAGTTTTAATAACTAGGGAAAGGTCTATCCAAAGTCCTTGAGCACCTTGTCTATAGCAAAATAAGCAAGTTTATTACTGACAACAATGTTCTCTGTATTCACCAATTTGGCTTCCGCCAACACCATTCCACGACTCAACAACTGCTAGTCTTTCTAAGCAATATCCTTGATGCTCTCAACAATTGTTCAAAATGTGACATCATCTATCTTGACTAGCCTTCGACAGTGTACCACATCAAGAGCTACTGCTTAAGCTGTGGAAGGTTGGTGTAGTGGGGAGCTTATGGAGATTTTTTTTTTTTTTTGTATATATATAATATAATAGTTCATGTCATATGACAACGGATGCACAAATAGCGATATATATGCTAATACAAGTGTACACCCTGACTAATAATTATTAAAGACAACAATAATTAAGATTAATAAAATTAATAATATTATATAAGTTAATTTAAGTTAAATACTCTCTCAACAGGTGCTTGAACCTCTAGTGATTCAGATGATACCACTTGCTGGGGCAGACTATTCCATAGATTTGGAGTTTGACAAAAAAAGAAACTTTGAAATGAATTTGTCCTCGCAAATGGGACACATAATGTTTGAGAGTGGGAGCGTGACTCATGTGAGTTGCAAGTAGAATGAATAGGGGAGTTGGGAAAGTGTATTAATCCATTCAGTAGCTTGAATAGGTAACAAAGATTCAAGAAGCTCCTTCTGCTTTCAAGGGTTGTAAGGTGCAACTGATCTAGACGGTCTTCATAACTTACTCCATGCCATGATTTTGTACAGATCTTCGAGGCTAGTTTCTGTACCGACTCTAGTGCCAGAATATCTTTTTTCAGATGGGGATTCCAGACTGGGACAGCATACTCAAGATGTGGTCTTACGAAGGTAGTATAAAGTGTTTTAAGTGTGCTGGGCATTGCATGACCGTAAAACTTTCTATAAATAAATCCTAGTTGTTTCCTTGCTTTCGTGCAGATCAAGTTGATGTGATCACTCCATGATAAATCAGCTGTAATTGTCACACCTAGGTAGCGGTAGCTCTGGACCTTGTCGAGTGCAGAGTTATTAATGGAGATTAGTGTCAGACTGGAAATAAAACTACTCCTTTTCCTTGAAATTAATAGAGATTTACACTTTTTCACATTGAGGGTCAATTTGTGGTCAGCTAGCCACATTGCTAGAGCATTGATATCAGCTTGTAGGTCAAGATAATCTTGTACACAGCAGATGGTTTTATGTAGGAGCAAATCATCTGCAAACATAGACAGACTTCCGCCACTCAATCGGATACCATCAAGACCATCAATATAGATTAGGAAAAGCAGTGGGCCCAAAACGGAACCTTGAGGGACCCCCGAAATAGCATGTTGAGAGGTAGACTTTGCCCCTTCTACTCCTACGATCTGAGAGCGGTTGTAAAGGTAACTGCTAATCCAAGCAACAATGTGGGGATGTACATCAAGCTGGACAAGCTTTTGAAGGAGTAGCCTATGAGGAACACTATCAAATGCTTTCTGAAGGTCAAAGAAAACAGCCTGGATCTCAGCGCCTCTTTCCAGATTTAGATGCCACTCATGCATAGCTGATAGGATTGCACCTGTTGTGGATCTTCCAGCTAAAAATCCCCATTGATGGTCAGAGATAGTCAGATGGTCACAAATTTTCTCGAAAATAATACGCTCCAATACCTTACTTACTATGGGAAGTAATGATATAGGATGGTAATTGTTTGGATCTGAAGGTTCACCATGTTTTGGAACTGGAGTAATCAAGGAAACCTTCCAACTACTGGGCACAGTGGCCTTAGAGATTGATTTATTTAAAGAGGGTACAAAGCATTGGTGATATAATGTAAGCAGTCTCCTTTAGCATTCTGTCAGAGACTCCATCGAGGCCAGAGGCTTTATTGGTATCGAGGGAGAGTATGATGTCGAGCACCTCTTCAGAGCACAAGAGATCAGCTGGGCAATTTATTGGATCCACGGTAATTAAGTCCTCAGCATTAAGGGGAGCAATTACAGTATTTGCAATTTATCACCAAGCAACATGGCCTTGTCAGCAGGTGACGTAATCTCAATATCATCACTAATCAGCATTGGTATACTTGAGTTCTTTTGGTTCATGCTGTTTACTACCTTCCAGAAATGTTTACTTGTTGGCTTTAGCTGCCTGAGGTACTTGTTTTTGGCAGATCGAATTAAGTAGGTCACTCTATTACGGTATTGTTTGTACTTCAGCTGGTAAGAAGATCTATGAGATTTTTTATGGAAGGTATCACGCTTTCGCATTAGTTGGATGATAGATTTTGACAACCATGGTAGATTCTTTCTCTTAGGCAAGACACTTTGTGGTATGCATTGCTTCATTATTTCAAGGAACTTTTTTTCCCATCTCGCCCAAGAAGTGGTAATGTCATCTTCTATTAGGATAGAGTCCATATGAACTTGAGCGGATAGCAATTCATTTGCCAGTTCAAAATCTGCATGGTCATATCGCCATATTGATCTAGGGTATTGAGGGGGTCGTTTAGCAGCACCTGTTCTGAAAGTTGCAAGGATTCCATTGTGGTCAGATGCCCCTAATGGTGGGATGATGTCACAACTGTTTGTAAGAGATGGTGTAGAAGATAACATAACGTCAATAGTTGTAGCTGTGACATCAG
This sequence comes from Cliona cf. orientalis, assembly GCA_963930775.1. Classification (NCBI taxonomy): domain Eukaryota; kingdom Metazoa; phylum Porifera; class Demospongiae; order Clionaida; family Clionaidae; genus Cliona; species Cliona cf. orientalis. The sequence goes on from OZ005689.1 coordinate 20,683,111, forward strand.
TGGTACGAGTATGCCCTGTGTTTGAGAGAGTTAGGTTATACGAATTAATCACATTACAAAACTTAGTCAGTAAGGGACTGGGGGTTGAAACATCAATATTTACATCACCAAAAAATAAGAAGTTAGAAAATAAGGGAATATTAATATGTTCAAGTGAGGATGAAAATGTATCAAAAAAGCTGTTAGGAGCTGACGGTGGCCTATACAAAAGTGAGACACCTATCTTACCATGAGAATGCTTTACAGAAATAACTAAGAATTCTAAATAAAAAGGGCCTGAGGAAACAACTGAAAATGACAAGTGATTGGCAATATAAATTGCGATGCCTCCTCCATGTCTGTCTCTATCAAGCCTAGTTAGAGTAAAATTAGGGATGGCTATTTCAGAATTAGCAATGTTGTGGTCTAACCATGTTTTGACAATGTTAACGCAAATGATGTCTGGTTTATACAAAAGGCAATTAGCATACAGCTCGTCGACTTTGTGTATCAGACTCCTGGCATTGTAATAGATAACATTTATGTTATGAGGGTTGTTGGGTGAGGGAGAAAGTAAGCCATCCGTATAGTCCTGCCTTCAAGTCAGGCAGGAAATGTATGGGGGGACAGGGATACACTAGGGCTCTCGGCAGTGGGAGTTTTGACCGTGAGGGAGGCTTATCTATTAGGCGATGACGTAGGTGTGTCAGTAGGGGGATCAATAATGGTTGGAACCGTAATGTTCTGCTGATCTGTTGCACTATTACAGGACTGGGTATGTGGTTGAGGTGTCACATTATCATTATTATCACTGTAACGGAGCAAGGGTTCAATTTTCCATCTACGAGGGAGAGCCATAATATTCCAGGTTTCCTCTAATCCTTTTAGAATATTTTCCTCTGCTCTCAAGACAAACCACCACTTTGCAGGTCTCCCGTTTCCCGGCTGCACAACTTTAAATTTCCTCTTGACAGTAAGATCATTGGCAGACAAGTTAGCAAGCATGGAAATTGCTCCTTTTACTTCTCCAACTGTAGTATTGTTGTGTGTACCCCATACTTTTCTCGCTCCAGTTACGTGGGCGCGGGGACGCTGTGGACCAGCCGTGGTCGATCTTGGGCTTTGTCGGGCTTCGGATCCCGTATAACGGTTTTCGGCCGTATTCCTTTGACCAGTCTCTTCTCTCACAGCTCTGCGACTGCTATTACCATTCTTCCGAGAGTACCTGTCCAATAGATCAACATAATGCCAAGATCTTTTTGCTGGTTGCTTGTGGACTGAGATAGGTAGTTCATTAATGAGGTATTGGTGGTCACAAGGTATGGCCTGAGATGACAGAAAGGAGAAAGCATTTGGACACATTAAACTTCATTTTCCAGTACTGGGTGCTCCATGTGGATAGTGCATCTAGGTCGGCTTGCAATAGGATGCAGTCATGTGGGGAGTGTATAGGTCTAAGACACTTGGTATCGTCAGCGAATAGGAATGCACTAGAGTGTTTCATGGTGGATGACAGATCGTTTATGTATATGAGGAACAGAAGATGGCCAAGTAGACTTCCCTGGGGGACACTGGAGACTACTGGGAGCATTGAAGAATTGCCGTTGTTAATGCAAACATCATATCCTCTGACTTATCATGGTCCTGTCACATAATATTATGATATTGTATAAGATTGTATCAAAAGCATACAAAATACTTAGCCTGCTCCGCAGAACTTTTTGTTCTTCTGATGACATCACCACAAAGAAAATATTTTATATTTCTCTCGTAAGATCTCAGGTCATGTACGGTTCCCAAATCTGGTGACCTAAAGACACGAAGCCGATCGAATCATTACAACGTCGAGCCACCAAGTATATACTCATGACTACACCTCAGACTATCGCTCAAGATTAATCAAGCTTAAGCTCCTACCTTTAGCAATGCAACTTGAACTCAATGATATTATGTTTTTTATTAAGTCTTTAAAGCTCACCTCACCTAGCAACTCCTTCAACGTATATATCTCAGTGTACGCATCATTCACTGACAGTGTCAACCCGACAAGATCTGGTAGCTACAGAAAACTTGTCCAACCCCTTGTAAAGAGCAACAGGGACAAACAATTCTATTTTAACAGGCTTCCCTATCTCTGGAACTCCCTGCCCCCAATCGATCTCAACTTGTCACTCAGCAGCATCAGACTAAACATCTTCTGGGACTCGTTCTTAAAAAGATTCAACGCTGATATTCTCTGTACCTACTATTTCTCATGTCCTTGTAACAGTTGTTTCCAACAACCAAGATCAAGATTGGGTGTCTAGATTCAATGGAACGTGGAACGGTGGAATGGAACAGTGGAACGGTGGAATAGTGGAATGGGCAACTATGACTAACGACCCTGTACCACACCACTTATTCGTGCGTGCACACTATAATATATGCAGCTCAGCTTGAGCAGAGTCAGACAGGCAAGAGAGAAGAATAGGTCAGGGATGTAGACTCGGAGAAAGACAGAGAGGCAAAAGCCACAGAGCACATGCTGCAATATAGTCTAGCTATAGATCTAGATAAATGATTATTATACTGCTACTGAGTCCAGCACAGACACTGATGATGCCGTAGTATGGTGCCTATTTAATTTGTTGCCATGCCATAATATTATGGCCTTGAATGCTATATATCCCTGACACTGCCTGGGACCAAGGCCTGGATAGTTCTATTAGTCACGGTTCCCGGGCCCCTTACATTTATTGAATAGATAAGTTATCATAATACTAACTATAGCTCCCTGGGTGACAATCATGTCAACTGTGCCACTCGGCTGGATGCCGTAATCAATTAATCAAATATTCATATTAAAGTTTACCACTTTTGTAGTGTAGCTATTTGATATAATACATTATTGTTTCAAAAGGATTGTTAATATTCACTACCGTCAAGTCCTAATAATTTATGTACTGTGTGAGTGTATTGACAATACCGTGAGTGACTACTATGATGTGTATAGGTGTGCATAATTCTCCACTGTATTGCATATTTCAATCTCCCTGAATGTGGTCCTCTTCATTCCTCCTTCAGCCAGGATTCAATGATGGCTGATGAGTCAATCAATGCTTCAGTAGCTAGTTATCACAGACTAGGTGTGTGCCGGAGGTTGATATGATACTCCACTGAGAATAATAATTATTTGTCTGTTAGATAGCTATAGCGATGTGTAACACAACAACACATACACAGGCTCCTTTTCACACACTTGTAGAGATGTAGATAGTTCTCCAGTGACAGGTAGCTAGCCTGGTATATGTATCCAGACCATCCATGTTTTTCAATGTCAATATTAGTGCTAGTGCGCATGCCCAATTGGTCCACATATACGAGTAAAAACGGCACAGGGTCGTTAATAGCTCGATCCACCATTCCAGTATTCCACCGTTCCACCATTCCACTATTCCATTCCACCGTTCCACTGTTCCATTCCACCGTTCCACGTTCCATTGAATCTAGACACCCATCAACATTCACCACCATGTGATCTATATCATTGCTCATAGTTTATATTATTCATAAGATTATAGTCCATTACAATTCCATTGCTTGTATCATAATCATCGATATCGTCCATTATAGCAATTATTATTAAGGTTTTTTTTTTCTATAGAGTTTTGTCAGGCTGCTACGTATACAATTCTTAGCTGTCCTTCAGCTTTCACTGCTGTAAAGTAATAATAACAATAATAATAATATAATATGCATAATACATTATTATGTTGATGGCACCAATTCTTGCTGCCTTTCAGTCGTAGCTATCTGATGTTCCCCAGGGATCAATTTTGGGCCCACTTCCGGAAGTGACTCCAGAAGCTAAGTATCTGTTCTGAGTCAGCCAATCAAATATCACAGGATTTGGGACAACTATAGGGGTTAATTATACTGCACAGTCTGTGTGGTGATTCTGGTGAAGATAATAATTGCAAAGTGGGGATGACCAGATATGGCTGCCATAAACGGTCTGAAGGGAGACCAAAATAATATTCATGGCATCTAGGAGGGACCAGACAATTAAGTTAAGTTCATTTAATTAGCACTCACAGGACTATATAGCTAGCTATAGTCACACATCTGCAATAGAACTGGCTGGAGTTTATTTAAACTGACTATAATTATATTATATTATAGTGTTGCTAAGTTGAGGGGAACCATGCATGCAACTGTATATAATTCATGTCATAGAGTCTGGGAGGGCCTACAGAATTAAGTTTAGTTCATTTTTTAAGTTAAGTTAAAACTCACAGGCCTATAGTCGCACATCTGCAAGAGAACTGGCTGGAGTTTATTTATACTGACTATGGTGTTGCTAAGTTGCTGCTCTCTATAATAATAATACATTGTAGAGATATAGGTCGATAGTTTTTGACCTGAGACTTGTCTCCAGATTTAAAAATCTGGACTATTGAGTGACATTTCCATTCGTTAGGGATGGCTTGTTTAAATAAACTTATTGAAAAAAGGCGATGCAAAGGCACAAATAGTGCCGAGGCACAATGCTTGATTAGTTTGGGCCAATAATATCATCACAGCCACTAGATTTCGTTGAATCAAGTGATGAGAGGGCGTCAAATACCTCTGTGTCAGAGAATGTTAAGGCACAAATGCAAGATGAAGGAATGGGAAGAGTACTCCAGTCTGGTAGAGAGTATAGGAGCTGTTAGTGAAAACCGAATGAAAGAAGGTGTTGAAAAGCTCTGCCTTTCCTGTGTCGGAAGTTTTGAATTCAGTGCAGTTATTGAGAGATACTGTGGTTGGAATAGTACTCTTCTTGCTCAGAGAACGAATAGTCATAATATATCCTGGCATTATATGAGATCCTGCAAATGAATGGATAAGATTATTTTCGTAGTTGGACTTAGCTTTCAGGATTTTACTGTGATAGTTTAGCTATAGGTCGTTAATTTTTTGTTGGAGATGCGGGGTAGGGTGCTTGGAGAATCTTTTCTTGGAAGTGTAAAGGCATTTTGAGAGGTGTCTAAGTTCAGGAGTGTACCAACAGGGCAACTGGTGTCGCCTAAGCCTGACCTTGGGTATAAAAGTGTTCATAGCAGTGTGGATGGAGTTCTTTATCAGCCATATTAATTCAACATCCTGACTTTGAAGACATGGGGAGTATAGTCAAAATCGGACAGATGTGACAAAATACCATCATATATAGTTGGCTTTTGGATAGTCAAAAACATACTTAGGAGTTGTAGTAGGAGTTGGATGGATTTTGCTGAGATAGTTGGAAGGTGACTGCAAAATGATCTGTTGCTATCCAGTTGTTATTGGAGGCTACACTTAGATTGGTGAGCACTAGATCAAGGATGTTGCCTTTTATATGAGTTGGCTGGTCAATTAATTGAGTTAGCAAGTTATCAAAAACAAAGTCACAAAAGGCACACGATATAGAGGAAGTTGAGGAAAGTGTATCCCACTGGATATCTGGTAAATTGAAATCACCGACAATGATAGTGCTAGCTGAGGGATTAGATTCAATAACTTGAGTTAAGTTTGAAATTGTATCCTTCATGTAGGAGTCACTGGGATTTGGTGGGAGGTAGATACAGCTAAGGATGATGGTTTTGTGAAGATTCAGCTTGACAGTTGTTAGTTCAGGAGTATTATTTGGAGAGGTTACATGAGATAAGTGAAGCATGAATGGTGTCTTTTGTGGCAATTAATACTCCACCTCCATGCACGTGAGGGTCTGTCCTTGCGATAATATTATAGCCTGTAGGAAGAATCTCTTGATCAAAGATTGACTCTGTTAGCCATGTCTCTGTAAGACAAATAATAATTATTGTAATCAGAAGAGTAGACATATGATTGGAATAATGATAATTTAATATTTACTAGACTTCTAATGTTAAGGTACCATCAGGTGATCGTATGGTTGTAATTGGTTGTTACTTTGTTTGCTATTGGATCAATTTCAAATTGAGGATAAATGGAGAAATTAGGATCAGTATGTAAATAAGGAGACGCTAGTCAGTTGGAGTTGGAGGGCAGGGGTGAGCTTAAATTGACCGAGGTCTCTCAGGTGATTGCAGCCCTTGACTCTGTACCTCATTTGAGGATCTATCTGACAGTGTTAGGCCCGGATGTTAGGAGAAATATCAACGTTAGTAGCATTGCTAGCAGAATTAGCAGACAGGATGTTGTTGGTAGGGATTGATTCAGGGGATTGATCTAGTAATTGTTGATGTCGAATGAAGTTGCCTTCATTTGCAGAACCTACTTCGGTTTGGTTTATGTAGATTTCAATTTCAATATTAACTTGAGCTCATACAGAGCACACACCCCGCGCGCACTCTGCCGCATCCATGCTAGTCTCGTCCCCAGACCCACCCTCCTCGAGGAGGAGGGTGGGGACGGTCTGGGCAGGCCTGGTACTGAGAAAGCGAGAGCTGCATGCAGTACTGGTACGTCTGACGATCTTTACCAGGAAATTGACACGATGGCCACCAAGAAGCCGCCATTTCGACTTACTCCTTACGCTTACAATTTGCTCGGATATCTAGATGTCGAGATCTGGCGATTTTACTGGTCACAACGGACAACAGATTACTTTATCCCTTGTGCATGTGCGCGTGATAATGATCTGAAGCAAAAATTAATTATGATAATATTTTGCAATAATAACCCTAGCATATGAGCCACTGAAACAGATCAAAGCTGCTGTCGTTCGAAGTGATGTCAACCTGATTAACTGTGAACTTTGATCAAGATTAAGCGCATGCGCAAATATATGGTCACCAGCAGATCTTTCCCAAGTTTGTCTCCGTGTGTTCCTCCAGTTGTCAAGGCAAAAGGGACATCCAAAAGTTGCTAAACCACCAACGGTCATGGCTACTGGTGGCAACGATCCCATGCATCCGGCGTCAAGCTCGACTACAACCAGATCGATCATCCAGAGACTCACCGCGAGTTCCAGTCCTCTGAACGATGCCAATAGGCTTGTTGGCAATGACTGTTGATCACCTGAAAGTGCTCCTCAGTGTGGATCTGGAACTGAAAGGTACATGAACCGTGTATATGCATGAACGAAGTCAACATGTAGTTAATTATGCGAGTATGAACAAGCTAATCGGTACACGTGCTCATTACCCCGCGCGCATGCGCAAGAGGTAAAGTAATCGTTTGTCGTCGTGAGCACAAAAATCGCCATATCTCGAGGTCTAGGCACCTGAGCGACTAGTAACTACAATGAATCAGTCGCATTTGGCGAAAAATGGGCTTCAGAGTGCTTCGAATCGAGGGACATAGTCCACAAGCGTCACAAATAGTGCCTTTTTGTTAGCCTTCATAACCACGCCTATCAACAGTGTCCACTCAATGTAATATGCATACGGCTCAGGCCCTTGTGCTTTCTGCTCATGCGCATAACAAATATTGTGGGCTGGTAAAGGTCGTCAATAATGATAATGGTACATGTTTGGCTGCTAGCTATCCGCAGACTGGAATGCAGAGCCCCATCGAATCAGAATGTAAGATACCTATATCTACCTGGTCTAGATCTGGTGCAGAGAGACGAGACTCAGTGATTTTTTGGCTGATATCACCAGGAGCCAGGAGCCTATATACAATCAAGCAAACAGCATAATTTTCTACTCATGTCTGTTTCCCTATACACACAAAAGCAGATCTATAGATTGTGCAATGTGCGCGCGGGGTATGTGCTCTGCAGAGCTCTAGTTCATTTTTTCACGCATGCGCATGTAGATTAGGGGTGGTACGAAAACTGGGAACTGAAAATTGGAAATGGAAACAATGGTTGTCACTAATACTAGGATAATATTATGATAGTGCTATGAGAACTGACATGGACCTTGGGGAATAGGCTAAGTAGGTGGCGTATAAATGCTTCATGCTTTCATTCTACATGCACGTTAATTTTGTACATGTACACAATACTACTGAAAGCCAGCAGGGCAGATCTGAGATTAGCACTGCAAATGCTAGTTGGCAAAAAGTTCATCACAATAGCTACAGTATCTCCAATAATATTATTCTGATGGTCTGATCCTAAGTTTTTAACCCTCAGCGCATGCATGGAAGCTGGCTGCCCCCCCCCCCCCTTGAGAATAGCCACCAACCATATGTACAATACATGCACATGTAAAAAGTTTAAATGGTGAAAGTGTCCAACACCCAACACGGCAGTTTTGCTCATATTTAACCTACAAACTATCTGAACCTTCGCGCTATGCACGTTAGGAAACACATTCCCCATCCAACACCCCCCAGCCCCCCCCCCCCCAATTTATTATTCTACATTACTTTTACCCCGCACGCATGCGCAAGGGGTAAAGCAATTGGTTTGTCCGTCTGTCGTAGTCGTCGTCGGCACGAAAATCACCAGATCGCGAGTTCTAGGCATCTGTGCGTGCTGTAAGCATAACCAATCGGTAGATATCGGTGAAAAACTGGTTTGTACGGGCTTCGAATTGCTCAAAAAGGCTTACTAGTGCTACAAATTGTACATTTTCTGTTCAACATGCCTGTGGTTTAGCGACCACACCCACTCATTCAGCCTGCTGATGCTACTGCGCATGCTCAAGCTCAGTGTTGGAAAGGGTCGTCAGGTCATAAAACGGCTATGCCGCAGAGTGTTGCAGTACTACGCTAGGCGCTATAGTGGCTACAGAGTGCGCGGGGTATGTGCTCTAGTTCTTTATGGAATAATAACACGAAATATTACTATAGTCCTCGCCCCCTTTAACTCCGCAATTATCGCATTTGCCCCCCCCCCTTGACGAAAATCCTAAAACAGATGAGGGTTACGGTAATCATTTTGTGTGTGAGTGTGTGTGTGTGTGTGTGTGTCTGTTACCATGCTAGCTGCCACATACTTCATTTATACGTTGAACAGTGTACGCTACAACTGCCGGATGTCCATATGTTGGTCAGGGGTTTATCTGCATAGAGCCCAGCAGGGTGTGTTCCCCCCCCCCCCCCCAAAAGTTACAAAAAATTAATTAAATTTCACAATTAAATGCATACAGCTCTTGTTTTAATTGTACTCCATACGTCCATTACTACAATGAATAATGCATGTCGTGTGTGGAGTTCATGACCTGTTTGTTAAGTAGGTACGTAGGTACTAACCAGGAGCGAGTGTTCTTAGTGAGTGTGCATGACTATCTGAATATAATAATATCACCTGGACTAATTATGTTGAAGTGTTACTTAGGTGCCTTTATGGGAACATTAATATTAATTTATGCTTTAGCTTTGCGCAGGAGGGGGCACATCCCCCTCCCGCCCCACCCCCTTGGGCCACCAAGGCGGCCCATTACTTCAACTTCTCCCATGTTCCCCCCCCCCCCCACTAAATATTTGGACCAGAGGAATTTTATGGGTTGTACAGTACGTATGGGAGATAATGATATGCGCATACCACGCCCGCATACTAAATTAGTGTCAACTTTTATGTAACTCTACCAACTTTTCTGTTCATCCAAGAAGGCTGTGCTTGAGCTCAAAATGTACCTCCAAGGTAGTACTAAACGATGGTATAGATTTCAAGGCCATCAGCTGGCAAATAAGTGAGCTAACAGCGCCTGAGGCATGCCATCTCTCACTATACATGGGTATGGTTTTATGTGGTACATTTTAGTAACAGCAAAGCTTAGGCTTACCGGCTTTAACCTGGCATAGAAGAACCCTTGAACTATTTATACAACAATCAAGAATGATTTTGCTCGTGTATCTTCAGAGTTACAGAGACATCAACTTTGAAGATAATACGTCCGCTTCAACAGCATGTAACTTTTGTCCAGAATGTAGAAATTGTCTCTAGTAAATGATAAATAGAAGCTCTACCATAGCGCTAGCTACTACCCAACTCGAAAGACTCCTGCTCTAGTAATGTGGCCTTTGCAGTACAGCCACTATATCAATCGCTTGTGTCTGAGGTCAACTTCAAAAGTGGTACATTTCAGTAACAGACATCCCCAGACATATCAAGAAGCTAGAGGACATCTCTGCTATTCAACAGTGTATCACACCTTTATGTGTACCATGTCATATATAGGAAATTGTTTTATTTGTGTTGTATCATAAATTTTATTGTGTATATTAACTTCTGGAACTTATCAATGAATTATTTACATCATTCTGAACATAATAGTACCCAACATGACTAGGTACTATGCATGAACTCCGGGCCGATTTGAGAATAAAATCGCCATGTTCTAACATTACCGAGATATGGCACCTGCACTGTGGCCTACTGTAGATCTAATTACACGATAGAACAGTACTTCCGGAACCGCTAGTCAGTAATTAGAAGGCGTGTAGTAGGCGGGGAAGTGTACACTTGTTGGATTAGTAATTCCAATTTCGGGCCGATTGGAAAGAAGGAAACCATTCTGTTTTTCATCGAGGTAAGACAGCTTCTTGTGATAAACTGTTCTCGCTTCTACAGCTGCAATAGGATAATCGGTGGACCCGCTCCGAACGCAGATGACTCGGCAGTGGCATTGCCTAGCCGTTGTTGCAGCTCTCTTATTTCTCCTAGCGCTTGTTCAGGGATGCATGGCTGCTGGAGGTGACGAACACTCTGACTCGGCGTACATCTCGTTTTTGATCACCAAGTAAGTAGCTACTGTTGCTATCTCTGCCAGGGCTCTAGTAGTGAGGGGCTGGAAACAGGCCACTGACTCAAGTTTGGCCTTTATGAAGTAAACATGAATCACTTGAAAACGAGCATTTAGCTAATAAATTATTAGATATATACTATTATTGCGTGTAGAATGCTGCTGTATGTCATTTTAGCTTGTTCTATTACTCATTTCATACAGTCGTCTCATCTATGACCTCACTCACAATGACACCAATCCATCTGAAGAAACTGTGCGTGATTGGGTACAGAAGATAGCAAATTATTTAAAAGTTAGACTTCGGTACACCCAACGATTAGCTACAATACTGATTAACAGGAGCTGTCATATGCGGAAGATGATGAAGAAGCTAAAAGGAGGAGCACCACGTCAGAGATTTTTCTCCCAGTCATGGGCCCTAGTACTGGAACCCAGTGAACTTGCAGCAGCTGAACCACAGGAAAGAAATACTGAGACAGAGGAAGTAGTACGGTCACTACAAGAAGAAAATAATGAGATGAAAAAGAAGATATTTAGCCTTAACAGTAAACTTAAGGAGGTATCTAGTCGTGAACCGAGGAAGCAACACAAATCGGTAGACGAACTAGGAGTTAGACAGAAGAGACGACTAAAGCGAGCCAGGAGCAGTTCCTGTAAGGCTTCTCTGGGATGGTTAGACGAAGAAGGTTACACTCCTGTAAGTGTACAGGTACTGAACAAATCGACGAAGCAGGTAGAGCAGATTGAGTTGGAGAATGTGGAAGAATTATTAGGAGACAGTAGCGAAGTACACACAAATGATCTCGACTTACTAGACATGATGCTTTTTGTAAAGGATTCGTATAGTGTTTCAGATGTTGCGTACCATGAGATGGCTCAGTTATGTAAACAATTACCAAGACAATACAAGATCAAGGAACGAATCAAGGACCTAAACAGACTTTGGAACATCAAGCCATTGCCAAAATTAATGACATAGAGGGAGTACAGCAGTCTTTGCAAGAGCGGTTAAAGGTTCGAATAGAGCGCCTAGTGCAAATATCACCTCCTGACAGTGAGTTTATGAAATCAAAGAAGGTCAATGTCAAGCTATCAGGTGATGGTACCTGTATCGGAAAACGACTACACGTTGTCTGCTTTACATTCACAGTTCTAGAAGAAAGCGAAATAACAGGCTCATATGAAGGAAATCATGTGCTGGCAGTTTTCAAGACACCAGAAAAGTATACTTTCCTGAAGATGGCTTTAGAAGATATCATCAAAGACGTAGAGAGGCTTAAACAGATTGAAGTGGGCCAAGATACTTTTTCTGTGGACTACTACATGGGTGGTGATTGGAAATTCCTTGCCTCCGTAACTGGAATAGACTCGGCAAGTAGTACCTACTCTTGCATATGGTGCAAATGTGGTCGTGGTGAACGATATGACCCCGATAAGGAATGGTCAGTAACTGACAGTTCAAAAGGAGCTCGATCGGTTGAAGAGATTGTTGAGTATGCTGCTCTACCGAGATCGAAACAGAAATTTAATGTATCCCATGTTCCGTTATTTCCGACAATACCCCTTAGCCATGTTGTGATCGATAATTTGCATCTATTCTTGCGTGTAGCAGACGTCATGATCAACCTGCTGATTACTGAACTTCGCCGTCAAGATTCTATTGATCAAAGAAAACGATTTACTGGACAGTTCGATGTTTCAAAGCTTAAACATTTGGAAAATTATGAAAAATTTGTGTCTTCTCTTGGCATTCCCTCATTTCAATTCTATGTCGGAGAAGCATCCAAAGAGCTAAAATGTCGGTCACTAACTGGTCTGGAGAAATTGAAAGTATTTGATAGCATTGACATCAAATCTCTACTGCCCACTATCAGTGAAGATACTGCCATTCGAATTCAGCATCTTTGGAGTGAACTTCTGGAACTAAATAAACTCATTTGCCTACCATCAACAAAGCTAACAACTCCTACAATTCAGCAGTATGAACAACGAGCGAGGCAGTGGGGAAGGGACTTTATCGATGTCTATCATACTGATAAGGTCACACCCTACATACATGCAATGATGAACCATGTCAGCGAATTCATGCGCATTCATGGAAGCATTGTCCCTTTTACACAGCAAGGGCTGGAGAAGCACAATGATGTAATGACCAAGATATACTTTCGTGCCTCCTCCCACCGCGGTTTACAGGCCCTAAGACAAATCATTGAGAAAAGAAACCGAATTGAATACTTTATGGACAATGACACTAAGCGACCAAAGAAACATGACATCAGGTGCTCTAATTGTGACGAATCAGGTCATAATCGGCTTACATGCAGCAAACTGTGCAAACTATGTGGAGAGCCATATGCACCACACCTCACCATAATCGAGCATTCTGGCGCCAAAGTACCCATATGCGACGCAGAGAATTATATGTAAAGTGAAATCATGACATATCATCACAAGTATGCACTAAAATGTAGATACAGTAACTGTTACAATAGTTAGTTTACTATATCGTCCGAGTTACAACGAACATCATCACCTCGAAACAAGTTCCTATACACCAAAGGCATCTGTGAGTCCTAAACAAGCAAATGAACTTCTGCTCCACTCGCTCAATTCTGCACATATTAGTGTTACATTTTGTGTTGTATCATAAATGTTATTGTGTATATAACTTCTGCAACTTATCAATGAATTATTAACATCATTCTGAACGTAATAGTACCCAAAATGTAGATACAGTAACAATAGTTAGTGGTGTGCATGCATTTTAATGTTCTTTTTACTCTATCTTTACTATATGTGACCGGATTTGGGAAAACCCTCCGTATGGGATTTTTTCAGAAAATTGAGTTTGATGCATGGTTGATAAGCTCTACCATAGAGCTAACCCGCGTTCAAGTCTTAGGCCGATCGCGCACTTCGTTGTGGAGATACAGCGCTTTGTTTGTGATCGCGCCACACCCCCAATAATCGAGAAATTACGGTCTAAAGGCGTTGCTACGCACGCGGAAGGCGTTTCCGCATACTACGCGTGACCCGGAAATCAATTAAATGGACCTGGGCGGAGCCGTTCGAAATGAACGTAAAGATCGAGCAAGAGTTGTTGACAAGGACAGGCGATTGTTCTTAGATGCCCAAGAAGCTAAAAAGGTAAGCGAACGTACAGTAGATCGATGAATCTAGCTGTATCTAGGTAGAGAATTCTAATTACCGCCCATAGCAACGGGCTCCGTGTACGGTGGCTGTGCCGACTAGGTGGGTCAAAATGAAGGCTTATTTCGCCTTCGTATAGCACGACTAGCCTCCGTAGAAGACGGCAACAGTTAGAAGAAGGGTTGTTGGATATGTATATGACAAAATCTGGACTTTCACAAATTTAGACCTGAGCTACTAAAAACGCGCATTGCGCGAATCGCGCGCGGATCCCATACGGAGGGTTTTCCCAAATCCGGTCACATATCGTCCCAGTTACAACGAACACCATCACCTCGTACAAAACGGAACACTAGTATGTGGCCACCGTGGATTGAACGAGCAGAGTCCATTGCATCCTCAATGTCCTGTCGTCGGTGTAGATAGTACTGCACAGTTTCAAGAATGGCGTAGCAGAAGTTCATTTGCTTGTTCAGGACTCGCAGATGCCATTGGTGCCCAAGCAGAGGAGTCAGGGAAGAGTACTTCCGTATGGTGTACACATCATGGCCACGATACTTTTTTACCCATTTTCCAGCTTGTTGCAGACCTCCGGTGAAGAGGAACTTGTCGAACGGAAGTTCAATTCTCACATCCACATCAGATCTGGATTTAGAGTTCAAGGAAGCCTTGATCTGATAGGACAGTTCATTGTGGAGGTGAAATGGGATGCAAATTTCTGTAAAATAGAAAGAATGTTACAGTGAGAAAGATCAACGTATAGCTATGTACTTACCTTGCTTGAGTGGCTCCATCACAACTACATCGTTTTTATCTCGCCATTCATCATGCTCCGATCCATATCCTGTATAGTGCACTTTGACTCTGCCATTGGTGGTATCTTCTTCAAGGACTTCTAGCTCGTAGAGGGTGTCATCTTTCCTTACAGGTTTGGCTCTGGGTAATGGCGTGTCCGCCAGCTTCTTGTAGTCCTTCTGTTGTTTTCAGAGATCGTACTTAGCCGCCATAGTACAAGTATTGAAATGATACTATAACAGCAACTTGGACTCATTTTATAAGCGCCTACCCTACTCAGACAGCTTCAAACTTTGTACTTCACCTTCTTAATGAACACTTTGATGTATGATCTCTGTACCAGAGTGCAAAGTTTGACATAGAGTGAGTTGCGCCTTGTATAATTGCAAAACTCACCTCCATCTTGTTCAGCACTCCAATTTGGGGGTGGGGCTGAATTTGCAGCTTTGCGTTAGCGCCTGCGCATGTCCCATTAACGCGGATCAGTAATGTCACACCCTACCATACCAGCATATTTAACACATGCAAGCATCAAAGCCTCTTCCAATTCTCACGCAGCTAGGCAAATGACCATTCTCAGTCCAAACTTCTTGATATGCTCTCAAACTCGAGATTTACAATCCTTTCATATAGCTCCTTTAGAAGCTTTGCAATGAAACCAGTACCTACTACAAGTATGGAGAACAAAGGCCCCAAAATCTCAAAATATGAAGCCTAGCTAGTTGCTGATCAGTAGCACTGTCTTAGTGTTGCATACGTTACTGACTTTGTGGGCGCAAACACGGAGTATTGATCAACCACACGGTCGTGACCCAACTAGATAATGATATTCACGATGCCAGGTATGCTGTAAACCACTACTATGCATCCTCTTCCGCTTTTCAGATAAAATTGCAGTTATAGTGTACACTGTGAAAATAGGTGTCGTTAAGCTTCTTATGGCGTTCTCAAGTTATGTATCGTTTGGATTTCTTTGAAAACGCTTTGTTGTTTGCTGATCACCTTTGCCTTCTTCGCTTCTTGACAAACTCTTGGTGAACAAAAGAGATAGCGATGGCTTCTTTTTAATATGACTAATGTGTACTAGCTCTGCTGACTCGGCACCCACGTGTTCGGTTGCAATTACATCATAGTGTGTAATGCTACATTGCATTCCTGTGGTTACTCTAGATCTGCAACTGTTGCTAGTCAAGAGTATAATTTATAATGGAGAGAGTGCATATGCATACATAGCATACAACACTGCTATTTAACAGCACTATTCCTGCATGTTCTGGCTTATTTGCAAATGCGCCAAGGGTTTTGCATGATAGTGCTTCATTATGGCTTTAATTATTGGAAATCAATATTCGTATAATACATTTTAATGTCAACGCGCACGTGGTTTGCATAGCACCTATTGTGGGGGGGGGGGGGTTAATGATATGCATGTTGTGCACGTGAGGGCATCAAATTATAATAGAGCATGTGTACGAGTACTATCTCAAGTATACCATTGAAAAGAAGAGCCAAGCTTCACAATGACACCAATAATGCCACCAAATCAAGGGCGGATCCAGGACATCAGGTTGGGGGGGGTCACATACTAAATAATTGAGCGCAAAATATTTGGCCAGGCCCATTTTAGTGAAAACCACGCCCACATTGTTGCCGCGAACAAGACAAACAGCCCGAAATGTCAATGGAACCCGACTTTCTCACCGTACAAACTATATTTTGTGTCAGATCAAGGTTCATTAATTTAAGGGAGGGTGGTAAAGCTGGCTGTTTAGCCAAGCACAGCAAGCTGGTACAAGATATTCAGCCCTGGAGGGGGGAGGGTCATCTGCCCCCCTTGATCCCCCGTGGATCTGCCCCTGAAAAGGTGCTGGGATGACTGATACACCAAAGAAAATACTAAACTTTAAGTTACTAAGGTTCTAGCTATGAAGCCATGCCCACCGTGGTACCACGCCAATTGTAAATAAAGCACACTATATGTATAACAATGAGTCACATAAAACATTGAAGTTTAAAGATCCACAATGCAATCAGTAGAAATATTAAACAAGTGTCACTGCAGTTCCTTCTGACAATCAGAAAAATCCAAATATGCAACTGATTCACCTGCGGCCGGCTGTGAACGGTGACTATACCTCAAACTTGGTTGACGTGCTGCAAGCATGCAGAAATAATACATGTAATGACAATAGTTTTAATACATATGACAAGAGAACAATCTCCTACTCCTACTTATCTTTCTCTCTAGCTCAACTCTTAGCAGAATAGTGTCCTTATAAGAGTATGTGTAACAGACCTTGCTCGTGAGATTTTTCACTTTAGCTAGCGAGCACTCATCTGAGAGCCAGAAGAAGCCTCAGCACCTGCACATGGACACAACATGCTCGAGACATGGCAATGTAACATCCTTTGCATACACAAACACAGTGAATGTTCCATGTCCAGATTTTATATAACTTGGCAACTATGACAATGGCAGTAACAAACCTTGCTTAGAAGATAATTGCCTCTTTTACAAGCATTTGCATGAGGACCAGAAGGCTCAGTACCTGCACATGTATACATGTTGCGCATAACATGAGGCACAGCAATGCATTCTGTACATGTACATTATAATCTATTGCAAGATTCGTGATGTTGTATGAATGTCCAACACCAAGGGTTGAATGCAGGAAAGGAGATGTGTGTCCGCCCGTACTATATATACAAGTATAAAAAACAATTGAATAAAATTGAAGGATGAAGTAGGGATGGCAGTGCCAAAAAATACACAAACAAGGTTTGTAGGGATAACGTATCACATCCACTATACATCCCTACACTTGCTTTTCTCGATAATTAACATCATACATGTACACTCCTGATTCAGTATGTAAAGTGTCGCTATATTTTGATATTGATCCATGTATTGATTTTCCATTCCTGCATGCATGTGCCCCATATAATATAATACGTGTGTGCATGGCTACTCAAAAAGCAAGCGTAGGGATGTATAGTGGATGTGATACGTTATCCCTACAAACCTTACTTGTGTATTTTTTGGCACTGCCATCCCTACTTCATCCTTCAATTTTATTCAATTACTTGTTACTGTTCTTTTTTTTAGTGCCCCCAGGGTAGTTCATGTATGATAGTGATTAATTTTCATCAATGCCACCTAGCTGACTAATCTCGTGGGGACAGAGACTGGGCATGAGACCCACCATGGTGACATGATATTATGGTTTGCCTATTCATCGTTATAAAATGCATGGAACCAGCTATAAATACAAAATTTTTTCTGGACCTAGCTACATCCAACCGTGCTCTAACAATAATACATATTACAATATAGGGAAGCAGGTACATCACCGATTCAGCATATTTGTGCAATTCTAGCCTTTGAGTCAGGCAAAGCTGTAGTCTCGCGGGCCAGCCCCTTCCTCCTCTAGTGAAGGGGCTGGCCTGCGAGACTAGCACAGCTGCATGCAGCTATGGTACCCCAAACACACCGTGAGTTCAAACTTGAATGCTCCTGTAAATGCAAATCTCAGGCAGTCAGCTAGGACGTCTTCTTTTGCATTACACACTATTGAACACGCATCAGTGGGATTCTCGAGACAACTCAGACAACCAGTGACCTGCGATTGAAGCCACGCCCCTCGTTATCTCGATCCTGAAGCTGGCTAGATCGGCAAACTTGAAAGATTAGAAGGCTGTTTAGAACCAAGTAGCGACGAAAACCTTCCATTTCGGGAACGTATTTTATAGGCCAGCATGTTTACTGATGGTAATAGCCACGATAATCGACAGTTCACTGAGCTGGTCAGCTGAGTGCTTGAGTACGAGTAGGTCCTGAACAATTCATGGATGCGCCGGCGCATGCGCGCCACTGACATCGGTCACATGACTTCACCATGGTAACACTGTATGAGCATGCGCATTATATGACAAAATGGCTAATCAGACACACCCACTCGCAAAATGCCCTGTACACACCCACAATTAAATCGCTGTCCTGATAACACAAAACGAGCGTGCCACAGACGTGTGCGCTTCAAAATGGAGTGGATTTACACTCGAACTAAGGTGAGCGGTCATGTTAGTCTTGAGTTAGCCCAGGAAAACAGAAAGAAAGCAAGAAAGAAAGGAAAGAAAGATTGACAAATGGCCTATATTTTGAACGTCTGGTTCTGATGTGTACAATTGTTTTGATGAATGATCTTGGTCTTGCTAGATGCACAATTTGCTGGAGATTCTGATTTTGACACTTAGAAAGTTCACAAAGTTACTGTTTTGAGATATTTGGATGTTTGTAATGTATTATATATATGGAGCATCCGTGCCATCCCTACTTATAGAGTCTACCGACTCTATGATATACAAATCGTATACCAATTACACGAGTGAAATAGGTACCCGAGTTTGAAATACCATTCTGAGTGGAAATACCTATCTATTGAACTTTGTGTATGTATATATATATATACTATTAGCCTGTGATAATGATGTTGTATGTTAAATTTGGGTGAATAGCACTTTGAAATACAGTATGGCTGACGTGAAAGGTGAATGCTACACACGTGTTTCCTGCGGGAGATCCACATGGGTCCCGCATGTTACACATGTGAATAGCTTCCTGTACGTGGATGCTTTGCAGGCTACACACGCACATGATCGTGTGTGGGGCTACACGCACGCACGTGTAGTCAATATAAGAATGCAACTTTTAGGGACTAGCATGTGATGCACATTTATCATCATGCATGTGCAGCCTCCTCTGGTAGCACAGATATGTATAGGATAGAGAGGGCCAATTTAACCCCTGCCCCAGGCTATGCTGAGTCCCCATATCCAGCCCACAGATTCATTTTGGGGGGGGGGGGGGGGGGGGGGGGGGGGGGGAAGGGGATTGTCAGGTGCTCCCAAGAGCCTCACCATACAAATGATGGTATTGATTTTTTGCTTTATACTATCAAGAGTATACACTCTTCATACTATATAATTGCTATTGCTTAGCAAAATACTGTATTTCTTCTAAAAATTCGGCATGAAAATAATAATATTGCTTTAGCTTCACCGAATTTTTAAAGGTTAATATTCAACATTCTGTCTGCGTATGCATTCTATTCCCGTTTATGGCATATGCACATGACGACCTTTGCCAAAAATTAGAGACTATTTTCAATCATGCGGTAAAGGGTTCCGAATAATTAGAAGGGCCGAATTTTTAGAAGAAATACGGTATGCATGAAAATGTACAATTATCCATGATCTATACACAGTGAAGTACAACTGAGATTTCCCACACTAAATCCTCACACAAGATATGCTCCATACGTCCCACGTCATACTTACCGACCTCCAGCCACTGGATCACGCACTTTACCCCGAAGACGTGCTCCAGCTATGTCCACCATAATGTCTGTAGCCAAAACTTTTACGAAGGATGTGATACTCCTCTGTAAAGATGATGGTGACTCGATTCCAAGGGGTGCACGGAGATCAATCCTGTATGATAGTGGAAGGATTGTCAATATGGTGGATTTTAAATCTAATTGGAGCGAGCAGGAAGTAAGGGGACATATTGAGCACTGTTTCAAGGATGTGATTGATAAGACCAAACCCTATCCAAGGTATGTGTGCTGTATGTACCCTTTATTGCATGTGACTTGCGTGGGCAGATAAAAGCTAGAGCCACATGTGCCAGCAATAAAACATATGCGATCAGTCATGCTAGTAGGCATTAATTAGAAGCATTGCTTTTGGAAGCATTCCAAGATCAATATAGTCACTTTCTAACCATATCTAGAAATGTGCATTGAGCCCCTCAGTACTTGTGTGCACATGTGCAAGGCAACCAGATTTGTCTATTATCAACATATGTGACCAGATTTGGGAAAACCCTCCGTATGGGATTTTTTCAAAAAATTGAGTTTGATGCATTGTTGATAAGCTCTACCATAGAGCTAACCCGCGTTCAAGTCTTAGGCCGATCGTGTGCTTGGTTGTTGAGATACAGCACTTTGTTTGTGATTGCGCCACACCCCCAATAATCAAGAAATTACGGTCTAAAGGCGTTGCTATGCACACGTATGGCGTTTCCGCATACTACGCGTGACCCGGAAATCAATTAAATGGACCTGGGCGGAGCCGTTCGAAATGAACGTAAAGATCGAGCAAGAGTTGAATTTCGTTGTTGACGACAGCCGATTGTTCTTAGATGCCCAAGAAGCTAAAAAGGTGAGCGAACGTACAGTAGATCGATGAATCTAGCTTTATCTAGGTGGAAAATTCTAATTACCGCCCATAGCAACGGGCTCCGTGTACGGCGGCTGTGCCGACTAGGTGGGTCAAAATGAAGACTTATTTCGCCTTCGTATAGCACGACTAGCCTCCGTAGAAGACGGCAACTGATAGAAGAAGGGTTGTTCGACATGTGTATGACAAAATCTGGACTTTGACAAATTTCGACCTGAGCTACTAAAACACGCATTGCGCGAATCGCGCGCGGATCCCATACGGATGGTTTTCCCAAATCCGGTCACATATCATCTCAGCATGCTCACAAAATTACAGACATCACTATTTTTAATCTTTCGGTAAAGGGTACTAAGTATTTATAAGATGTATTACTTCCTCAGGTTTACATTTTTGAAAGCAATTGGATCCACTTTGAAGGTCCCCAATGTCGATGATCAGTTTGAATGGATAGGAGAGAGGGTAAGGATTCTTTCCCACCACAGCGACCTATATATTCGCTCTCTATATCCCTTGCTATCAAAGGTAGTGATTTACAATTAGATTAAATTTAATGAAGTTGATTGGTGCTGTTTATCACTATGCCTACCACGCCAGGTTCAAAGTAGGGATTCCCCCTTATTAGGAAGTCAGTCTGTAGCAAGGGAAGCTGGCCCTATAGCATCCCCTATTCCTTTCAGTGAAACTGATCGATCCCATTTATCTCTACTGGATCGTCTACAAGCAGGCCCATCTCGCTTATGTTCAGCGAGTCAGCCACAAGTGAGGCAGCCACAAGTGAGGCAGCCACAAGTGAGGTAGCCACAAGTGAGTCAGCCACAAGTGAGCCAACATGGCCAGTCTTCCTCACAGCAAGTACAGATACCTGAAATTGACCTACCACGTGTGCCTACGAGTCACTCTCCACAACATGTTCCATCTCCTCCATCAACAATTTCTGACATTGACTTTGAGGTATATCAATGATAATGTTACAATTTTTGATAGCAGCAACTTGCTTTTCTGTGATTATAGTTATGGTAGTCGTTCTGTCTGTCTATGTGTGTCTGTTACCGAGCTGGCTGCTACATACCTCGATTATACGTTGAAAGTCGTGTCATTAGCATAGGTGGCGGAAGCATATTGAATGTGAAGGGGCCAAGATAAAAGACAATCAGCACGCAAATTTTAAGCTACGCCCACTAATTAGCGGTAACCCGTCCGTGAATCAACAATGAACAACAGGCAAAAAACAGTCGATTTCAAGAAGAGTAACAATAAAAAAAGCATGACAAGGTAATTGTTTTTTGCTTAGCACAAGGCAAAAGTGGGTGTGTCAGCTCTTAAAAAGTGGGGGCCCATTCGCCGCCTATGATTAGGCTTTCGATTCTGTGCTGATCTCAACGTATGTATTGTGTGGATTTTGTTGAAAACGCTTTATTCAAAGGTTATGGCAAGGTTTGCTGATCACGTCTATCTTCTTAGCTTGTTGAAGTCTTGATATGAACAAAAGAGGCAGTGATGACTTCTTTTCGAGAAGACTAGCACGTAGGACTAACGATACGTCTTACAACTCAACTGATTTATCACTGGTGACAGTAGACGATTGTACAGCAATGCTTCTTAGCTTGCTTTCTTCGTTGCGTAGTAAAACTGCTGACTCAGGCACGTGCATGGTCACGCTGCATATTCCATATTACCATCCGGCGTGCAATTGCACATGCGCACTCTTATGGCTACTAGTATACTCTATATCTCTAGTCTAGCTATGTCTAAGGTTTGCACAACACCATCATGTGTGCTGCACTAAGCTGGATAGCTTGTAAGTGTGCTGAGGATTTTGCACGATAGGGCCTTATTTAGGAGGTAAACTATAGTTTGAAATCAGAGGCTCCCTGGCACCATTATAGGCCGTGAAACTCACTAGGAATGTAGAATACCTCATGAATAGAACTAACAAATATGGTATGAGCATGTCGTCCAACAAAATAGACACTGCTCAAACACATACTGTTTCTTGGCTTACTCAATGTCTTTTAATTCATGTGCAGATATTATATTAAATTTATACATGTACCTTGGCTACAATTATGTATAGCATACAGCATGTGCTAGTCTTTTTCCAGAGACCATCGCATATGTTGAAAAGATCGTGGAGCATGATGACAGGACTAGGTCTCAGTAAAAGTACAGGTCCAATGCATATGATATGTGATATTTAAGTGCACACTCCACTAGGTTGTTACTAACCTCTTTTGCACTCATATAGGGGTTGGTGTAAAACCTGGACTCTGGACTCTGGACTGGACTGTGGACTGGACTATGGACTGAGATTTGGACTGGATTTTGGACTGACGCGTTAGATTTGACGACCATTTCCAATCAACCTCACTGGGATCGACTAAACGAAGGGCAGTAAATCTATCACTTCTGTTGGAGCATAGGGTTGGAGAGGTGCCTTGGCTAATAGAAATGGAAAACAATAGGCTTAGACTACTTTCTCATAAAGTCACGGTGGGATCAAGAAATCAGCATGCTGTGTTATCAGTAAGCCTGAATTAGTGTTTGTCAGTGCTTCATGAGCCAGACTGCTTGTGTTCAGGCTGCATTTCCCTTCTTTAAGCTTACACCATGAAGTCTAACTGTTCTCCGGGATATCATAACCTCCTTGACAGCAACACAGAATATCTGCAGCTTATGTTTGGTTTTTGTGTGAACTGTTTGTTTTTATTTTTTGTGCAATCTATTAATAGCACTGTGTTTTGATTCATGATTACCAGTGTTGCAACTTCAGTGTGAATATTTACCGTGTGGAATCAAGGTGACAAGATTGAAATGCACTCTGTGTTGTGATACATGTATGTGCTAGTAAGATCCAAAATTTCTGGTCAGGTGCCACAGCTATAGGCTAGTATGTACGTATGATCAAGATGTCGAACGATTTGAGTCCAATATCATTTTAAGTAACTCAACAGTCATTTGCATCACAAATTTATATTTGAAGACTATAAACATTAGCTGAGGCAGCCCAGAGGTTTGATACTAGTGAATCAGAAGCACTGACATGTAGGCTTAATGATAGTAATGACAAATACACTGCATGCTTAGTTCTTGATCCCACCGTGACTTCATAAGGAAGTAAGCCTATTGTTTTCCATTTCTGTTACCCCAGACACCACTCCAACCCTATGCTCCAACAGAAGTGATAGATTTACTGCCCTTCGTTCAGTCGATCCTAGTAAGGTTGATTGGAAATGGTCGTCAAAATCGAACGCGTCAGTCCAAAATCCAGTCCAAATCTCAGTCCATAGTCCAGTTCACAGTCCAGTCCAGAGTCCAGAGTCCAGGTTTTACACCAACCCCTCATATAGGTTTATGAGGCGGATATCAATGTTTTGAAAGAAATTTTTCCAGATGTAGCAGAGGACACCATTCGACAGCTACGCAGTCGTATGTCAACCAATGAGGTAATTGACATTCTAGTAAGTCAGCACGAGAAGGCAAAGCCACTGTCTCTCCCAGCTCTACTCGCACGCCATACTCAGGAGAACATTGATATGCAAGATGATAATGTACTGAAGACTAATAGAAGAGTGCTGTGGAATAAAGCAATGGTCTTCTATAAGCGAGGTATAACCACAAGTCCAGAATTATTGAAGAAAGACCTCCTTGTTGAATTCAGTGGCGAAGAGGGGGCAGATGCGGGAGCACTAAAGTTTGAATTTTTTGAGAAGATGCTACAAGAAATGAATGATCATTGGTTTGAAGGCTGCGACTGTAGGAGGATACCACGATGCCACTGGGGATGCGAGAGTCAAATGGAAATGGCAGGAGCTATGTTAGGTCATTCAGTGCTGCTGGGTGGACCCGGTTTTCCCTGCTTGCATCCAGCCATTTTCCATGTCCTGGCTTCTGGAGATGCGTCATTGGGAGCTCTTGACCCTGAGGATCTTCCAACTATTGAAGATATCCCACAGGATGCATCTACTATGGATCTGATTGACATGATAAGCAAGGTGCTCATTATTGTGACATTATACATGAATATAGGAAAAGCCCATTGAACTTCCTAGTGCTGTGGTGTAGCATGTTTATCTGATTGAACCCAAACCCAAACCCCAAACACCCTGCTTTTGATGCATTCCATGACAATACCAAGCATAATGCACTGACAACCAAGTTTAAATTAAGGCAAGTATTACCCTCATCCCCAGGCCCTTTGAGGGGTACACACTGTTTGCACATGTGCCAACGTTTTCCATGAAATTCTCAATAAAACTAGTGGGATATACTTTTGCTGACATGTGGCTAAGTATACTGAGTACGGCCAATCCGGGTATATTTTTGCTCATATCTCCATGACAACAGGGGCTAGAGACTTCAAATTTGCTGGAGCAATAGTTCGAAGGTTGTAGTTGGTAATGGTGGCCTTAACTCAAAAAGTTTTTCAGCGCATTATGCATGGTTTTCTCGTCGACGGTCACATATAGCATAGTCTTGAATGTTGAAGCTCGCGTCAAGCATACAGGCCAAGTTTCAGTACTTTTGAAGAGAGTACCTAGCTACTTCTACACTATCATTACCGATCATACATGTGAATGGATGAGCCAAGAAGTGTCTTCTATCTGGATATCCATCTCCGGCCTTGAAAACGACTTCTGTAACAAAAGAGGGAACATATCAGCTTATTTGCCAGTCTATTTTAAACATCGGTAGCATTCACGATCGTTTGAATGAATTGTACGTAGACATAAGCTCATCAGCTCAATTAATGTGTCCCCAGGAAGTACGGGCATGCCCAATATCACCATATAGTCCACAGAAGTACTTGGGTGCTCGCGGCATGTACCACAAGGTAGTTTGGCACTGTTCACAATTGTCAAGTTCAGAACTCTGCAAACTTTAAATTATGGGAAGCTAAAAGAGTAAGAATACTGAGTTAGATAGCCTACACGATGCTGAAGTCAAATGCCCAACAGAGCAAGCCTCAGTGGGCAGGTTTGAGCGTGCATGCGAACTTCGCACCCATCAAACACACCCATTGTTCATTTACCACATGGGTGCATGCGGATTCAATTAATAGGCAATCAGCCCTTATAGTGCCTTTAAATAGGGTAGAAATGGCCAAAGATGTAAGAATATTTTAGATGTTTATAACACAGTAGCCGCCAATAACGTTTAAGTTCTGTTTTCTTTTCTACGATTGTCGAACGGTGACAAAGTTGGCACGAACGGTACCTGAAGGATACGAGTATGGCAGGTGAGAAACATTCTCAGAATGCAAAGTAAGTTCCAGCATAGCCTTACTCTTCTCTTGTATTGTGTTTTATGATCACCAGGCGACTCAGACTGGTTGTTGGTCGCTCGTTCGAAGCCAAGCTGACAGTTCGAGGTGATGGCTAAAATTGCTCGCGTGAAAGGTATCAGGCAAGTAACAAAACACAAAATAATAGCCTTCTTTCAATGTCAGCTTCATTAGCA
Source organism: Cliona cf. orientalis (assembly GCA_963930775.1). Lineage (NCBI taxonomy): Eukaryota > Metazoa > Porifera > Demospongiae > Clionaida > Clionaidae > Cliona > Cliona cf. orientalis. The sequence goes on from OZ005689.1 coordinate 20,709,357, forward strand.
AGCCTGTATTGAGGATAGTTGTGCTTTTCTGTGCTTACCTACTTCTCTGTATCTGACCTAATCAACTTTTTATTGGCGGTGATTGTTCATAGGTAGTGTACAAGAGTATAGTTACAGCTAAAAAAGTGGTTTTGACAACCTTTAGGAACGACCAGAAGAGGTTTGAAGTAATCAGTGGCCCAAATTTCACTACTGTACACTGTATGTGCACTAAGTTAGCTGACTCAGTGAAATTTGGGCCACTAATTACATTCTTACAACCTCTTCTGAGGAATGACTATATATGTGAGCTTAGAACAAGCAGTGCAAACACATATCACCAGAAGCACTCCCAATAAACTAGTTATGTATCTCACAATCTTTTACATCAACAAGTCAGGCACCAAATACTGTTTTCCTTGCCACCTCTCTACTCTCTACATTTATTGGATGTAAATTTGCAGCAGCCATTTCTGCTGACTAAGCAGTACTATTGACCTTTAACCCACGTAGGTGCAACACAGTAGAGCAACACATGGTCAACTGCTGAATGTCAATTCTGAGCTGACTGAAGCCCGGACAGTCTTCAATGCACCTGAGTATCTGACAGTTATCAATAGCTACATTTAGTTTGGAGCTACATGCAAAACCATGTTGTCTGCGAATAAGATCTTAATAAATAGGCTGTGTCTACAGTCCCAGCACCGGTACCGGAAATTTTGCGCTTCGAGTACCGGCAACTAAGCCCGCCAAAAAACTTAGAAATTTTTCGAAAGTGAGGAAAAAAAAAATTCATAGACCAAACGGGATTCGAACCCAGGACCACCGTACCACCAGCCCAAGCCCTAGTCCGCTCAGCCACCCTGATCGCTGCTGCTGGATGCTGTTTTTTGCCAAATTTATACACCTAGCCACTATAATACTAACCCTTGTCACCAACCGTAGCCCAAACCCAAACCCCTCGTAACCAACCGATTATCGGAACCCAAACCCCCGCTATTAGCCTCACTAGCAGTCTTGCGCTCAGTATTATAATATAGCTATAGGTCCCAGCCCCCGAAGGGGGGCTGGGATCTATAGCTATATAATACACTGCGGGTACTCCAAGCACTAAATCTTGGGTACCGGTGCCGGGACTCTAGACACAGCGTAACCAATTAGGCTTGACAGTGTCGATCATTTTAGCCTCACCTTTAAAATGCCAACCTAGCTATCTGGAATTGAAGTGGCCACTTCTCTACTAAACCTTAGCAATACAAATAGAAGTTTAGTATGACAATCAAGGCTAAAATCTCATCGGACAGATTAATTATTTATTCACTGTACGTGTCTACCGTACCGGCACCGGTACCCAAGATTTAGTGCTTGGAGTACCGGCAACTATATTACCGGTATATAGCTATAGATCCCAGCCCCCGAAGGGGACTGGGATCTATAGCTATACTAATAGCCACTAATACTGAGCGCTAGACGGCTAGTGAGGCTAGTTGCGGGGGGTTGGGTTTTGGTAATCGGTTAGTGACGAGGGGGGTTTGGATTTAGGCTATGGTTGTTGACCAAGGGTTAGTATTATAGTGACAAGGTGTATAAAGGTGGCAAAAAACGGCATCCAGCAGCGGCAAGCTGGGTTGGCAGAGCCGCGGGACTAGGGCTCAGGGGGCTGGTGGAACGGTGGTCATGGGTTCGAATTCCACTTGATCTATGGATTTTTTTTCTTCCACTTTCGAAAATTTTCTAAGTTTTTTGGTGGGCTATTTTGCAGATACTCGAAGCGCTAAATTTTCAGTACCGGTGCCGGTACGGTAGACACAGCCAATTGGTTAATTGATTGCGGTTAATAATTTCATATTTGAAAGGCACTTGGATTAGTCTTTCACATGTTACTCTGATCAGCCCCTCGTACTTTTGCTAGGTGGTCCCTTGAAATTGACTAAATTTTCAAAGGTAACTCTATACAGTCCTTAATTGAGTGCACTGAGTGTCTAGCATATTATGCTTGGTTTTCTCATGGAGGGTCACATTATTATTACAACTTGTCTTCAGGCCCATACACAGGAGGGGGTATGGGGAGGTTCGAATGAACCTGCCCTTTGGTCACCCAGTATTGTGTAGCTGACTCACGTTTTTCTCTGTATTAACTGACACTTGAATAGCGGTTTCCAAATAACGCACACCAGATATGCAGTATGCAAGTACAATGTACTGCCCATGCTCAGTTCTGTTTTGTAAAATTATGCTGATGCATGGCAATATGGAGCTTAGCAGGCCTGTCCCTATGTACAGTACAATTACATGTATCATAGTAGTACATGTATTAATGGTAGTGTCACAGTGGTATAATAATGTTAGCGATTTAATTTTAGCACGGTACCAAGTACAATGCTCCATGACAAACAATAGACTAATGCATGTGTATCCATGGACTTACTGTTGCTGTACAGTTCAACCTCGATTATCCAAAATCAATTCCTTTGGCCAGCTCCAAAATTCAAGCGTTCAGATAAGCAAAAAGGTCGGATCTAGTAATTTCAGAGTCCTATATTCGATCGATGTACGGCTAATTAACCATGCCCACCCCGTAAGTTACAGTGTAAATCACAGACTTACTAAGCATTTCTATGTTTCATCCCATTTTGGTTGAGAATAATAGCTCACTTTCGCTTTACATGACCCTCGTTAAGGCTATTTTAGTGTTTGTAACTGTAATTCACATGAACAGAGCAAACGATGGCTGTACTACACTCTACTGCACTTGGACGCATCAATTTTGTGTCTGAATCTGTACTTTGACCTGAAGTTTGCTTGGCTCTGATGGTTCGATAATCAAGGTTGGTAGTGTTTGTATATTCTGACGAGTCAGCCATTAATCGTCTGGCTGTTCCGGAAAACAATTAGTAGCTACTTGCTACTAGCTGCGTCATCGCTCAATACTGTACAAATAAAAAAACATATGGGGCGTGGTCACGTGCACACATGCTAATGATATGCTAATTAGATGCAAATGATATTCGTGAGCAGAAATGGCCAATATATGCAAAATCGTGCTCCCATACCTTAGTGCACCTGAGTACTGGGGATGTGGTCAAAACGGTTGCCCATAGCTGGCAGACAGAAAGATGGACTGTGCAGACAACTAAAATTTTAACTTTCAGTATCCTAGTGGTAGCATTGTTTTGCATGGGAGCATAATCACAGAGTATGCGAGGGTCCATGGCAAAACCAACCATATTGTGCATAAGATGGTTTTTGAGTTAAGGCCACCATTACCAACTAAGATCTTTGAACTACTGATCCTGGCCCGCAGCTCATATCTCCATAGATTGGAGATATGAGCCAAAATGTACCTGGATTGCCCGTACTAAAATTTTACAGCAAATCGCAATGAAACATTACCACATACATGTACATGTCACGTGGAAGTCCGTATACTCGCTGTTTATACCAAGTACATGACCCGGCCCACCAAGTCAATGAGCTAGCTGGCCTCTATTGTCTAAGCTGCCAGAATGCTTGAACGAGAGCAGTAGCCAGTGTTTTGATGGAGAAGGACGACTAGACAAGCATTTCCAAAGATCGTTGGTATACAAACTCAACGAAAGGAGTTTCTGGGGACGTTTTTCACATGCAACTGCTGTGCTTGCCTATCTATAACTATGGCAATGGCTCTGTATAATGGACAGCCAGTGTAGTTACACGGATGACTAATTTCAGCAGTAACTCAGTAAGTATATCATTCTAGAAGCTAGGAAGCAGATTCTTATATAGAGGAATGATTCCTCTTTCGATCTATGCCAAAAGATAAAAATAGATAATTATCACCATAGGCGACTTGTTTGGTTCATATCTCAGATTGAGTCCTAGCGCAATATGGTTGGTTTTGGCATGGACAGTCACATTATCATAATTTTATGTTCACCTTTTGTAGCTGAATGATGCAAACACTCACGATGAGATCAACAGGATCATTGACGATCCACGCTACATGGCTATCGTTAATGCCTCTGGGTGGCCGACGACGAAATGTATCACTCCAATATCGAAAACAGAATTTCTGCAGAAGCTTATATTTAGTGAAGTGGTTCTCAAGCGCCGGTCTGCAATTGATGCATTCTCCAGAGGTCTTGAGCGATTTAATTTAGTGAAACTACTCAAAGATAACACTCAAACAATGAAACCAGTTTTCTTGTTCGATGCTACAAAAGTATTGACTCTGGACAAAGTACTGCACTATATATGTACACCAAAACCACAAGGAGGACGTCAGCAAGAGGTGTACGAGTGGTTTGTTGAGTACATCAGGCAACCTGGATCCCGAACGGCAACCTTAGAAGAAATTCTTTCCTTTGTTTCAGGGCTAAGAAGAATTCCACCGATGGGGCTAAAGGAATGCATAAAGATAGAATTTCTACAGACGTCCCCATTACCTAAAGCAGAAGCTTGTTTTTGTATAATCAAGCTTCCAACCATGCATACAGAAAGGCCACCTTCTTTAATTACCTTGATCTAGGAATTCGCAATAGCATCGGTCACTTTGGACTAGCGTAGTTGAACGATGAACATTGGTTAACCTCATTATTACCACTATCACATTCTTTAGTTACCCCAGGAATTTGCAATAGCATCGGTCACTTTGGACTAATATATTATAGTCAACCAATGAACATTAGATTTTGTTATCAAGTTCATGCAGTTCATGTACTATATTGTGTATGCATGTATTTCATTAATTATAATACCCATCAATTCCTGTGATGAAACAACATTTGTGACATATACCATATTTATGCTAATAAAATGCATGATCTAATTAGCACAAGAAAATTCGTGTTTTAGGATTTTTCATAGTGTGTATCTTAATGGAGAGCGTGACAACCTTTACCAGAAAATCGCGCGAAATTTAAAATGTAATTGTTTTTTTAGCTTGTGTTCTATTAGCATAAACACGGTACTTCAAATATTGGTTTGCAAGTTCATGTATATTCAATATATTGTGTATGCATGTATTTACAATACTTTGTTCTTGTGCAACACCATATAGCTGGAAAGTTTCACAGGAGAAAAATTTTGTCAACCCTATAACATGCCTGATTACCTTTGATAAATTTCATTTTCACAAATATAATAATTATGGTAAAATTAATGTCACCATATCCTCTGTACAGGTGATAGTGGCATTTTTTCCCATGAAAATTTCTGGCTCCATGGTACAAACCGGTTACATGTACTATACCAAATGCGATAATGTATTTCATTTTTTGTTGTTAACATATTCCTACAATGTGCATGTATATGACATCCTATACACGTACCCATATTAACTGCTACAAAAATAATTTTTAACATCCAAATCAATGTATACTAATGCTCAAATGTACGCAACAACTGCAAAATTGCTAAGTACTCAGAAACACCAAAATCATCTGCATGAATGTTTTCAATAGTTTGCCTTACTTCACTTTCCTGTGTAGCAGATAACGTATACCTCAGATTAGGTGGATTGCACACAACTGCAGATGTGTCACTCTCTTTCATGAGTCTTGCCACATTAACATTTCTAATAACATTTATATATGGAGCGATGTACAACCTTTACCAGAAAAACGTGCATTTTTCAAAATTGAAATTATTTTTTCTTTCCATACGTAGTATATATTAGATTAAGTACGGTACTTTAGCTAATTTCCATAAATGTTTTCACAAAATTAATATCAACATGCTGTAAGCCCATAGTTCAACAGGATGCTTAGTGATTTACTATACCCCCCCCCCCCCCCCCCAAATTATACAATCACAGGATAGCACATTCGAGTGGACATTTGGCCCTAGACATTGCTTAACTCCAGGTCACTACCCTTTTCTGATCCTAACTATGAAAAACTGGGAGTGGCTTTGGGGCAAGCCTAGGCATAACGTAGTTCAGTAATTGCATTGTGGTGTCATGTTAAATATTTGTACCTCCATGAATCACCAACTTCCACCTTATTAATTTGTGTAGTCCATCTATGTGCCTATAAAAAATATCAAAGTTATAATGTATTAGCTATGTATTCACTGTAGTGACAAATACATAAACTCTTACCACAAACTGTTGGGAGTAGGAACTGAGTATTGCCTACGATATGTAACTACCCTTCTTCGGATGATTTGACTCAAAGGATCTACTCTGTGCATACAGTCCAAAACACGTTGACGTGGTACAATAATCCCACGAGCCCGCAATCCTCCCCTTACCATGGATATTCCAGAGTGCATAGTATCCTTTTAATAAGTGTGTGTGTATGTTTGGAAGAATGTGACGTGAGGGTAGGTAGGCCTCTTGTCAGCCGTCCATAGAATACACCAAAAAAACTTATTTAATTCAAGTCATGCACAAAGAGAATATCTGCATGGGCTCTCTCAGTGCCACAGTTTAACACTAGTACCTAATGAACAAAAATAAGGTCTGGTACATATGAAATTGGAGCTAAAACAGATTTGCAATTGAGCTAGCTAGCTGAACTAGTTTGACTCTCAAACTAACTACCGTATAGTCAGAAATATTGGCGGGAATAAAATTTGGCGGTTGAGCCCAAAATCACTATTGCAAGAATGTTGGCGGATTTAAATTTTGCGGTTCGGTACGGGATCGCCATACGTATATATGCGAGTAGGAAATTTTGGCGGATTTTAATTTGGCGGTTATGATATAGACCACAAAACCGCCAAATTTAATTCCCCGCCAATATTTCCGGCTATACGGTATACATTCTTGTAACTATTGTGTGACACACACACACATGCACATATAAGCACAAGTTCACACACACACACTATCCGTTAAGGTTTAGTTGTCAGTATACACATACCTGTAATATACCTCGGACTACCACATCAAGATCATCATTGCTGATGTCAGTAAAGGAAAGGCCAACTGGTAGGGAATATTCTACTCTTCTTCTAAGAAGTGTTCGTTCACTCACTCCATACATCCGTGCAATTGTGCTGTAGTTGTAACCCAGCTCAATCAAAGTCTCCAGTTGAACCTTTGATATTACATATGGAGGTCGGCCACGTAAACCACTACGGAGAACTGAACATTGTAGAATTCTGTCAGGGCCATTGGAGGAGTCCTCAATTTGTAGTGCATTGTCACTATACAACTCAACAAATGCATGAAGAATAGATGACAGTTGGTTTAGGTCTTGCAAAACAGTAGAATATTCTGATCTCATTGAACAGGATGTTAATTGAGAACGATAGACATCTTCTACCCGTCCTGGAAAAGAATGTTATTACTCAAAGTAATACTATTGGTAAAAATTTACTGTCATGTATTATGTTGTCCTATGCTAATGATTACATTGAAGGTATATGGCTACCTTTATATTATACTACATTATTCCATCAACATTTAAAATATCTCTAGGATACAAAATTAGCCAGACTTGGGAAATTTTCACATAGCTATCTATACTCCTGGTACACACAACTGAGGTTATCATCACATGTACATACATTCATGTACATGACAGAGGTGGTTGGAGCCAAGGTGTCTGCTTGTACAACCACCAAATACATGTACATGACAGCGGTAGTTGGAGCCGAGGTGTCTGCTTGTACAACCACCAAATGCGTTAGTGATAACTTCTCAGTAGTGTGTGGTTAATGGTTCATATTGCCTATACTACAGCTGTTGACATGTCATGGTAGACTAACTACCCTCCATTGTTGATGACAAGGTTAGACTGATGCTTATCAGCCACTTGACCACTCCACTAGTGCTATAAAAAATTACTTGATTAGCTGCATGTGCATTCAACGGTATCTTATATTGTTATGGTGGCTCTGTGTTCACTTGTCTATAATATAGCTAAATGTAGGCCTTCCAATATGCACATGTACTATGAAGCTGCACTCACAGTCTTACATCTGGTCCCTTGCTATTAGATAACCACGCGATGTGCATAGGGATGGTCAGTGCGGTGGTACAACAGTATTGATCAAGTCATCTTTGTATTATCTGATGTGGTTATCTGGTGCTAATAAAGCACTCGGCTTTGCCTCTTGACTTGATCTATTGTACCACCTATAACCCATGCACTGACCACCCCTGCGCACATTTCATGGATATCTAATACTAATAAGAGGTAAGGGATCAGATATAAGATTGCGAGTGCACTGTAGTGCTTCACAGTAGCCTACATAAATTTTACCATTATAGACAAGTGAACACATCACCACTAGACAAGGTGAATACGCAACAGATCAAATGCCTGAAGTTATAGTTAATGCGTGCACAGAGTGCATGCAGTACCCTATTTACAGCATGAGAGGGGTGGTCGAGTGGCTGATAAAGCACAATTAAGGCAAAGCCGAGCACTTTATCACATGCACACGAGGCCACTCCTCAAGTGCATTGTAAATTGTGTACCGCACAACCAAGCAACTGGCTTATTACCCCGTGCGCATGCGCAAGGGATAAAGTAATCGGTCGTGTCGTTATTGTTGTCGTCATGAGCCAAAAAATCGCCTGATCTCGAGATGTAGGCATCTAAGCGACTCATAAACACAACGAATCAATTGAATTCAGCGAAAAACTGGCTTCATTTGCGTCAAATCGATGGACACGGTCCACGGGCGTCACAAATAGTGCCTTTTTGTTAGCTAATGTAACCACGCCTATCGACAGTGCCTACTCAATGCATAATGCATGCCCATTGTATTTTCTGCTCATGCGCACAACCAAAGTAGCCAATATGACTGGTAAAGATCGTCGAAGTTAATATTGCTAGTCTATCCGCATTCGCTGACAGAGCTGAAATCTGCAGCCCTGTTGAGCTAAATCATGTAAGATGGCTATACTATTACAATAAATACTGAAAGTATCGGTTCATATCTCGTAGTAGTTTAGATCTGGTGCAGAGAGAGCGCTTTTTGTCACCAGGACCTCCGGTAGCTACGTACAATTAAGCAGCATTTCCACTAATTTTCTGAAGTTGACAAAATTATTATAGCCATGCACACAAAAGCAACTCCATAGATTGTGCAATGTGTGCGCGGGGTATGTGCTCTACAGAGTTGTAGTTGTGATATTATTTGCCTTGCCTTGGACAGCCATCTATAGCGTCTGGCTAGCTCAGCTACATTGGGTAGTAAGGCTACCAACGTTGGTCATGATCAGGCTGACGCTTCTTAGCTTACTTTTGTGACAAATAATCTACATTGTAAAAAGAGGTTGTTTTTGAACAACAGCAAAGCAAATAGTGACTACTGGTGCTCTCTGACATACATAGATTAGTCATCAGTGCAAGAGTGTTTACTGTGAGCTAGCTAGCTACAATTTTATGATAAGGCTATATAAAACAGAAGTACTTGGCCACTTTGGTCCACTGACCTAGCTATAACAGTAGTAGCTACCTCAGCTCAAAATTTAATCCAATTAGCTATGATAAAAATGATATATATAAACCGGATGCATTGGATGACTCCGGCTTACCAGTAAGGACACGCAACAGTCCTAGGAACAATTCGGCACGCATGATAAACCACTCCATCAGGTTGAGATCCGTAGTGTACCTCTGTTCCTCTAGCTGGGCCACAAAGCTTGGTATACTGTTAAGACACTGGTTGAGCTCTTCATCCATGTTCACGGCAGCCTCAGTGAGGGGTGGGGTGGAGCAGGATGAAATAATTGGTAGTCAATATTAATAGCTCGCGCTCGCGAGAGATAAAAATTTAGCGACGTAATGATTTGATATTGCGAAGATGATTATTATGTAATAAATAGTGCGCAGGGCAATATAATTGGTAGTATAATGATATCATTAAAACTAATTGTAAGATTAATAATCCTTTCCATGACATTTATTAACCATTAAATTTTCAACCTCTTCAATTTTTGACTTTCAAATCTGAGATTTTCAACCTTTGACCTTTTGATATTTATGACCTTTGGCCTTTTGAACTTTTGATATTAAAGTTACTGCTTTGCATTTAACTTCTTGATATTTGTGACCTTTGACTTTAAATTTGAGATTTTTCACCTCTGACCTTTTGAAGTGTTGCTATTCACGTTTGATATTTTTGTCTTGTATGGAATGCCATAGGACTATACACTGGTACAGTCCAGCATCTTGAACATAAATGACAGCAGTGTCTGGAAAATGTTGCTCTGGATTAGCAACCTTTCGCCAAGCGTAGGAAACAAAACCATGACATGTTGAGATGCAGTAAAGAGGGACTGCTTCCAAGAAATTTTGAACCACAATAACTTTAGGACTTTGCCAACAAATGCTAATCCTATCACCTGCACAATATAATAATCATATTATATTAGCATATATTAGTGGTGATGAACAGCATCTGTGTTATAAGCATGCACCCTCCACTCTTTAGCTTGTGATTATCTCTTGTGCATTTTACTACAGGTACCATGTATGAACAAGACGTGGTGACTCAAGTGTGATTCTGAATTGGTAAGCATTATTTTGCATGCATGCCTCCTCTCCACATTTCTCTTTCTCTGCTCTCTCCGTTCTCTCTCCATTTCTCTCTTCTCTCTTCCTCTCCATTTCCCTCGCACTCTCCGTTTCTCTGTCTCTCTCCATTTCTCGTTCTCCCTGTCCCCCCCCCCCCCTCTCTCTCTCTATTCCCTCTCTATGTTAGGTATACACATGCATTATTTATAATCTGTTTACGCTGAAATTTCTTTACTACAATGCAGGATAATCAAGATGTACACGATTTTACAGGAGAACTAACTTCATGTAGGGAACTGTTTGTAACTCTTGTATCATGTTATTCATCTTTGAACATATATCACTAATGTTTGTTGCATTTTATGGAACTGTTTTGGTCCAAAAATTGCAGTGATCCAGGGCATGTAAGGTGGGGGAGGGAGGGGATAGGGCCACAAGTCAGGGTGTTGTGGTAGCATCCTAAACTAGCACCCATTGGGTGCTAGTGCAGCACCCCTGGTGTGTCAAAACTTATACACCCTAGGGTGTCGAATATAAACCATACTACTAGCACCCCTAAAGGTGTTACTGTAACACCTTTTTTCTAACAGTGTAGGTACACAATGGTTCCTTTCTGAGAAGGTATAATATACCACAAGAGTGAAGGTATCATACACTGCTGAAGTAGTCCATGCATTGCTGTTGATCACCTCCAGGCTACATGCATGCATGTCATGACCATAGTGAGTCCATGCAAGTAGCTACCATGCAGTAGCCAGGAAGAGCTCAAGGAAGTACCAGTATAATATTATTATAATAATTATATTTCAAGGTAGCATAATATAATAATATTAATATATTATTGTGATAATGCTGAACCTGAAGAGCGTAGGTCACCAGAGGGTGTGACACCAAAGCCCTTTAGGTGATTAAAAACATCCGTGATTGGAGCCAAAATGATACCAGGATCTGCTAAAGGATTAATTTTATACAATATGAAAGATGATGCACTCATGCACCTTGGTGTACTTACCAACACGTTTCTCAATATAGCACACAACGAAGTCATCAACTTCAGGCTGATAAGTACGGGTCATCAAGCCTAAATAACCCTTAGATTTCCAAACTGCCTCCCGTGTTATCTGCACACCCATCTTTCCAGACACTCCGGGTTTCTTTATGTACCTGACTATATCGTTAACACTAAACTAAAATAAACAATAATTATCCAAGTACTAGTATTCATCACTAACCAATGACCTCATGTTCTCCCTCTACGTGAGTACTAAGTGCCACATCTATAAGCAACAAAGTTATTTAATTTACACTTACTCTAGCAAAATTAAACAATACCTTGATCCTTACTCCGTGGCTTTTTTGTCTTCACTCCAGACACTTGCTTGTATTTGCTTGAGTGACGATCAAAATTTAGCGTCTATGACAAAAAGCAGTAATAATTATAATATATAATATAGTTACAGCTGATGACCGCTTACCTGATGTTTCATAGAAGTTGATTCCTTTCATTTCACAGTTTTGTTGGCGGAACGCAAAAACTATGACATATTAATATATAAAAATCATAATACTACAACCATGAAAAACAACCATGCATTGCAGTTCAAAGCCCAGAAATCTCGTCCCAAGGCCCTCTATGCTGTCAATAGCAACATTTATTTGATGTGGTAATTAAAAAAAAATGCTTGATGTGGTCACAAACTCAGCCCAAACCAGCTTTGCCTTAAATATTTCCCGTGGAAGAACCCCTGCATGGAGACCATAGTATAACAAAGCCATGCATAGCATGGTTTCTAGTGGTATAATGGAATTCATTGCCCTAGAGAACTATAGTACAAGTATTACAATGTCATATACTTTCATCATCACTGGAGCTGGACAGGTCACCCAGTGCTACGTATCCCACTCCAATCTTTACAGAGCTTGCACTCTTTTTCATCATTAACAAATGATTTCCAACTGTCCACGTTTTTTTTTTTTCCTCTGACAGTTACCCCGTCATTGACAATTCTTGCTCCATTCATCTTAAATAAGCACAGCTCTTGGTCTGCAGTGCCATCACCAAGCTTGCATCGACGTGCAGCCTTTTTGGCAAAGGTGATATAGTCATCTTTGTGCATTACCTCCAACTTAATAAGAGGGGACAGTCCACGCTGGAATAGGCCATTTTTGGATTCGGTCATTTCACAAACAGTAATCTATGAAAACAGTACACATAAACTAAAAATTAATGATTGCACTGATTAAATTTATCAAGACAACATCTGAGGTGTCTTCTATATGGCTCTTTCCACCTCCCTTCAGCTTACGCTGCAGCTTATTAGCCCTGGCCAGCAAATCAGACAATACAAGATATAATATTATTTTAAATAATCTGCATATTTTCGAACTGATACTAACAGACCTGGACTGCTTGACCTTCTCTCTTCACGTCCTTGGCTACTGCTTTCACCCCCTTCAGCCATTCTCTTAATATCATGGGCTTTGTCTGTGAGTATCTGACTAAGTTCCAGCAATACACCACTGGGAGACTGGAGTTGGTGGTGTTTCTGACATCTTTAATCACAGTGCAGCGGACCAACTGTCAGTCTGGGGGGAAGAGGTTGAAAGTCACCTATATGTACCTATACGTGTACAGCCAGCTTGCAATATTTAATTTTACTAGTCTCGACCCAGTCCCCTCACCCCCCCCCCCCCCCCCCCCCCCCCCAAGAGAAAGGATCGTGTACATATGGCTTGTTCCCGTCTAGGGAGTATGTGACAACTCTAGAACGTTAAGCACTCGTAACGTTCTCTGCGCTGTAGCTAATATTCACTGCACGTTAAACCAACAACATTCATGTACCCTGTATCACACATTGAGCTGGGCCATACCTGATGTCACCCTAAATCTGCTCTATGTGTGAGTGCGTGTGTAAACAGCTATGAAAATCGTACCGATTACCGTGAATGTATGTACGCACAAGGAAATTTAGAATACACACACACAGAAGTCACCAATGCCATGCCTACTGTTTACACCACTCTAGATTATGAATATAGACACAAGAACAATGGTACTGGTCTAATTTTGGTACCTAGAAAGTGTTGGGTGTATGAATGAGACCAAAAAGCTACCGTAACAAGGTGTGTACTAGCTGTACTGGACTGATTTCAAGAAAGGGGATTAAATTATTAAAATTCACCAAAATATGTGTATGTTTAATACAACATAACTTAAAAAATTAATATCATAATAAATGCAAATGAACAAAATATGGATTGATACAAGATGAAGCTGATTTGTGACTCTCACAAACACGAATAATAATAGCTTAATGGTCTTGGTAGTGAGCTGCTGACCACGTGGCTTGTATCTCAAGTAGGCTAGTGGTAATATGCTCAAGTAGTTTGTGGCTTACAAGGTAAGCTATTGTGCCAACACGAGTGGTGGCTTAGATTCTAAGCTGTAATTCCTAAGTCATGATTGGCTTAGATCCTAAGCAGAGGGTAGCTTAGATCCTATTGATGGCGCTGGCTTGATGGCGGCTTAGATCCTAAGCCGAGGGTGGCTTAGATCCTAAGCTGATGGCACTGGCTTAGATTCTAAGCTCAAAATAGCGCTAAGTGGAGAGTGGCTCAGATCCTTAGGCTTAGATTCTAAGCAGAGGTTAGCTTAGATTCTATGCTGAGGGTGGCTTAGATCCTAAGCTGATGGCACTGGCTTAGATTCTAAGCTGAAAATGAGAGTGGCTTAGATCCTAAGCGGAGGTAGGCTTAGATCCTATAAGCTGATGGTACTGGCTTAGATTCTAAGCTAAGCGGAGGTTGGCTTAGATCCTAAGCCGAGGGTGGCTTATATACTATTGGCTTAGATCCTAAGCTGATGGTACTGGCTTAGATTCTAAGCTAAGCGGAGGTTGGCTTAGATCCTAAGCGGAAGGTGGCTTAGATCCTAAGCTGATGGTACTGGCTTAGATTCTAAGCTAAACGGAGGTTGGCTTAGATCCTAAGCCGAGGGTGGCTTAGATCCTAAGCTGATGGTACTGGCTTAGATTCTAAGCTAAGCGGAGGTTGGCTTAGATCCTAAGCTACCCTCGGTTCTTTAAAGTGTAAATTTTTACAGAATCCAGAAAAAAAATATTCCGAATCTTAAATGGATACTGTTACTTCTTCTTATCCTGACAAAACTTGCATGTCTTGCAATTCTTTGCCAAGCAACCCTGGCATGACCCACATCTTTTTCTTTTCTGACCTGTTACAATGGAATAATTTAGTACATGTGCATTACAAAAGAATACTTACCTGTACCTTGCATATTCAGTTGTACTTGTGTTTGAGTAGATTTGTATTTTTCTACCAGACAATAAACAAACAATATAATTATATATTATATGTACCCATAATTTTGTACGAGTATGTTGTATAGACAAGTAAGTGCATACATACCGGCGCCATTATTTTGACTAGTACGATCTGTGGGGTTATTGGTGATATCTCAGTTGTGGGATGTTTTCCTGAGGAAACGTAATGTAACTGTGTGAGTGTTTGCGTACACTGTATATATTATTATGAGTATACAAATGTATGTGCGTATCAGCATCTAACCATTACGATAGTACATGTGCAAGATTTTTACATAAAACAATACATACATGTACTTGAGGTTCTTCTAGACTTGTTAGTAATTTTTGCCTTTTTCTGGACTAGCATGTCTGTAAGTAAATGGGTTACGTGTATAGTGTCATGTAGATGTAGTTACAATGTACCTATATACCTGAATATCATTCCTTTACGTTTGCGACCAGGGGCCTTTGCTGTAGGCTTAAACCGCCATTGATGCTCTGGTTTCTTCCCTGGTGCAATCTCTTCGGGCTCAGTGTTAAACGATACAGTAGGTTGAGTGCTAACATCCTGTTCACTTGATGCAGCTTTGCATGTTAGAACTGCGTTGTGAAGTAGTGAATTGACATGCTTAAGGAATGGGAAAATAGCTGAATTTTCCGGGGTGACTACAGTCTGGAGTTCATGAATCAGGCGATCAAATGTCTTTAGCTGAATGCTGTGGTCTACAAATTTAATGTGATCGACATGATTGTGTTTCTGTTATAAAGGTACATGTACCTGTTTGTGTGACGTAAACTGATTCAGCATATGATAGAGTATCGAAATCATCAATAGAGTATTCTGATGAAGGAGGTTGCTCATTACTAGCTGTACCACAAGCTGTTGTAGATGTTGAGTTGCACTTCCTCAGTAGTGAGTGCACACGGTGTATATGCTTGCAAATGTGTCCATTGTTGTAATCATAACAATTGGAAGCACACTTGTACATGTGGTAGCAAAGAAAGCCACACTCCTGTTTAGTGCAGACTGTATTGCTTTGGCCACATTCTGAGCAATTTATCAAGAGTTGTGTGACATCATAGCCGTCTGGAGAGCTTCCAGACATACTATCCACATGCCATTTCCCTTAGACTCAGTAATTATGCACAATCCCTCGTACCTGCACCCTTTTAGGTGGGATCTTCATCCCACGAGTGTGACGCTCTGTCTCTTGGACAGCTTGATAGTTGATCTCAAATAGTTGCTTTCGACGCATATAAGAGAAGTTATCTCTCTCAATACGCAGGAGGGCATCTATTAGAAAGTCTACCCTCCTATTGACTTTGCCATTCAAGTATGTAGTTTTCAGCTTGTTATGGAAGCTGTGATAAGAGGTTTACCAGGGGCGGATCCAGGATTTATCAGAGGGGGGTTCTTAGTTTAACAGTATGCGCGCGAAGTGCGCGCGAATTTTAAGCCACGCCCATTTCTCGCTAAATTGCGTGTTCGAGGTCTTGTGGTGCACTCCTAGACTTCAAATCGTCCAAATATCTCTAAGAAACGTCCAAGTAGGTGAGCTAAAGACAGAGGCTTTAGTACTGTAGCTAGCTAAAGGCATGGGGGTTCTATGAAGCCTAGATTTTACACTACTATACAGGCTAATAACTAGACAGCTAATCAGAAAGGGGGGTTCGTTCGAGCCCATCGAACCCCCTCTGGATCCGCCCCTGGTTTACATTAATTTTGTACAATACACACAATGGTGATTTTAAGTACCTACCTTTCCACATACATGTTTGTGTCAGTATCAGCATGATCAAACATGCGGTAGCATTTAGCCCACTTTTCTATTGCACACAATACACTGTATATGTACGTGTAACTCAAAGCCATAATTGTCAAACCTGCTCTGTTAGCATAGTTGTCACAAAAATAAGAGATGAACTGAGGCTCAATCATAGACCAGTGCTCAGTGAACTGCTTTACCCGAGTATGAAACACCTCCTTGCTAGTTTCACTTTCTAAGATACACAACGTCTGATACATATCGATTTGGTTTTCCTGTTTGACCCCTCTTAGATGGTTTTTCCATGCCCTGTGATTTACAAGTGATATTAACATGCATGACTGACCTTGTAACACTGTACAAGTACACATGTATGCAACATGCCTGTCCACATGCCATCGACATAAAATATGCTTGAGGTCATTTCCAAACACCTCCCTTGCTGCACTCCATCCTGTGTTGTCTGTATATTGTGATACATATTGATCTTAAGCTTATGATGTGTGTATGTGTGTGTTTCTACAAATGATGTCACAGTATATAGACTACATACATGTATGTAACCATCCACGAGAGGGTGATAATGGCAGCTGCACACACAATGAACTTAACTAAAAATCTATGGTAAGCACATGCATCGAGTTCTCACTGAGAGTCACATATATAGCAAGCTGATTACCATCATCTGTCATAATCACTTGAACTTGAGTTTCTGGGGATTTTTTGTGTATGCAACTCAAAAAGGCTGACACCACCTCTCCGGAGCACTGTCTGCAATGCACCAGGCTACAGGTTGCCCTATGCACACATTATATATACACTTTATAGCTATATGTATGTCACACATGCAATTTACACATACCCTTTCCAAATTCGTCCGGCACAATGCATGTTATGAGTTGAAAGCGATAAGCATTGGTGCCGTGAGTGGCATCAATACAAAGAATCTTGTGGCCGTACTTTTGGAATAACTCCTGTTGAAACTGTGTCTGAATTACAAGTACAAAACCTTCTGTGGGCAAAGTAGTGTGTGTTGCACTCTTTTCACCCTGTGGCTTAAATAGCAGTATTGGATCAAAGGCTTCTTGTTGTAGTTCGGACACGAGAAGAGATACAGATATTGGATCACTCTTATGTCTGATGATAGCATTATCCTTGATATTGACACGGACATTAGAGATATCTTGTTTAGTGATGAAGTGCTTGCGTGAAGCGCACTGATCAAACATGTCCCGTTTGGAACGATGACCAACATCCTGACGTATGTCTGTTCAAAATAGAAACTTTGAACTCAATAATATTATTGGTTCCACGGCATAGCATCAAGGCCCCCCCCCCCCCCCATCCAAAAACACCCCATCACCAATAATTATTATACTTACCTTCCATAATACGCTCAGGTGGAATTCCTAGACTCAGTTTGATGGCGATTTCTTCTTTTACTCCCTTGGGAAGGGGTAGATGTGGGAGCTCTGCATTTCCAAGGTCGTAATTGGAGTGTGCAGAAATATATTTGACCTCTACTTTTCCGTCTAGGTACTCTGTCACATACATCCTGGAAATGCAAGTGCAATTGAGCTTCCATGATGTTTTTTTCTGTGGTCGCTTTTTGTTAGTCATCCGGGGATGTGGGTTAGTGCGAGCTGATCCATCTCAGCAACAACTGTAGTAATGTTTGCATTTGAAACCTGAATGAATGAATATAGAGTTTATTGGAGATAAATTAATCCTTCATAAAAATTTCAAATATAGGATACTTAGTATTCAATTTTAAATACCAGCTTTCATTGATTTGGGGAAATAAGATTTTTGGTTCTTCACATATGCAGTGTAGGTAGGTTGCCTCCTCTTCTTTTTCCTTCCATGCCTCAAAGGAGTTCAATTTGACAGTCTTAGTGCCTATGATATTTCATAGTATCTCTACGCACGAAATGTATTATACAGTTCATTGTTTATACCTAAATCAGCACTGTGTTCTTCTTCACAGTGTTGCAACAAACTTGTCATCATTCGGAAAGACTTGATTGAGGACTGACAGGTGAAAGGACACTGAAATCAGTGGTCTTCGGACGTGGACGCAGCTGATGGATGCAATTCCCTAATATGCTGCATCAGATGATCCTTTCTTGAGTAACCCTTGTCACAATGGGAGCATGGAAATGCTTTCTGTATTAAATGTATTTTTATTGTGTTGATATTAAGGTCCGATCTTTATTGAGTAAAAAATGCGTGGGTGGATATTCACCAAATTCAACGGAAAATATACCTTTTAGATCGTCTCAACTAGCGTGTTAACAACACTACACTCCCATCTTCTGCAAGTCCAGTAGAAGAGATTTTCTGAGGTTAGGGTCGTCACTTTTAAAAGTATTATAGCCGCACTGCGCGCGCGCGGCGCCTTCGTGCACGTGCACAGATGTGACGCAAATAACAATTAATAATCAGATGGGCGGGGTTATAGGAATCCAGGTTTGCGCACGCGCAATTGCACAAATGACCTAGCCTGGGTCAAAGTACACAGTCAACGCACATGTATTCTGGAGGCAGAGCAGTAAGTTAGTACGATAATTTCAGAACGTGAGACCTTGGGCTGGCCCGCTAGACTAACAAGAACCCTTTGGTAGCCTGGTCAGAGACTAAAATTACGTCGGCTGTTTGACGTTGAAATATAGCTACTGTAGTCGCGGGGGGGGGGGGGGGGGGGGGGGTTACACCGCAGGGGTAGGCAGCTAAATTATGGGGAGTTGGTGGCCCACTCCTTGGTGCTGAGCTATACAATGTAGCTACACCAAGCCTGAGATTTGAAGGTAATTTGACACTGATGATTATTTCAATTTATTGCTGACACACCAAGGGGTGGTCACCGTTATGCAGCTGGTACTCCCACCTACAGTGGAGATCAAGGATTTTTGTTGGCACTTGATTGTTCCCTTGAAGCATTCTGTACTGTATTTCAAAAAGATCAGGGAACCTGGGGATGAGGCCAGCGTTTCTAGTACAGTGTGTATGTCGCTTTCTCCAACACAATTAATGTATGGACACACAATCTGTGACGTTCCTTCCATTCAGGTATAGTGTGCTGAAGTCTGTGAAATTGCTGTAGCAGATAGGGCTCATTATGGTGAATACCCTTCTACTCAGTTGCTTGAGGCAAGCGATCACTCAAATAGAGTCTTTGCACTTACCTTGTGTGTTGATTGCTCATAAGGCCATACCTATTTTTAGTTTATGTTTCTTGGATCTGGCAAGTCACATTTTCTCAATCATTAAAAAAAAGGGTTTGGTCCAGTGATCGTAAGAGGCAAACGATACTTGGCATAGTGAATGTGCAGGGTGATAATTGTGGAAGAGGGAATTACACCTCTGTGCTTTCACCATGGTATTGTAATAGTACCCTACCAACAAGATTTTCAGCAGTAGATATGGCCAAGACTGCTGTGGGGGCTTATTTTGAATATCCACGTCATGGCATGCAGTTTACTTACAAGCAGTGCTCTGCACTCCTTTACTATGACATCTTCACGTCTACAAGGTGTGCCCTTTCAATAGCCCTTTTTACAACACTTTATCGTGCATGCAGACATGTACATGATGGAATACCATCGGATGAAGCAGGGGCTAAATTCGCTAGTCCCCTGTGATGGAAGATAACCAAGGTGGGCCGACTCAGACTGGGTAGAAATCATAGAAGACATTGAATGAAGACAGCAAGGTGCATAGTACATACATGTAGTACATTTACATAATATTATTTGTGTGTGTGTGTGTGTGTGTGTGTGTGTGTGTGTTTTGATTTGAAGAGAGAGGAGAGAATAAAGAAGAATTTGGGAGCAACTTGTCCGCCGCTCACCAGAGTGGAGGCATAAAACTTGGGGATGTGTTCCTATTCCAATCAATGCGGTCCCATCCCATCCCCATTGTTTTGTGAGCTAGCTAGATAGCTTGTACGATTATGCTGCTACCTTTTAAGTTCATGAGACATTTCCATATGTAGTAGCTTATTGCCGAGTGCATTAGCACGGGGCATTGGATCGCGGATAGTGGGCCAGGGATGCGCAGCTAGCGTTGTGTGTATGTACCGTATATGCTCGAATAGAAGCCCGGGCTTCTATTTCCTTCCTGGCTCCAGAGACCCGGCTTCAAAACGAGACCGGCGTTTATTTATGTAGTACCGTGCTGGCTCCTGGCCGCATGCGCGCACGCAGCACTGCGCGGGCCTTTTTAGCGAGTTTTATAGCCTTCAGCTAGTAGGAAATAGCGAATGACTTTCGTTTCTGAACTATCTAGCTGACAAAGCTTACAGCAGCAGCTGCAGAACGTCCTCACTCGTTCGCACAGGTGATCGCGCGTTCATCATACTAACACCACGCCTCCGATAATTGGCTCGTGCTATAGGTGCCACGCCCCCTCGAAGGCACCCGGCCTCTATTTAAGACCCGGCGTTTATTGTCTTGAGACCCTGGCAAACCCCCGGCTTCAAAACGAGACCGGCGTTTATTTGGGGGAGGCTTCTATTCGAGCATATACGGTATGTCCGTCACGCTTTTGGAATGCAATTAATTTTTGGTAAAGATCTCTTGTGGTTTTGGTAAAGATTGCTAGACCGTGTGCGCGCGTTGTGGTCGCCATAGCCTGGCATACAGGGCCACATTGTTAGACGAAAATATGGCACACGAAGATGAGCGAAAGATCTACTTCTTGCTAGCCAGAAATCGAAAACAGAGAGACTCTGAAGCAACTATGGAAGAACAGTTAATCCTTAGTCCCATCTTCTCAGAGTCTAGCTTTGTCCCCAGACCAGGTCTCAATGGTTAACTACTTCTCCCCCTCAAAAGGGCCTAGGGATGAGTCTAGAGAAGACAGAGACAAGATGAATCTACCCGAAGAAGAGCATTTCGTTCCCAAGAATAATCCCAGCGAAGGTTTATCACTCTGTGAAATGTAGCTGTACCACAGTCTCACCTTCTCATATATAAATCCAAAATAGAATGTAGTCTTCCAAAGATGGCAAGCTGATTATTGACTACAGCTACTTGTAAAGTAATTAGCAGGGAACTGTACCAACTTACGCTTCTTGCGCGAGGCACCATTTGTACCATGTGTATTCCTAGTATATCATTATTACAGTTGCACATACATGTATGCTCTCTTGGATGGCTGGGTGCCTGGCCTGGAGAACCAGGAATGGTAGGTTAAAGAATTCTTTTATCCCCGGGGGAACTTTCCCTACCCACCCAGGTAGCTCCAAGAAGTGGACAAATATGACATGATGGGTTTACTTAACAGCCTAACAAAATTTAATTTAGTATTATTTTCTTTACATAGTTACCTGAATGATTCACTAGGGATGCCATTTTTCTTTATTTTTCAACCATGTGCTCTAGCTTTCGGTCATGTGCTTGGGATAACTAACTTATTAATTATTTAAGGTCCGATGTTCATGAAGTAAAAAAGTGCGTGGGTGGATACTCATCTGAAAATATATCTTTTCGATCGTCTCGACTAGCTTATTCACAAAACCGCACTCCCATCTTCTACAAGTCAAGTATAAGAGATTTTCGAAGGTTATGGTCGTCACTTTAAAAAGTATTACAGTACAGCTGCGCGCACTGTACTGCTTATGCGCGTCTACACTTCGTGCACGTGTGTGGTTGTGACGACGCGTATGCGTACGCCACAGCTATAGCGCTAGCTAGCTAGCTTGCATGCCTACATGATATTGTACTTCGTTTACTACAACTTATATTTTATTTTTGTCTGGTCACTTTGTTCAATTTTTGCGTACTTTATATATTATTATTATCAAAAAAAAGCTAGTTATATAGCTATACGTACGTACGTACGTACGCGTAGCGCGTACGCGTGCGAGCGCACGCTAAAATTTAATTATAATAATATAATAGTTACTAGTTGGGCGGGGTTATAGGATCCAGATTTGCGCACGCGTAAATCGATCCCTAGTAGTCTGGGTCAAAGTACGTATACGCGTCTGCACTTGGGTCATGATGTCAGATCAGAGAACATGATTTATGCCTCTAAACTTTCGCCATAGGTACATCTAGGAGTTGTGCCCACATGTTGTACGTTCAATCACCAAGCAAGACGCTGGAGCCAGAGCTAGCGGTAAGTTACCTTTGCAAGATATTTTCAGAAAAGGGCATGGGGACGAGGCTGTAAATGATAATCTCGTGGGCCAGCTCATCACACTGCTGGTCCACGAGACTACCAAGATGGTTATTATCCAACCCTTTGGCAATTGACCGTGCGTTGATTGAGAAGTTATGTAAATTATATCAACGGTTTGGTGTTCCTCGAAATACGCGTGTAGTTGCATGTTTTCTTTTTGGGGGGGGTGTAAAGCTAGTGGGGGATTAGTAATTTCTTGGACCACTAAAATTATGGACACTTCCAGCTAAGTGCCCATGTACTGCATTTCAAGGGGGGGACACTGTAGCAGCTTCTATAGACCCATTGCAGTTGACCAGAGGTTGGTCACGGATTCTAACTAGAGTTACACTGGGTGTAGGAGTCCTCGCTCAGCGAGTCACTATGCCAGCAATTTCCTTAGGGTGAACATTAGTTTGCTACTTGGGACGAGCACATGTTAGTCACGTGGCAGCTTGCCTATTCTGAAGTATTGACAACAAAGAACGTCCATTATATTTTCTCTCTTTGAAGAAAGAAGCCAAGAATAAGTGAATTGACAGGCCACTTCAAACTACACGGCTGTATATCAGCGAAAGGACGAACAGCTTGGGGCCAAGATGGTGCGATCATTTTTGGACGCGCAAATATTGATTTACTCGGTGAGCAGAGTCCAGCAGAATCGTAGAGTTTATGGGCCTTGCATGATCACCTTGAGGGAGGGCGAGACTTTTGACGCCGCTGCACCAGGCGACGTGGCCCGAGTCGCCGAGAAGAGCAAGGACGAAAATTTAGAAGCACACAAGATATACGCCCAGAAGCCATATCGTGACGTTCGAGCCCGAGTAGGAACCTCACTTCGCTCGGAAGTAGAGCGCGTTTGCCATTGCTGCAATGTATGCCCACGCAACCCAGGTCAACCCGCTGAGTCAGCAAGACTGCCATGGATTTTATACAGCATTGAAGGGACCTATCAGTCTAATTATTCAATTTTGTATTCCTCAAGAGCCACCTCTTTGAGATTCTAGTACTTTTTGCTGAGCCAGATAAGACCCTCTAATTTACTAGCACTATAACCCAATCACTTGACGAAGTTCTTCCTTTTCTCCGTGCTCCGTTACTTTCTCTTGTGAAAGGGCTGGCCTGCCAGACTACAGTATGGGTGTACATACATGTGTACAAACATCCTAGTCTCGCTAGCCACACCCTTCAATCTCAAGAGAAGGAGGGTCTGGTGACCATGCGTACGAGTTGTCTGACAACAGGATTTGATCACGTCCAATCAGATTTGAGATTTGATTTATTTCTTATCAACGGTATGCTAGCAGTGTGCGCACATACTATTGGCCCCGTGTTGTTTGCGGCTACCCGTGACATTTTTGCATTCCGCCGGAACAACTACATGCACATGTACATGTACATGTAGCTGTACGCATGGTCACCAGACCCCTCTTTCCCTCGGTACCGGTGTGGCACACGAGACTACAAGCATCCAGGCAGTATCATCTACATGTACATGTACATGTATAATAATATTATAAACTACCACCATACATGTAGGTACATCTTCCGTGACTCAGAATGCCCACATGTCGAGCAACATGCTGGACCCAGAGCTAGAGCTAGCGGTAAGTTACCCAGCAAGATAATTTTGAAATGGTGTGCTAGGTACTAAGATGGCAGTCTCGTGGGCCAGCCCATCGCACGGGATGGGATGGCCCACGAGACTACCAAGATATTTGTTAGGTGAGGAAAACTGAATTTGCAGTTTACTGTCACTGCCCCCATGGATTTTGTTGATTTCAGCTATATGACATTGGCCCACCCCCTCGAGTGTTGGGATTGAAGGGTAAGGCCTCGGCGATCACGTATTTGAATGTAGCATTTCTAGCACTCATTGTTAGTTTGAAATGACCACCTGCCCACATGCAAAATCAAAATCTTTGTTATGATATTATGCTATTTTCCCTACCTTAATTACTCATGCAACCCTTTATCAGTTAACCATGCGCTGACAGAGAATGTAAAATACATGTATGTCAGCTGGTTGGCGCTTTTGGGTGCGAAATCTACTGTAATCACATGGGGGAGGGGGGATTTACACTGCAGTGGTGGCAGCTAGTGGGGGATTACTGTACTCGCTGTAATTACCCGAATGGCCAAAAATAATTATTAATATCGTTGATCGGCGTTAAATAGAAAGTAAATACATTGTGTAAATTTGACCAATGGCTTATTCGAGTTTAAATACATTGTAGAACGGATCCGGTGAAGAAAGCACTAGCGACAAAGAAACAGCAGTCGATGTCCAACTATCGGTTTATCCTCGTCAACTCTAGAGCTCCTGTGTCATGCTTCTCTGAGCGATTGCTAAATGATTGCCGTCTGTGCAAGTCCCTATTATCTTTCCGCTCTTAGAGGCTGTCCAAGATGTGGTAGCCACACTCCGATGAACATAGAAGAGTTGTCTCGAACTCCTACCATGCCGTACCGCGTGGTCGTTCGGTTGAAATAGAGTGGGTGAGAAACTTAAAATCAAGATATTCGATGAACAGTTTCTTTTCGAACTCCAAAGATTTTCAATTAAGGGATTTCGGTAAAAAGTTTTCTCTCATGAGTTACAGCTAATTTGCATTAGCAAAGTCGGCCATCTTTCAGCTTTATTATATTATACAAGTATAAAAAACAATTGAATAAAATTGAAGGATGAAGTAGGGATGGTAGGGCCAAAAAGTGCACAAACAAGATTTGTATAGGTTACATCACGAGGTGCAGGTCTCTACGGGATTTACACACCGAGGGCCGCAGGCCCGAGGCTGTATAAATCCCGTAGAGACCGAACCGAGTGATGTAACCGACTTGTACCATGGGCTACGTGGCCCTGACAACACATCTACTGCCTAGCAACTATAGCGTCGGCCATAAAAGGCTCGATCGCATACCTAGCAACAGTTCAAAACCATCGTCGTCGACCGAGTTGACGCTAGACATCGATGAACAGTGAGCCGACGCCGTTTTCAGTCCAACTCGAGCTTCCTCTTTGATATTCAGAACCACAATGATCGCTGTGTACAAAAAGGTGCCGCATGCAGTTGCTGTGTCCATTTCAACTCGAGTGCATGCAGCTACAGCTGCTTCTTTAAACTGCTGACTTAGCAATCATTTGCTCCACCCATACAATTAACGCGATAAGACCCGCCCACCGAGATTATTAGCATAGTATAGCACTCTGCATAGCACTATAGCCATCTTATCTGATTCTTTCTCATCTCGCATTCAAAAGATACTTTAATTACCCTAGTAGGCATGATCATGTAAAATTTCATAGCCTCAGAGATAGGTGAATAAATATTTATTGACCTCCTAGGGGGTCAATAAGTGATTTATTGACCTCCAATACTGCAATCTGATTGGTCAGAATGTTACAACCATGGTACAAGTGGAGGATAATCACATCCACTATACATCCTGCTTTTCTTGATTATCATGCAACTGTTGATATCAACTCCCATACGGGGAAGTCGGTAGCTAGCTACTTCTGCTTTAGTTTGTTTGTGCTATCCTTTGAGTCTCCTTGACTCAATGCATGCATGTGGGAGAAATTATTATTATGATTTGTGAGGGGGATAGTTAGTGCACTTGATTATTGCATTGTTCCTGTGCCCCATATAGCTACTCAAAAAGCAAGCGTAGGGATGTATAGTGGATGTGATTATCCTCCACAAATCTTGTTTGTGTACTTTTTGGCCCTACCATCCCTACTTCATCCTTCAATTTTATTCAATTGTTTTTTATACTTGTTACTGTTCCTTTTTTATTGCCCTCTGGGCAAAACCATCAATATTCATCATCTCTTTTAGTAATACCACCTGGCATGGTTCAATGTCCATTCAATTCTCAACTTTATTATGAATGTTACCGCGAGTGTCTGTGTTTTATAATTATTTTTTAAGCTCACTGTCCTATAAATATTTTGTGTCAGTAGTCATGTCTATAAATAACATTGTTTTATGTTTGTGGGTGTGTATGTATAATATTATTGTAAGGTAGAAAACTCGTTTTCAAATCAAATTTTAATATCTTTCTTGGACACAGCATCAAAAGGTTATGTGTACGCATGCAATGTTTAACCTTTGATTCCAGATTGCTGGACGAGGACCCCGGCTGTCATGAATGTGACAACCCAAAAGTTTTATCTGCACATTAAAATGATCTGACTGGACACATCCATTAGCTGAATGTTCTATGCATGACTATGAATGGACACTGGTATCAAAGAAGTGTAGCACATTGCTAGCTAGCTAGCTAGTCATGCTACAAAATTTGCTACCATGATACTCAGTCAGTCTTTTGATACTACTGAGCTGAAACAGGAGGTCTTCTTTTGCATCACACACTATCATGGGATTCTCGAGACCTACAATGTAGCTGCAGCCTCAGGTAACCAGTGCCAATCTGTTGTTGATATCAATTCCAGTGCAGTACTGCACTAGGGTGACATCATGTTCGATACGAATGCAGCCACGCCCCTAACTCGTCACAAGTTCCTAGAATCTAAGATCCTGCCGTGCTGACCGTCAAACTTGAAAGAAGGCCACAGAATAAATTCTGCTTAGAGAGTGAATATTAGATGCCAGTAAGTTTATTGTTGGTAGTAGCTAGCTATCGATCGATACGTGATAGACGCCTCGAGGCACCAGCGGCACTGTCACTGTACGCCGGCGCGCGAATGACTTTTGTCACACGACTTCACCATGGCAACACCTTATGAGCATGCGCGTTACATGACAAAATGGCGTATCAGGCACACCCAATTGTGTAAAATGCCGCTGCATAAACCCACGATCTACTAGCTGTCAATGACCAGACTAACAGAAAAATAGCGTGCCATAGACGTACGCTCAACAAAATGGAGTGGATTTATACTAAAACTAAGGTGAGCGGTCTAAGTACTCTTGAGTTAGCCCTGGAAGAGATGAAAGAAGATTGAGGAAATGCACTTTTTTTTACAATTTTAAAAACAGCTTGTTCAGACATACTTGAATGTTTCCATAGATGTTTCAGGGCTTGATAGATAGATATTCTGGCGTAGATTACGAATATGGAAGTTAAAAATCTTAAAAATTTATTTGCTCTGAGTTATTAACTTTTTTTGCAATGTATTACATATATGGCATATTCGGGCCATCCCTACTTATAGAGTCTACTGACTCTATGATTATATAGTATTATATCAGCCCTATGGGGACCATGCACAGCTGCTGTGGACAGTTCACAGTCTGGTGCTCTCTTTTGATCGCTTAGTTGGTACGGTATTGTCTTTGTACGCTCCACTGGGGCCCCTTAGCTGCCTATATAAACTTACATTTCATTTATTACCATGAGAAGCTGACAGCAAATCTATCGAAATCTGTTCAAGCGAATCAATCTTGAAACTGTGCATAGTATTTACAACGAAGCCGGCCGCATCTAGATGTATGTTCCTCAAGTTCAGGCAGCTGCATGCATGTGCGCAGAGGTGGATGCGTTTTTAATTAAAATATTGCAAATTGATAGAAATAACATTGTGCACAATGTTATTTCTATCAATTCGCAATAACTATGGAAAGTTTCATACTGAACTTCTTTTACGCCTGGATCAATACTTGAATACTATTAATTTTCCTACATACACAGCAGAAATTCTTGGAAAGGGAAATCATGATAGCAATCCCTGTGCTCCACACCCTCTAAATACATGTACCCCCTCCCCCCCAACCAACTTGAATGTTCATGCATGCCAATGTCCCACTCCTCACTCTGATAGCCTGCTGGACAGCTCTCCGCTGGGGTTGGCATCAAACCACCCAATCTCCTGTGTCAGTGTGTTTCATGGCATGCTATTGTGCACAATGTTATTTCTATCAATTTGCAATAACTATGGAAAGTTTCATACTGAATTTTATCTTCACATTCATGTAGGGTGATTTTAGATTGGCCTCTCTCTGCCTATACAGAAAGGGTAAGTCAGATTGAAATATAATAACTAGAGCTCATAGAGCACATACCCCGTGTGCCATGGAGCATCGCGAGTGCTACAGTACTGATGAATTCAGATGCACTTGATCGAGCATGCGCAGGATAGCATTGTTCAAGCATGCGCAGTAGTTTCGATAGGCGTGTCTGATATAGGCGTGGCTACGAATGGCAACAAAAAGGCACTATTTGTGACGCTCGTGGATCATGTCCCTTGATTTGAAGCATACTGAAGCCAGTTTTTTGCCAAGTCCGATTGATTGGTTGTACTTACGAGTCGCTGACATGCCTAGATGCCGAGATCTGGCGATTTTTGTGCGGACAACAGACAACAGACAACAGACAACAGACAACAGACAACAGACAGACAAACCGATTGCTTTACCCCTGCTGCGCATGCGTGCACACGGGGTAATTATGCAAATTCTTGTAGTAAATGGTTTTGCACACAATATTTAATACCACTCAAAGTATGACAGACCACCATTCATGCAACTGAATCAGCCTGACATGCTGCTATACATAAATTTATATAGTCTGGAGTGTCCCATATGCCACTGATGCATGTGATGGTAGCCATGAGCATGAGGAATCTTATGACTTGCACGAAGGCTCACCCTGCACAGATGATTTTCTTCACCACTAGTATAGTATGTGTTTATGACCATTACCAAGATTGAAAGCATAAAGATGAGCTTGCCTAGTTCTAATACGCACATGGTTTAATAATGCATACAAAAACGAAATGAAACTCTAATACCGTATTTTATTCAAATAATAGCCGTGGCTACTATTAATTTCAGCCTTGCTTGAGTGCGGCTACTAATTGAGGGCGGCTTTTACATGTATTTGTTTCGGAGTGATACCTCTTGGTGTCTTATCGTGATAGACCATAGTTGGCTTCGTCTGAGATATCGAAAACGGCAGCTGAACCAAGCCAATAATGTATGTACATTGTCATGCTTTGGCCTCGAACTGACGATCATTCATGGCATGCTATCGTGGCCACACCCACTTAATATTGTGTTCGCGCATGCGTGCAGCTACTATTCGAGGGCGGCTACTATTTCTTTCGCACAGCTCTAGGTGCGGCTACTATTCGAGGGCAGTACTATCGGGGCGGGGCTTCTATTCCAAGTAAATACGGTATTTTCCTCGGGCATATTGAAGCCTACCATAAATTATTTCGAGGAAAGCCTGAGTAAGCCTCAAATAAATGTACACGAGATATAGGAAGTGGTATACATGTACATGTATATATTGTTTGTGGTGATCATTTTGGAGAGAATACATAAGGTAATGGTCTTTATGCACATACACGCGCACTGCATGCGATCTAAACAACTGGGTAACCTCCAAAGGCATGAGAAGATGGGTGCAAAACCATGTTGGCAAGTCTATTATTAGGCATATGCATGCGGTGATTATGCCGGCATAATTTCCGGAATAATAGGAAGCTTCGAGAACCGAGCATTATGCGGGCCGGGAATAATCGATGGAAAAAACTGGAATAATTGCCGCGTGACGTTGCACGATATTTCTAAATAACGCCCACTACACGTGAGTATTACTACATGTACTAGTACTGGCTACAGAGCAATGACAAGTTTTGCTGAGACAGAACTATTGTATCCGATTGTGAGGTGGATTTTAATGAACCTGAGTAGCTGAAGCTGAATTGAAAAGGTTTTACATAGTGTCAGTGTGTTTAATTATAAGATTATGTGATCTCTGCCATATTATATGTGTATACATGTACATGTATATTATGTGGAATAATATTTTTTTTTGTGGGAATAATCGGACTGATGATAGAGAATAATAGGTACACATTTAGGGAATTGCGGAATAGAATAATCAACAAATTTTTGAGCATAATAGCCTCATCCCTATCTATTATTGCTATTTTGCCATTTATATCCCAAGAATAAGTACAAAATAGCACAAATAGCGAAATACATATGTAGCACACCTCCCAAGACTAACTACGAAATGGCAAAATAGTATAAGTGTCGTATATTTTCTGACGTTTGAGTGTAGCGAATTAGGCAGAAAATAAGCTCTTATTGCTGCACTATAGCTGCATGCATATAGTGCGCATGCGCATAAGGTGGGCGGTGGCGCCTGGCAGCTAGCTAGCGCTTGTAATTGCATTCTTGAAAGACAAGACAGAGACAAGCAAGGGCTGCATGGCTGAATCCAGTTTAAGCTGGCAGAGACAGCGTGTTGGCATAAAATGGGCCTGCGGGGTTGGAAATAGCCACTCTCGCAACAGTTCCATTGTTGCCCAGCAAAGTTTCCGAGGTTTTCCTGTCAGCGACCCGATCGTGTACGTTTTTTGTTGTCTTTGCACCCGCGACTCTACTGCAATTGATCTATCGAGATGGCTACAAGAGCTGCTGCCACTTCTAACGAGGAATTGCTCACTGCCATAAAGAATCTCGAATCACGGATGAACGAGCGGATAACTACCATGAAAAGGGATCTGACGCAGGAGAGGGAGCAGGCGGACGAGCGTCTGGTGAAGAGGATGAAGATGGAGAAGACCCCGACATTCAAGCGCAAAAGTCACGAAGTCCAGTACATGCAGTCATGCCAAATTCTGGCTGGATGAGCTTGACCCTTCTTCCTTTGTTAAGGAGATTGTATCCCAGGGATACCGTATTCCCTTCATTCGATTGCCTGACCCTGTGTGCTATAGGAATCACAGGTCTGCTATTGAGCATGCAGATTTTGTGCAGGAGGCTATTCGGGAGCTAGTTGATCTAGCTTGTGTGATACAATGTCCTAAATGTCCTGTGGTTTGTAGCCCGTTGAGCGTTGTAGTCAATGCCCATGGTAAGAAGCGGCTAGTCCTAGACCTCCGGTATGTGAATCAATTTATCTTGCTGACCAAATTCAAGTATGAGGGTCTCAATGTTATTCCACAGATTTCTCAAAAGGGGATTATTTCTTCACTTTTGATCTGAAGTCAGGATACCATCATGTGGATATCCATGAAGATTGCTGGCCTTACTTGGGGTTTTCATGGGGTTCTGGTCCCAACACTAGATGGTATGCTTTCAAAGTGCTACCATTTGGCCTGGCTTCAGCATGCTATGTCTTCACAAAGCTACTGCGCCCGCTAGTTAAACATTGGCGAAGCATGGGGCTATGCTGTGTTGTCTACATTGACGATGGTATTTGCGCAGCCAAAAGCGAGCTGAAATGCAATGCTGCTAAGGATATGATCCTATCTGATTTGGATAGCGCAGGATTCATTCTCAGCATATCAAAGTGCATGCTGGATCCTGTGCAAAGGGGAGATTGGCTTGGTTTTACTCTTGACCTGCGTGCTGGCTCTTTCTATGTGCCTGGCGAAAAGGTCTCTAGGCTTCAGTCTACCATAGCCTCGTTGAATTTGGATAGGGCCGTGCATGTACGTGCACTTTCCAGTGTCGTAGGGCAGATTATTTCAATGAGTCTTGCCATTTGCCCGGTGGCTAGGTTGAGAACGAGGGCCTGCTATCACATAATTAATCAGAGGAAGACTTGGTCAGATAGCCATTTGCTCACGGAGGATGCTAAGGCTGAACTTCATTTTTGGAAGGAATGTTTGCCATTGTTTAATGGGCAGCCTATTTGGTTTGAATCTAGTGCAACTCGAGTTGCATACTCTGATGCTAGTTCATCGGGTTATGGGGGGTATGTTGTCGAGATTGGTCCAAGCATTTCCCACGGGCACTGGTCTCCGCAAGAAGCCGCCATGAGCTCAACATGGCGAGAATTAAGGGCAGTATTTGCAGTCTTGCAGTCATTTGCAGAAAAGCTTCAGGGTCATACAGTAAAATGGTTTACCGATAATCAAAATGTTGTTCGCATTGTGCAGGTTGGGAGTAAAAAGCCCCACCTTCAGGAAGGGGCCATGGCTATATTCCAGACTTGCCAATATACTCTTGGTTTAGCCATGGTTGATTGCTAGTAATAATCACTTGATTCTGAGTCTTTAAGGTCTTGAATATGAAGTCATGACATCGATCCTTGGCTCTGCCTAGAACTGTAATCATCACGTTTTTTCTCTGTAGCCTTACTTGTATCTCTTTTGTAATCTCTCTTTTGACGTTTTTCTCAGCCTTCCTTCCTTTTCAGCTGCTCTACATGTATGAGCTCGCTTGGTCCGGCGCTCGCTGTCTCTCCGCTGTTGTCTCATAACGGATAACGCATGCGTGTATTATACAATGTAGGAATGAAATATTGCATATTGTTTAAATAGAAGACAGCTACGTGTATTATACGGAATGACATATGGCAGATATATAAACGGAAAATATCGATTGTTATCACTTGTGTGGGGCTCACTTCGGTTCGCCCCAACTATCCCATAATTTGTAGTAGAAAATTATGTTGCTATGGTAATTGCTACCAAAACATTGTAACTTGCTACATTTACCTTGGTATAATTGGGGCGAGCCGAAGCGAGCCCCACACAAGTGATACCTATCGAGATTTTCCGTTTATATGTGTATATGTGTATATCTGCCGTATGTTCTTCCGTACCGTATAGCGATGCCTTCTATTTCAACGATATGCAATATTTCATTCCTATATTATTATGCGCATGCGTTATCCGATATGAGACAATAGAGGAGAGATAGGCGTTATCCGATATGAGACAATAGAGGAGAGATAGCGAGGGATCGAGCGAGCTATAGAGCAGCTAAAAAAGGAACGAGCGAAAAAGGAAGAAAGGCTGAGAAAAACGTCGAAATAGAGACCACAAAAGAAGACCTGCAGAGACACAAGAACAGA
Source organism: Cliona cf. orientalis (assembly GCA_963930775.1). NCBI lineage: Eukaryota > Metazoa > Porifera > Demospongiae > Clionaida > Clionaidae > Cliona > Cliona cf. orientalis. Next base: position 20,742,828 of record OZ005689.1, read on the forward strand.
GAGGCAAGGCTACAGAGAAAAACGTGACGGTGTTCAGGCTAGGTCGCCTCGTTCCAGGCAGCGCTAAAGATAGTGTAACCTTGCAAGGATCGATGTCAAGACCTTAAAAGACTTAGATGAGAAGCAAGTGACTGTTGCTAGCAAACGACCAAAGCTAAACATGAGGCCGCTAGCCAAATAGAGACGTCCGAACCGATACAATAAGCATTCAAATCAGTCATCACAAGCTTGCTACATAGTTTTAATATAACCTACATAAAATTTTATATACTTGGATTGTACTTGTGTGGGGTTCGCGGAGGCTCGCCCCATTGATGTTCAAACATCGTCTCTAGTATGTTACCATGGTAACAGCATCTAATTGCACTAAGACCATTCTCTAGTAGAGCGTCCATAGTCACACACCTGCACAAGTTTTCAAGTAGCACTAGAACACCCAAAATGGTGCAGTGACTTGCAATGTCAACCATCAACATTATTAACATTACATCTTACATATGCTCCATTTGCGCCAGGTGTTTAGCACTTTATTGCTTTATAGCAAAGAAGACCTGTACTCGTGTTGATCTAATTACACGAAAATAAAATTAAAATTTCATTGAAATGGGTGGAACTCAACGTGCTTGTATTAGAATTTTAACTAGAGCTCATGGAGCACATACCCCACATGCCATGGTCCATATTGCCTGGAGGGATCAGCTCGATCGAGCATGCACAGGATGGCCTTATTGAAGCATGTGCAGTAGTTTCGATTGGCGTGTCTGACATAGGCGTGGCTATGAGGGGCAACAAAAAGGCAGTATTTGTGACACTCGTGGATCGTATCCCTGAATTTGAAGCATAAATTGATGAAGCCAGTTTTTTTACCATGTTCAATTGATTTGTTGTGCTTACATGTAGGAGTTGCTCAGGTGCCTAGTTCTCGAAGGGAAGGGCGTTTTCTCACACCTGTTGAGTTTATTAGTGCTATCCTTTGCATGCTTTAAGTCTTCTTGACTCGATGCATGTGGGAGAATAATTTAATTTGACTTGTGAGGGGAGATAATCAGTTGATTGTCATATTACTGCATGGTTCGTTTCTTCCTGCGCCCCCTATAGCTACTCAAAAGGCAAGCGTAGGGATATTATAGTGGATGTGACTAGCCCCACAAATCTTATTTGTGTACTTTATGGCCCTGCCATCCCTACTTTATCCTTTAATTTTATTCATTTTGTGTGTGTTTTTTTATATTTGTTCTGTTATTGCTCCTCTGGGAAAAACTGCCAAGTCATGTGGCATGGTTTGCCCATTCAATTCTGAAACTACGTTGTCTATTAAATTTTATTCTTTTAAGCTATGATTGAACATTATTTTAGTGTCAGTATGCCTATGAATACATCTCTATGTGTGTGAGTGTGCATTGACTTTGTGCATGACAATGAATGTGTTGCAGAAATGTAGCAGTGCTGCACATTATTGCTAGCAATCTTTTTTTTTCCTTTTGTATCCGGCACACACTATTATTTGAGCATGCATATGCATGTACATGTAGGATTCTCGAGACGCAGCTGCAGGTAACCAGTACCACTAGGCTAAGCATTGTTGTTCATATTCCAGTTCTGTACTAGACAGACATAACGTCTGATGTGAATGCAGCCACACCCCTCACTAACTCTATGCTAGAGGTGTAGTAGTCCTCGCTCAGTGAGTCACTATGCCTACGAAGCATGCGAAGTTCATTTGCAAGTTCCCGGCTCCCTTACATGCACAATACGAAATAGTCTCGTGCCCAGACCCCACCCTCAAGGAGGGAAAAGGATCTGGTGAATTTGGACACAATCCTTGGTCCAGGGAAAGGAATTTGAGCTCTCCAATGAGATTACAGCTTTACCGTAGTCATATGATTCGCCAACCGCAGGAATGCAAAGCGCCAGCTGTATAAATTTGAATTATCGGCCCGTGTGTGGTCGCGCCCATGACCAATCAGGTTTGTTTCAGTACTGCAGTGTCGGCGCGTGCACACTGAGCCAGCCAAACCAAGGAAACAGTCCAAATTCACCAGATCCCTTTTCCCTCCTTGAGGGTGGGGTCTGGGCGCAAGATTGAACATGAAATTGCACATGTTGGTCGCGTGACAGTGGATCGACGCCCATGAGCCAGCTTGCCTATGCTGAAGTATTAGCAAGAAAAGAAGGTCCATTATAATTTCTCTCTTTGAAGAACGAAGCCAAGAATAAGTGAATTGACAGGCCACTTCAAACTACATGATGAAAGGACGAACAGCTTTAGGCCAAGACGGTGCGATCATTTTTGTACGCACAAATGTTGATTTACTGGGTGAGTAGAGTCCAGCAGAAGCGTAGGGTTTATAGGCATTGCATGATCTTCTTGAGGGAGGGCACGACTTTTGATGCCGCTGCACCAGGCAACGTGGCCTGAGTTGCCGATAAGAGCAAGGACGAAAATTTAGAAGCACACAAGATATACGCCCAGAAGCCACACAATGACACTCTGAGCCTGAGTAGGAACCTCGCTTCACTCAGAACTACGGTGGATGTGAAGGGGCTGGCACCGGGCCCAAAAAGTGACTTCCTAGAACCCAGGATTCTTGGCTGATAAACTTGAAAGAAGGCAGAGTAGCGATGATTTAGAGGGCGAATTTGAGGTACCAGTAAGTTGATAGTCGCCTCGAGGTGCGAATGCTTGAGTCGACGTCTGGCGTCCCTAGCCCTCAAGTGAAGTACAGTGCAGTACGCCAGCGCGCGCCGCACCACTAATTTCAATGTCACATGACTTCACCATAGCAATACAGTGTGAGCATGTGCATTATATGACAAAATGGCGTATCAGACACGCCCATCGTATTATTGTGCTGTACACACCCACGATTGCATACATGTAGCTGTCATGATAACACAAAACAAGCGTGCCACAGACGTACGTGTTACAAAATGGAGTGGATTTATACTGGAACTAAGGTGAGCGATCAAGGCAGTCTTGATTTATCCCTATCAAGCAGAAAGAAAGAAAGAACGAGAAAACGCTATTTTTTTTACATAGCTGGTTCAGGCATACCTGATTGTTTCCATGGATGTGTGGGGGCTTGATAGATAGGTATTTTGGTGTAGATCATGAATATGAAAGTAACATTTGAGTTGCTCTGAGTTATTAATGATTTTGTAATGCATTACATGTACATGTATATGGCATATTTGGGCCATCCCTACTTATAGAGTCTACCGACACTATGATAAGCCAATAATTTGTGTCATAGTATGCCTTACTTTATAGTTTTTCTTAAGTTTTGCCCATCAAACAGCCAGAGAAAGTGCAGAGATTGCATTCCTTGATTGGTTGTTACGCAGAAATCTTGCTAGTAAGCCCCTCCCCAGTTTTGCCTTATGCTAACATGCAGAGCTACAGTACAATAATTTTTCATGGAAGGGCTACTACTATCAAAATCTTTATTTTCATGAAAGACCATACACTAGATAGAGCCTTGCTAATCTTGGCACCATAATGCTACAGTGGAGCCTGCTTGCGCTTGGCTCTACATTGCAGTCTAGCTGTGTATTTCTTCTGCTTTCTGCAGGAAAAATATTGTCAATACATGTACGTTGTAGATGATCATGCATACTAATCCATGTTTGCGACATTAAACATACTTGTTGCACACTAAGTAATAATTATACACTAAAATTAATTATTACTCAAGTTGCACACAAGTATAGAATAAACAAAGATTCTCCAGTATTTCGTTAGGAATTTTTGTCGGGGGGGGGGGGGTGTGCAAACACGACAATTGTAGAATTAAGGGGGGGCAAGGCTACTTAAAGTGTTTTCATCAGCAAAGTGTTTGTTAATTTATAAATTAGGGGATCTGAGGGGATGCTCCCCCAGGAAATTTTTCAACCTCTGAGACTGTTTCTGGTGGCCTTCTGAGACCCAGTTTACTGTGACATCTACTGGGTCCCTTCTTTAAGTCAAATATACATGTATATGTATATGCTATGGCTGACTTCCACATGTCCCACATAGTTCACCTAGATTGCAGAGTAGTGCTATCAACTACAGGGCCACTAATTAACAACATGCTCAGTACAATCAAGAGCGCCAGTTAGTACAATGTGCATGCACAGATGAATGCAGCACAGATGAATGTGGCATCAAACTCTATGCCCACCCACCATCATGTAGTACACCTGAGCTCTCTCTTTACCCTAAGCTGTGAGATTCCAAAAACACTAGTAAACTAGAGCTCTGTAGAGCGCATACCCCGTGCTCGCTGCATCTGCTTCCATATCCATGTATATGCATATAGATGAGATTTCGATAGGTGCAGAGCCTGTAGCTGACAACTCTTCCCTATGTGTTGTGCGCATGAGCAGAAAGCACATGGTGGGTAGAGTCGATAGGTGTGGCCAATGAAAACGCAATGTTTGCAATGCTCGTGGGCTTTGCCAAACTATTAGAAGTATAATGAAGCCAGTTTTTTGACGACTTTGATGGATTTGTTGCACTTACAAGTTGATCAAATGCCTAGATGTTCAGATCTGGCGATTTTTTTTGTACTGACAGACTAATAAACAAACGGATGGACAGAGAACCCCTTGCCCCTTGCGCACACGCGAGGTAATTACTACTAGTCCATATCTGGCATGTAAGATTTTCTCCCCCACCCCCCCCCCCCCCCCCCCCCCCCCAAAAAAAATGTTTTCCCCTATTCTTGGTAACATCATCCCCAGGCTACTCCCGTAATTTTTCAGTGTTGCACGCAGAATAAGGGGGAAGGCCTGGTCGATCTGGTGATGTAATTGGACGCAGTTTGGGACGCGGTTGTGCATCTCCATCTACTCACCCACGCAATATTCTACATGTACAGAAGCTAGCTAACCAGCACAGTAAATAGCACAGCGGCACAATGTACAGTACTGTACAAACCCAAGTGTTTGAGTCTAGAGAACTATCAAGAAAGCGATATCGACGTGGTGAATCACTAGGTTTACGGTAGCAGCTATAACAAAATGTAGCAGCTCGCTATTAGCAGGTGGACTGTTTTGAATGTTTCCCGACGCCATTGAGGTCGGCAGCACTTCTACAGCCGAGTCATTCACTTGGGAGATGGCCTAAGGAAGCAAGTAACTCGAAGGGAAGCATTGCACTTGAAGAGAGAGAGATCAGGATCACGGTTGTAGCTAGCAGCTGCTCTTAGCGAGTGGACTGCCAGGGTTCTGGAAACTTTCGCCATCGAGATCGGCGGCACTTCTATCGACCGAGTTGCTTACATGACATAATATGACTCAAACGCTCTGGCTTGTACATTGTGCCACTGTGCTATTTACTGTGCTGGCTAGCTTCTCAATGTGTAGAATATTGCGTGGGTGAGTGGGCGGAGATGCACAACTGAAACCGTCTGATTATATCACCAGATCAACCAGGCCTTCCCTGCATGCAACATTGAAAAAGCCTGGGAACGAGGCTACTTGAAGGTGCAATTATGTAACTGGGTAACAATATTCACTTCCAACACCTTGTAATTGCAGGAGTCTAGCTACATACATGTACATGTATATGTACGTATCCAACTTTACCGTATGGCGGGTAATTTTCGGGGGTGCTAATTTTCGTGGAAGGTCAGAGAAAGCCCTCAGAATTAATTTTCGTGGTTTTAATTTTCGGGACAGCAACCCAGTCCAGGGCTAGGGGTGCGGCACTGTGCAAACGATTATGTAATCTCAATCTCGCTTGATATTAGACTCTAGTTGTCACAAATACTATGATTTGATTGTTTAAAAACAAGGATTCTAAGTCACTTAGAACCCCTCCACTTAGATCCCTCTACTTAGACCCTTCTACTTAGAACACTAATGCTTTGGGCAACAACATACAAGAAGTTACGCAACCACATGCTAGAGTCTAAACAAGTTGTACACTTCAGCCAATGGGATCTACAGTCTTAGAATACTTCAGACACTTATAAAACCCTCAGGCTTCACCTTTGGGATTTTATATTACTGTCTTCAGTATTCTAAATCCTGTAGATCCCTTGGCTTCAGTGTTTAACTTATATTTAGAGCCACTTTTGCAAGAAAATGGCACGATATAGAAGAATATTAGTGTCGAAGACGCCATCAGCAGGATGACAGTTACGAATGTTGCTTGCTAATACAGAGAACGGGTGGCCGCGACAGTAGCGATTATTGCTATTGCTTGTTAGCTAGCTCTCTCTCTCTTTCACCCACCCCCTTCCTCTTACCCTCTCCTGCTTTGATCTTAAACTGGTAGCTTTAGCTGCATAGCCAAGTGTACTTCATTTGATTTTCCCTCCACTCCCCAGAGAGAGAGAGAGAGAGAGAGAGAGAGAGAGAGAGAGAGAGAGAGAGAGAGAGAGAGAGAGAGAGAGAGAGAGAGAGAGAGAGAGCATGCCAGGGTGAGATTGGAGAAGTAAGCTACATGTAGCTCTCTCTCTTTCACCCACCCCTTTCTCTTACCCTCTCCTGCTTTGATCTTAAACTGGTAGCTTTAGCTGCATAGCCAAGTGTACTTCATTTGATTTCCCCTCCCCTCCCCATCCCTCTCCCTCTTCCCCTCTACTCCTACAAAGTGTTCATAAGTATACAATATTCACCTCCAGCACCTTGTAGTTGCTAGAGTATACACTGACATAAGTTCGCTCTCTCTGCTCTCTCTCTCTCTCTCTCTCTCTCTCTCTCTTACCCACCCCAATCCTCTAATCCTCTTCTGCTTTGATCTTAAACTGGTAACTTTAGCTGCATAGCCAAGTGTACTTCATTTGATTTCCCCTCCACTCCCCAGAGAGAGAGACAGAGAGAGAGAGAGAGAGAGAAGAGAGAGAGAGTGCAGGGTGAGATGGAAGAAGTTAGCTAGCTCTCTCTCTTTCACCCACCCCCATCCTCGTACCCTCTCCTGCTTTGATCTTAAACTGGTAGCTTTAGCTGCATAGCCCAAGTGTACTTCATTTGATTTCCCCTCCCCTCCCCATCCCTCTCCCTCTTCCCCTCTACTCCTACATAGCTTCAAGTTGTTCATAGTATACAATATTCACCTCCAGCACCTTGTAGTTGCTAGAGTATACACTGACATAAGTTCGCTCTTTCTGCTCTCTCCTCTCTCTCTCTCTCTCCTCTCTTACCCACCCCTATCCCTCTTATCCTCTTCTGCTTTGATCTTAAACTGGTAGCTTTAGCTGTATAGCCAAATGTACTTCATTTGATTTCTCCTCCACTCCCCAGAGAGAGAGAGAGAGAGAGAGAGAGAGAGAGAGAGAGAGAGAGAGAGAGAGAGAGAGAGAGAGAGAGAGAGAGAGAGAGAGAGAGAGAGAGAGAGCATGCCAGGGTGCGATGGGAGAAGTTAGCTAGCTCTCTCTCTTTCACCCACCCCCATCCTCTTACCCTCTCCTGCTTTGATCTTAAACTGGTAGCTTTAGCTGCATAGCCAAGTGTACTTCATTTGATTCCCCCTCCCCTCCCCATCCCTCTCCCTCTTCCCCTCTACTCCTACATAGCTTCAAGTTGTTCATAAGTATACAATATTCACCTCCAGCACCTTGTAGTTGCTAGAGTATACACTGACATAAGTTCGCTCTCTCTGCTCTTGCTCTCTCTCTCTCTCCTCTCTCTCTCCCTCTCTCTCTCTCTCTCTCTCTCTCTCTCTCTCTCTCTCTCTCTCTCTCTCTCTCTCTCTCTCACTCTCAATTACTACCACAAGAATGTGATATATTGGTGTGTCCTAACACTACCCTTGTTTTCTCTCATGTGGGTGCAAACATGTAGCTGACACCATAGCTAAACAGTATTCACTTCCAACACCTTGTATATTGCTGCTGCATGTAGTTAGCTAGCTCGCTCATCTCGCTCCCTCTTGCTCTCTCTCTCTCTCTCTCACCCACCCCTATCCTCTAATCCTCTTCTGCTTTGATCTTAAACTGGTAGCTTAGCTGTATAGCCAAGTGTACTTCATTTGATTTCCCCTCCACTCCCCAGAGAAGAAGAGAGAGAGAGAGAGAGAGGTGCCAGGGTGAGATGGAGAAGTTAGCTAGCTCTCTCTCTTTCACCCACCCCCATCCTCTTACCCTCTCCTGCTTTGATCTTAAACTGGTAGCTTTAGCTGCATAGCCAAGTGTACTTCATTTGATTTCCCCTCCACTCCCCAGAGAGAGAGAGAGAGAGAGAGAGAGAGAGAGAGAGAGCATGCCAGGGTGCGATGGGAGAAGTTAGCTAGCTCTCTTCTCTTTCACCCCACCCCCTTCCTATTCACCTCCAGCACCTTGTAGTTGCTAGAGTATACACTGACATAAGTTCGCTCTTTCTGCTCTCTCTCTCTCTCTCTCTCTCTCTCTCTTACCCACCCCTATCCTCTTATCCTCTTCTGCTTTGATCTTAAACTGGTAGCTTTAGCTGTATAGCCAAATGTACTTCATTTGATTTCTCCTCCACTCCCCAGAGGAGAGAGAGAGAGAGAGAGAGAGAGAGAGAGAGAGAGAGAGAGAGAGAGAGAGAGAGAGAGAGAGAGAGAGAGAGAGAAGAGAGAGAGAGAGAGAGAGAGAGAGAGAGAGAGAGAGAGAGAGAGAGAGAGAGAGAGAGAGAGAGAGAGAGAGAGAGAGAGAGAGAGAGAGAGAGCATTGCCAGGGTGCGATGGGAGAAGTTAGCTAGCTCTCTCTCTTCACCATCACCCCACCCCCATCCTCCTTACCCTCTC
>OZ005689.1:20751725-21084099 GCA_963930775.1 Cliona cf. orientalis
CTTAATAATTCAACATAGCTAAATTGTGGTAGGATCTGAGAAAAGGGGTAATTTCGCACGCTGGCCGAATGTTCGTTTTAAATCGCGCATATCTTCAAGGCTGTAGTAGCTACAATCTTCAAACTTGGTACAATGATTCTCCAATCATTGCTCTACACTCGCTGAAATTTTCGCGCCCCGCCCACTTCCGGTATGGGCGTGGCGATCGCCGGTATCGCACGCGGTCGAAAACCGGCCGTTTTATGCCTCACTTTCAAGCTCCACCATTTCAGGTAAGAACATAGCTAGGCTTTCTAACGTTGGATTTCTTTAGTAGAAGGGCTGGGGTGCTTATAAACCAAGAATAAAGCCTATGGCTCTTGGTACCTGTGAGTGGTGGAAACTTGAAAAATGTCAAAATTTAGCGTTTTGCGCAAAATTACCCCTTTTCTCAGATCCTATCACAATTATTATATGCTATTAATTAATGATGTGATTATCAGTGCTGAATGTACCTCAGCAGTGCCATTTTCCACGTCCTCGTTTAGCTGATCATCATAATCTTGGCTGACCTCGTCCACACCTTCCTCTATCAGCTCAGTGCTATAAGTTTCAGTAGTCATGATCAGTGAAGTGCAGAGGTACTAGGAACCAGCTGATCCGCGCGCGCAAACTCGACTCAAACGTCAAGTCACAAATTCCGTTGAAAGAAGGTTAAGATTGAGGGAGGCGTGCGCCACACGTGATCAATAGAACGTCATCTTGACGCGCGGGTTTCTTGGTACATAACGGGATTCATTATATACGTTGTCACGTGGATACGAAACGTTTCCGTAATTTATTATCGCGCATGAAGCAATGCAGCGAATGACACGGAGTACATTTACGGAATTCAGTATACTGCCACCATAACAGTTAGCGCGCATATGCGCGCGCAATTCATATGTGTACAGGTGTACGAGAGCGACATAGTTTAGAATGGCTGAAAAGAGTAGCAGTGAGATGCAGGAGCAGGAGCTTGATTATTGTACATCTTCAAGTGATGATAGTGATATTACTATGATGATTGACGCATTAGATCTATGTGAAGAGGTACTAGAAGAAGGAGTGGCTGAATTAATTCTTGTATCAAGAAAGGTGAGGGTTAGCTGGATTTATCCAATAGAACCACTATTTATCTTAGAAGACAGTCACATAGGATATAATCCACCAGCCAACAGAAGAAGTTTTAGGAGGGCAAGGATATGCAGAATTTTTTAGAAAATATGTATCATCTTTGAAGAAGGAGAAAGTAATTCAACGTTCTCCCAGGGGGCAGAGGGTAAGAGACCTACTTGACCATCTTGAAAGTGGCATACCCGAAGATGATGTCACAGAGCTAGCAACAATGTTGTTACCAAGACTCAACAAGTGCATCGTTGTTGGAGGAAAATACAAGCTCCCCTCTTCAGCACAAGCTGCAATTTGGACAGCATTTCATCAACTACGGCAAGACGAGCAAATAATGAAATCTTGGAATGAATTTATTGCCAAAAAAGTTCCACAGCCATACCAACAAGAGCCTCTGCTTGCCCTCCAGCTTCTTCTAGATCGAACATTGAAGACGTTCATTCAGAACAAAGCAAAGGGACAGCTTCACTTATCTTCTGCCTCCAGCTCATGTAGACCACTAACAGCAATTGAGAGCAATGCAGTCAGATATATGGCTGGATATGTTGCAGTCAGTCTTCTGAAACAGTACAATAAGCCAACAAAAACTACAAAATTGAAGAGCAAATGGAATTATTTTGTACGTGTGTTAAAGGAAATGAAAGCCACAGACCAGCCTGAAGTGACTGTTGATTCAGTGTTAGACTACACTCGTGTATGGAGTGATCTCATTGATCGAGGAGGCTTGTATCACATCAATGATCATGTAGGTATTGTACCCAGTGTTATCCATTCATGCATGTGTACTTGTTGGCTGTTGCCTAGCAACCAAAGTTGCTAGGCAAATTGTCGGCTCCTGGAGGATTAGGTCAAACATGCACCCCAATTAAGGTCTAGCAACTATTACATATAACTCGGGTGCGTGTGCATGGTATTGTATGTGTGCCAGCTTCTACTACTACAGTAAATTTTTTGACACAGGTTTTCCGTCTTATCGAAGCCATTGAGATGGTTGTTCGCCAACACTTGAATGTCCCTAACATCCAGAGCTACCAGCCTCACTCTGACCTACGAGTAAGAATTCTCGAGGAAGCTCTTGAATCACAGTCTGTACTGTCGTACTGGGAAACTGTTGCAGATATCATTCCTGCCAGGTATGAAAAATACAGTCTTGAGTTGTTGAGGGTAATCATTGAATTGTGGATAACAATCCGTGGACATTCGTTTGCCAAAGATTGGACAATGAAATTTGAAATGAAATACAAGAAGGGCACAAGGAAGGCATTACGGGAATTACAAGACAATCATAATTGAGCATGGTATAAGACATAACAGAAGAACTTAAGCTAGTGTGACTGTTGTCCTGTTTAATAATAATAATATTATACTAGTCTATTGTTGCCTTTGACGCTTACGTTTGCGTAGATGTTGTACAGCTATGTGAGATTGGGGTACCTCTTGATCTGATTGTACATTCATTGTTCTCAAATCGCGGTACATAGACTGTTGCTGCACAAGTATGGCTGCATTGTAGGGGACCTGATGGGCAGTTGGGTTGTCATTGCTACCACCACAGTGACGCTGACGAGAAAAGTAGCGCTCTAAAGGGTCTTGTGAAAACACTTCACTGAGCACGTACTTCACTCCAGGCAGCTTTAGTAATTTGTAATGATCAGCACTTGAATATATAATATTATAGTACCTGTGATCTTGATGCCTTGGAGAGTCTCCCTACTTAGGCACCTTTTTTGTTTCTCACTTGATTTTAGGCCAGGCAAGAAAATCTTCTTTCAACCACTACAATTACATGACAATAATATAATAGTAAGAGTATAATATAGGGATGGGGGGGCCAGAGGAGGTAGGGCAGAGTCAAAATGCCAATTACAAGCTAATTAGCATTCCAATCCTCAAAAGCTACAAACCACAGCACTCTCAGGGGTTATCTCCACTAAACTGATCATGTTGAGTCCAAATATGCACGTTGTTGTACCTTGAACCTTTCATCATTTGGGCTTGTGTATGGTGCAATTGAGTCTTTCCGCTTCATCTGAGCCAATAGTGGATTTCTGACATTGAAGGCTACTGTTTCTGTACTACCTCTGTTGCCTTTCATTATGCTCCCTCGTGTCTTGCAGAGAGAGATGAACTCTTCATCTGGATTGCCAGGACAAATCACAGCTTGTGATACATCCTGTAGCATATGAGCTACCTCACTAGTGGAAGAGATAACTCGTGGGTAGCTTGTCAGAATGCTACATGTTGCTGGAACCTCTTTACGATCAGTGTACACTCTCCAAGACAGGTCTGCATAAAATTAATTATGATGGACATGGTCACATTGTAGAAGCCATCGAGGTCAGTATCCATCTTGCAGTATTGTACATCCTCTGTACTGGGGATGGTTTGCCACTGATTTGGGAGAGGAATACTGGTTAGAGCAGATTTCATCGATTCTAGAGTTAATCTTTGTGGTTGCTGTTCGTGGGATGACATTGAATCTGAGTTGACAGTGTTGCTTGTCGGTGGAGTTGATTGAGCCTTTACCTTCTTTAGCTGTTGCCGATGACGTTCATCATTTTTGCGACGATCAAAGCGTAACCTTGATCCCTTCCTTCTCCGTTTGTGGAGTCCTCTTCCACTTAGCATATGATCTTTATCCATCTATGCATACAAGAGCAGATGGGACAATACCTATACAATATCAAAACCTGAAAACGATGTTATGATATCTTCATTGTCGTGCAAAAATAAAGTAAGGCACCACACTCATTTTAAGTACATGGATAGATAGCTTGTATTTTCTCCCAGTAAAGCAACTATTAAACTTTACTATACTTCATACAATCAATATCAGAGAAAGGTATTTTCATCATAAATCTCACATAAATTCACTATTGTAAGTAAGTAGTATGTCCAACCACACTTTGGTGATTATGCTCTCTCTCATATCAAGATTACATAAAAATTAATATTTTCTCCCGGTGCAGTGGGTGCATAAGTATTTCTTTATTAAAAAATCTTCTGTGTAACAGAAGTACAGGGAGAGAAAATCTCACACAAAGGGCAGTTACCACAATGCAGAGAGCATACCATGAAGAAATCCTGCCGTCAGTGAGTGCAATATCAGCTTATTAATTATCATATTTTACCTGAATTGCTTCTCCACTATGTACTGCGTATCTACTGCTGCTTAGTACTTCCGTAGGAAATGACTCGACTCTGTGGTCAAACTCAAAACCGCAGCTGCCGCTTGTCCTCCTACGTGTAATTCGCGATGCAATCATTGCATTGCGTATTGCCGTATATCGTTCCGTAAACTAGCCCGTTTCGTATCCACATGACAACGTATATAATATCTATGACTCAACTGAAGAATTCTATCGTCCACACCCGAGTGCCTTAGTTTTAGATACAGCTTAATAGTTGCCACCCTCAAAAGTGCTCCACTTACTTTTTATTTAGGCACTGTTGTTTGAATAAATTGTTTGATATCTTCCTTTAGTGGTGACGTGAATAAAGTGGGAATTTCCTTTAGCAGTTGTAAGCGTAGCCTTTAAGGTCCGATCTTTATTGAGTAAAAAATGCGTGGGTGGATATTCACCAAATTCAACGGAAAATATACCTTTTAGATCGTCTCAACTAGCTTGTTAAAAATACCGCACTCCCATCTTCTGCAAGTCCAGTAGAAGAGATTTTCGGAGGTTAGGGTCGTCACTTTTAAAAGTATTATAGCCGCACTGCGCGTGCGGCGCCTTAGTGCATGTGCGCAGATGTGACACTTTAACTATTGATAACTAGCTGGGCGGGGTTATAGGATCAGGTTTGTGCACGCGCAATTGCACAAATCCACGCACGGCCTGGGTCAAAGTACTCAACAGGCTGGTGGCAGTTAGGCAGTTGTTAGGTAAGTTACCTACCTTAGTACTGTAATTTCAGAACGTTACTATGTGCCAAAGTACCAAGATGATAGTCTAGCGGGACAGCCCATCGCACGGGATGGGCTATCGATGGGCTGTCCCGCTATACCTTTTGGCAGCCAGGTCAGAGAACTACAACGTAAATTTATGTCGAAAACTACGTGTATTCGCTTGGGTGAGAGGGGGGGGGACATGTTACACCACAGGAGTAGGCAGGTAGTGGGGGATTATGGCTCACTCCTTGGTGCTGAACTATACAATATACACCAAGCCTGAGATATGTTTACCCGGCACGCCTTGACATAATGCTGAAGACGACCTTTACATAGGACGATTGTACATGAGCAGAAAGAACATGCATAAATGCATGCATGCGCTGCTCCTGGGCACAGTCAGTGAGCATGGCTACAATGGCCAACCAAAATGCACTATTTGTGACTTGTAGGTCTTACCACTCAATTCCAGTTTTTTTCAAATTTGACAGATTTATTATTACAGCTCGCACAGGTGCCGTGATATTTTGTTGACAAGGACACGACTGATTACCTCTTATGCATGCACGCAGGGTATCAAGCACTTGATTGCTCCCTTGAAGCATTCTGTACTATGCTTTGAAAAGATCGGGGAGCCTGGGGATGAGGCCAGCGTTTCTAGTTCAGTGTGTATACTGCTTTCTTTTAGTAAACCAATACATGTGTGGACATTACATGATCCATCACATTCCTTCCATTCAGGCATAGTGTGCTGATATCTGTGATGGGAAGATAGTTTGCATCAGTATGAGTAACTGAGCCAGAGCTTTCCACCCCTCTCTGTGGCCTCTTTCTTCTTCTCTTCTCTCTTTCCTCAAGTGAGTTAATGAAATTTATAAAGTTTAGTAATAAAGCTTGCAGTTTTACTTGTTTGTGGCCACTAGCTCTTGATAACACTTTCACTGTCGTGTTATTTTTTCTAGTCAAAGATAGAACTTTGCATAGCCTCCACATTAGGTCAGATGGGGCTTCAGTGCTTGAGTTTTAGAAGTAACTAGGGATGGCAGGACCTAATAGTACACAAACAAGACTAGTAGGGATAATGCACAGACAAAATGCATCCCTACACAGTTCAAGCAACAGAGTTTCTTTGAAAATGTGTGTAGGGATGCATCTTATGTGTGCATTGTCCCTAGTCTTGTGTGTGGCCATTCCTATTCACTACTTGCTAGTTGCACCCCCTAACGGAAGAGATCGCACTGAATTCTGTGGAGGATAGCACAAAGTCCCTCTCCTAAGTGATGTCCATAAGTAGTGATGACAAAAAGTTTCTCCTAGTGAAGTTTTCCATTGTATGGTAACCAGGGTGGCTGTGTCAAGTTGGCCATTCTGATCCATTTGGAGATTGACAACTTGACCATTTGTGACCGGATTTGGGAAAATCCTCCGTATGGGATCCGCGCGCTATTTGCGCAATGCGCGTTTTTAGTAGCTCATGTCTAAATTTGTCAAAGTCCAGATTTTGTCATATACATGTCCAACAACCCTTCTTCTAACTGTTGCCGTCTTCTACGGAGGCTAGTCGTGCTATACGAAGGCAAAATAAGCCTTCATTTTGACCCACCTAGTCGGCACAGCCACCGTACACGGAGCCCGTTGCTATGGGCGGTAATTAGAATTCTCTACCTAGATACAGCTAGATTCATCGATCTACTGTACGTTCGCTTACCTTTTTAGCTTCTTGGGCATCTAAGAACAATCGCCTGTCCTTGTCAACAACGAAATTCAACTCTTGCTCGATCTTTACGTTCATTTCGAACGGCTCCGCCCAGGTCCATTTAATTGATTTCCGGGTCACGCGTAGTATGCGGAAACGCCATACGCGTGCATAGCAACGCCTTTAGACCGTAATTTCTCGATTATTGGGGGTGTGGCGCGATCACAAACAAAGCGCTGTATCTCCACAACGAAGCGCGCGATCGGCCTAAGACTTGAACGCGGGTTAGCTCTATGGTAGAGCTTATCAACCATGCATCAAACTCAATTTTCTGAAAAAATCCCATACGGAGGGTTTTCCCAAATCCGGTCACATTTTGTCGATCCCGTTTACTTATACAGTATACTTGCATTATATACCAGGGCTTCTAGCTAGAAAATTAGGCTATAATCAAGGTTAACCATATTTCAGTTGAATTTTAGGACCTTGGTATGATACTACATGTGTATATCCGGGCCATCTCTACTTGTATAGAGTCCACTGAATAGAATTATGTGTTTGTGTCATCAAACGAGTATACAACAAGTATGTTTGATGTCACAATAATGGGATAGTGTGGCTAATATGCACGAGCTATTGACATTACGTGCTCAGAAGAGAAAATCTAAATGGTATTATGTCCCTGCATGTCAACAGTAGATAGTCCATTAGTACAGTGCGCATGCACAGATGAAAGTAAATGAACTTTGAACCTGAATGGTGCTTGAATCATGGGAATCCGTCCAGGGGAACCAAAATGTGCCACTTTTTGCGTGAGGCACTTTTTTCAACGCTTGTGAATAGCATGCAGAAAGCCATTAACCGCTGAGCTTGTGGAGGTCTCCAGGCAATGGGGCTTGAACCACTGGACAGTAGAAGAGTTGCTCTATCTTCTGGTCTTTGTGTGGAGTCCTGAAAGTGAAAGATGTCCTAGATAGAACAGGTAGGAAAAATTGATAAAAAACGGCAAACATTGCATGTATTGGAATGTGTCCCCGGATGCACTTCCTGGATCTGCAAGGCTTGTACGTGTTTTGGACCGCTTGTGTGACAACTGCATAATATTATAAACTACCACCATAGGTATATTATACATCTTCTGTGAGATGCCCACATGTCAATCACCAAGCAAGATGCTGGACCCAGAGCTAGTGGTGAGTTACCTTAGCAAGATAATTTCAGAACATGAGATGATGTGCTAAGGTAGTCTCGCAGGCCAGCCAATCACACAGGCTGGGCTGGCTCATGAAACTACCAAGATTGTTACCTCGCACGCATGTGCAAGGGATACAAAATAGTCGATCGATCGGTCTGTCTGTTGTTGTCACCACTAAAATTGCTGGATCTCAATTATTCATCAAACATACTTGTAGTAGCTAGAATTATTTTATCGATTATCAGTTGCCCAACTTTCTGAGTAGGCCGGCACTACTGACTGCTGTCACATGACTTCACCATGGCAACACTGTATGAGCATGTGCATTATTGGGGCGAGCCAAAGTGAGCCCCACATATATCAAATACGAGGAAATCGCTGTACTTATGTATGTATGTATGTAGCAATACGTCGTCCACGTGTTCAGCACACAGTATTGCAAATCGGTGAAGATCAACAATATAGAGCGCGTGCTAACTTTAATTGTAGCTCACCAAATCAAAAGACATGACAATGGTGCCCAGAACTGAACAGCAGCACGAACAACACTGAATCTGAGCAGCCATGAAAAGAGACTCCTAGGCAACAGACAAAAGGTAGGAGGGCAGACTTAAACAGTACATTTCTTTGAATACAAAGCTCATACTAAGGTTGATTAAAGCCTTTAGCTAGCTACTGTAGCTACTGTACAGCCTATCACAGTAATGAGCCTAATGATAAGCACCACTTGAGTACTGGGGTCTCTTTGCTACGTGAATAGGTATGCATTTGCTGTCAGCCAAATCTTACCTCTGGGATCTCAGTATACTTAGTCTGTACATGCTCTCTTTGTGCTCCAGCCTAATTGTTCTAGCCTAGTAATGTACATGTAGGTGATTAATACTGAGCTTTAAAGCCTTTGGTGATGCATCATGATCAAAACAAATAGGCTACAGCAAATGAGACATCACACACAAACTACATGTAGCGAAGAGAAAAAGAGTGACGTTCTGTGAGCCAAGGCTCGCCCCCTCAATGATTTACATCACCCTAGTATATTAATATAATGACAAATGGCATATCAGAGGCACCCAATCGTAAAATGCTCCGCATAAACCCATGATTTATTAACTGTCACGATAACAAAAATAGTGTGTCATGGAACTACACTCAATAAAGTAGCTCTGGAAGAGATGAGAATGACAATTTGCATGTTTTATAAAGAATTCTCGAGCACATACCCCGTGCAGCCGTTGTAGCGTCGTATAGCTAGCATTGAAATACTCCATTCAGAGGTGAGCTATATGCACTTTATGATTTGGCAACCCTTACCTACATTGAGGTCGAGCATGCGCACATCAGCACATGCATGATAGCAAACTGAGTGGGTGCAATCAGTAAACCATAGGCATGCTGAACAGAAAATGCACGATTTGTAGCGCCTGTCAGCTGTGTTCAGCGATTTAAAGCATACAGAAACCACCGACAGCTACTGGCTCATGATTACAGCATGCACAGGTGCCTACAACTTGAGATCTACTGATTTTCAACATCCACCGACATACAAACCGATTAATTTTATCCCTTGTGCATGCGTGCGGAGTGAAAAGGTGGTTCAGGTGTACCTGATTGTTTTCATGAATGTTTGGGGGCTTGATAAATACGTATACATTTTGGCTTGTATGTGAATGTATATGAAAGTTAAAATATCTTAAGTTACCTGAATTACTAATAGTTCTGTAATGTATTCTTATAAGGCATATCCAGGCCATATCCTACATAATATAGAGTCTACTGACTCTATGATACATGTATAGGTAGGGCTGTACTAAAACGCAGAATGAAGTGAACTGGACCAGACCAATACACTAGTTTGCGGAACAGACGGTTTAGAGTGTGGTTATAGGTGTGGTTTAAAGTTAAAAGCCTACCCGCGTCTAGTTTGCGAACATAGTATTACATGCTGCCGATAATTCACAGGCACTTTAAAAATATTATGTCAAGCCATGATTATTGTAGTTTATACTATTGGGCTAAATTAGATTCTGGAGGAGAGGTGATCTCAATAATATTATTCTTGCTTCGCGGCAGTTAGATGCTCTCTGGCTATGACGAAGATATTGAAGCCTTGCTCAATAGAACTAATTTTAAAGTTAATGTTAGCTTTCTCAGCACCACTGTCTTTTCTTAACATCAGCCACTTTGGCCACACAAGACCAGGAACGACCGTAGTTAACAAAAGATAGCGTGTGGAACGATGACAGTCTGCATCAAGAGGTTCACCATTGAGGTGGCTGTGAACAAACTTGTAAGCAAGTTGCAAGACCTTCACTTCGGGCGGATTAGCTCCGTGTTTATGGTGCTCAGATTAGATAGCTTTAGCTTCAAACCACACCTATAACCACGCCTTCAACTTCCTAGTTCGCTCCATGGATTATTGGTCCGATCCGTGTTATAGTATAGCCCATATACATGTATGTATATTTAGATGGGATTAATGCAAGAGAGATAAACTGTTTATGCAGTGTGCCATTAACCCATTAATATTATTCCATGCAGACATTGACAGTTTTGGAAGTGTCTATAGATCCATTCATAGTGGACAGCCCAGGAGAAGCTCATACAAGATTAGTCGTTTGCAATAATAGTGAAACGTATAGCTGCAATTACAATTCCCTGAATCTCCAGGACTAAGTAGGTTTATGTATAGTCATGTAGCATTGTTACTGTAGTGTAGCAATCACAATGATCTCAATATTTTTTTACGTTAGAGCATTCTATTGTACATGTACATTTCAATATCCTTTGCATGAAACTGTACAACTGTTTGTCTATCCCTAAAATTAGTAGTGTGGTATTCACAAATTAGCCACTGCATAATATGCCATTACATATATACGCATACCCTAGAGACTAACCCTGCTAACCATTCGCAACCCATCCCCTAGCTGACCTCCCAGCCCCTCCCATTCATATCGTCCAGCGATCGCGGAGGCGTATGTATACCGGCGTATCGTATGGTGGCCAAGAAGGACACTATCCGTGGTACACATCGACCCCGACGCGTGAACACTTCTTCCGACGTTCGTTATCCGACGCACGAACCCCTCTCCCGACGTTCATCTTGCCCCGACATACGTTTTCCGACTCGTCAACCCCTCTCCCGACGTTCGTTTTCCCAACGCGCGTTTCCCAATGCGTGAACCTTTCCCGAAGTTCGTTTTCCCGACGCGTGAAATCCTCTGCCGACGCGTGAAACTTTTGAAACTGTTTCGATATGTGATACCTACTGGTCTTTCAACGCGTTTTCCCAACATGTGAAATCTTCCAACATGCGTTCTCGACTTGTGAAACACTCCCGATGTGCCACAGCGTGTACATACAAGCACTCTTTTAAAATAAGGGTTGCATGGGGTGTCACATATGCATCCTCAGCTAACGGTGCAGATGAGCAGCAGAGACAGTCACTAGCTATAGTTATATTCATTGTCTGCGTTACAGCCGAAACTTTGTAGTACGCATGCGCAATATTTAGAATAACGCACAATAAATAATAATTATTATTTATTTAACTAAAAAGTGCAGAAGCATAGAAATTGCGCACTCTAGTTCATTTGTATTGCCAGTATAGTATTAATATTCCTAAGTTGCAATTAAGTTTAGTAGGAAAAGAGATGAACGTTTATTTAATAATAGAGAAGCGGTCATCCCGCCTATAAGCGTCTTTTGCGCGGCCACGCCCACATATATTTGTAGCCTCGAACTAGGCTCCTCCACCTCTACGCTTCTAGCGGCCTTATGATCTAGGCGTTTATTTAAGTGATAACCACTTACTTGGCTCTCAAATGTGAAGGCTTAATTTGGGAGACCACTGCCAACCCCCAAGACATATGCGCACGGCGCTCTGTTTACTATACTGATATTTTGCAAACCGCTGTAGCTTCGGGAGATAAACGCACATCGAGAGCTTGAACCATACCTCTGATAAGGCCAATGTGGAAAAGTACGAAGCGGCAAACGAACGACGGGAAAATGCATGTCGGACGAGGAAGAGTTTCATGCGTCGGACCCGAAATGCACGTCAGGAGGGGGTTCACGAGTCGGAAAACGCATGTCGGGATAGGAGTTCACGCGTCGGGAAACACATGTTGGGGGATCAATGTGACAGTGTACAATGGATAGTGTCCGTCTCGGCCACCATAGTTCGCGTGTCGGGAAAACAAGCATCGGGAGAGGTGTTCACGCGTTGGAAAACATACGTCGGGAGAGGTGTTCACGCGTCGGGGTCGATGTGTACCACGGATAGTGTCCTTCTCGGCCACCATAGTATCGCGAACGGGTCGGGATCGCATTTGTGTCGTTACAGGTACATGTCTCTTGACTATAATATCTTTACTCCATGTTATAACACAAGCAGTAATTGGAGTACCAAAAATGGCCACAATAATTATATTGTATGCTATGGTTGGTTATGTCAATAACTTGTGGTCACACTGGGCATGGCACATTGTAATGTTTCTGGTGTAGTATAGCACCAATTACAAGCATCTGTAAGTGCAGCTAGGTCTATTTAGGCTAACATGAGATAGCTCTGCAATTTACTTTATTTTTCCATAATTCTAGATGTACACTCCTTCCCTTTATAATATATGCTCCTGATTATATGTATTATGTTATAGGTTGTGTACAGAGCTCGTTTGCCATGCTGGCGCCATAGGCTGAAATACACAACCCATGTCAAGCCATTTATAATGTGCGATAATTAACTGCGAAAATCGTGACCAACCTCTGGGCGGTGCATATGAGTAAAACGCACATGGCCTGCAGTGGGTAGGCAATGCTTGTGGGCCTTGCCAAACGTGAAGCCAGTTTTTCAACAATTTTGTGTCGAATCACTCAGATGTCTCCTAAATTTTGCAATTTTTGTGGCTAATGATAGACTGACAAAACCAATTCCTTTACCCCTTGCACATACACGCATACTTCATGGTGGTAGTGTATGTTTGGCAGTGTCACATGTATACCCACATGGGAAGTTATTGCTGGGGTGCGTACATAATTATAATTATACCATGGAATCCGATAAGTTATGCGTGTGAGAAGTAAGGCTGAATTTATAACAATAATATAGTTATTTGGCAGTTGGAAAAGTGAAAATTATTGGCCGCCAATTTTTATTGCTAACTACATATATTATAATCTACCTAGTATATCTATGTTGCATTTGGAATCTGCTCAAAGCAAGCAATTAAAGTTAACACTTCTGACATTTTTGGTACTAACGAAATGGAAAAAAAGGCATAGAGAATGCGTACACAGCAGCTACATAACTTTATAATTGTCATACTCAGTGCTCGCAATAACTTTTTCAGATGTAAGGATAAAGTGTCCTGGTGTTTTCAAAATGGTCAGACATTTAAATTTTGATTGGACATCATGCAATCATATTTTTGGCATATGCATGGAATGATGTCTTATCAAGAGGCTTATCATTGGCTTATAGTTAGCTGACTTGTGAATATGTACATGCAAGAAGTCGGTTACAAATAATATACTGCCTCGATGATGACAACAGGTTCTATAGCCAAATTTGATTAAGCCAGCATAACATAACAGGTATAAGTAAGCTTTGAGAATGACTATTGTGTTAGCATTGTAAGCATCAATTGGCAGAGTTTTAGGGTATGCAATTAATTGCAAGTATATAACCACTGGCAGCTGTAGAGCACAAAAGGAACCCACCCGAGCATGGCAAGTCATTAGTACAGTAACCTACATTTTTACTGCTGATTTTGACTATTTAGTAAGCATTCCCCAATCTCTACCCAGGCTTAGCCCTGGTATGCCCTGGCCTGCAGCCGCCTATGACTGTATAGTTGTTTGATGTGGGTAAAATTTAATACCGTATTTTCTCGTTATTAGGCGCATTTCGCTTATAAGCGCATGCTATTATGTTGTCCTATGCACTCGTTGTTAGGCGCATTTCACATATAAGCGCATAATATGTGATAGATAGTATGATATGACCATTGACCTCGATATCTGCACGATTGCTAGCTTGCTCAGGGCTCCAACCTTTTTTAATTAGTCGAAATCACGATGGCTAGTCGATTCTCAGGTTCTTCCATTAATATACACCATTTCGACCTGGGCGGAATGCAGTAACGTGAACGATTGTGCGATCGATCGATTGGCCACGCCCCTTAAATGATACCGCGAACGCGCATGCATTCTTGATTTAGCTATTTTTAGTTAGGCGCATCTCGCTGTTAGGCACACTTCGTTATTAAGCGCAGGTTTTCTTCCTGTGGAGATACAAGTGCATGCGCTTAATAGTGGGAAAATACGGTATTATAACAGAGGGTCTTCTATTATAATAGTTTCATAGATTGTCAGACAGTCATTGAAAGACTACATCTATATATAAGGCTAGGCAAACTTGATTTAATGTTTCTCATCAGCCAGTTTCAGGATTTAAGAGCGGACAGGTGGTCATTGTTCATCATTGATTTTACTCTTTGGTAAGATGTTAAAGCTATGCGCATGCACAGAACCACTCCCACAGGGCAATAAATGGGCGTGCCTCACGTTTGAAGGTAATATTGAAAGTTGAAGCAGGTGTCTGAAGTAGGGCGCCGGCACTGATGAGAAACAAGGAATCAACTTTTGCCTGGCCTAATGTTACAGTATAACACAATGTCATCAATTATTTTTATGCCCCAATCAAGAGTATAGCTACTGTATAGCTGGAAAATTTGGCAGTTTGGCGGTCTGACTTGCAACTGCCAAATTAAAATCCGCCAATATTTCTTACTCATGTGTGGCAGCATAATGGGCAATTTATTGGGGATTTAGGTACGTGCACTTCTTGAGGATTTTTTTTTAATTGGAATTTGAAACTTGGTGTGTTAAAACCTTATATTATTGTTTTGATAAGGTGCAACAGACGAAGTAATTGTTAACGATATCATTCTTTAAAGCCTATAAGGAAACGCTATGATGTTAGTTTCATTAGGTACAAACAAGGTACTGTAAAGCGAAATTTTATGCATGTGAAAAATTTATGCAAATTCGTCAAAACGGGCCTTGTTGATAATTTGTGCAATTTTTATAATTTTATGCATTTTAATGTTCCGTGTATTGTAACAATTATGGTGCAACAAAAAAATGTCACTTTACGGTAGCTTCATTATTATATAACAATAAATTATTATGTGATAGGTGGTGCTGTGGTATGGTATGCATAATAATTTACATGTACGTACTTGGGCAGAATACTATCCCATAAACTTATTAAAGGTGGGTATAGTTTAAATATAACTTTGCCAGTTCTAATAGTGCATTAGTACTCAGAGGTCTATAGTCACAGATCTGTGACAGAACTGGCTGGTAAACTGATTAGTCTTATTAACTTGCTTCTCCCTAGCCCGTCCCCTTGTTATATATATACAACGAAAAATATTTTTCAGACGATGATTTTTCTTATATAGTCCATGTCATTACATGAGGGCATGGATACGCGTCTTTGATGCGCCCGGTTGCTATGAACGCGCGGCGCGGGCGGAGAGAAGTCAGCGCTTACAAGGCTCGGGATTGGTCAGAACTGTAGGGCCGTGTGTACAAAGAAGGGTGGCCTTAATGCCTCGGGCCATAGAGACGCATTGTCGAACGATCGGCGCGAAAGCGCCGCGCGTTTCGAGAGGCCTGGTAAAGCAGGCGCTGGCGCTAGCCACCGAGCCTCGAGCGAAGCGAGAGGCGAGGTCTGTTCTTTGTCTTACCTATCAGTAGTCCGGTAGCAACGTTCGAGCAGAGCGAGGACGTTGCCATTGCACACTTAGTTGGTAGTTGCTTGCTATGAGGGGTGTGGTCTCTGCCACCGCTTCAATCTGTGCGCATGCGCACGGTACTAATAGCTACTCTTGACCAGGCAGGATACATGAACTACATCTCTATGTTTTGTGAGCATGTACTGTTAATAGATGATCATGCATGCTAGGCACATTATCCCATGATTGTGACATTAAACATACTTGTTCTTCTATAGGATAGTTATTTTATTCCATGAGTCACAAAACTAAAAGTCAATGCTTTGTTTTCAAATATTATGGTACCTTATGATGATATTGTGCGTATTGATATCTCCTAAATGCAATTGCAGTAAATATAGTGTGATCATAAAGTTGGTTGAAAGTCAATACTTTGTTTTCAAATAATAATTATGGTACCTTGTGATGACATTGTGCATATCGATATCTCCCAAATGCATTGCAGTAAATATACACCTACATGTATAGCAGTGTGATCATAAAATTGGTAGTCTGTATGCAGTATACCATTGTTGGTGAGTTTTTTTATAAAGCAGGTATTTTCCCTTTCAGTATGTATGTTGTATTTAAGCTATATTACGCAAGACATGCAGAAAATTTTGTACTTGGTGGCCCCCTAAAGTCTGTTTCATACTTCATACCAGTGTTGACATGCACATAAGCAGACAATGTTGTTTTAATGTTATGATGTTAAAGGTCTGCTGAATGTCAATCGAATTTGGGAAACTACGTATACATAGTATACATAATATGTATACACCCTGTCCATTGGTTTGGTCAAACATGTTGGATACTAGTGTTATTTATGCTGCTCTAACTTGCAGTATTCTGCCTCTCTGTTGGCTCACACAGTGTTCCTCCTTACAACAAAACAAGGCTGGCTGTCCACTCTGGCATATTTTGAAAGAAAATGGAAAGTGTGAGTGTGGTGAAACTTACAGTGACTGTGTAAGTTGCGACAATAATATCCATAAATGAAGGAGTTTGTTTAACATGGAACAACTCTACTAATAGAGCAGAGCAGAGCAGAGCTTCATTCGTGTCTGTTCAGTTCTCTGTGCGATAATAAACGCATTCAGTGTCAAAATAATATTCCTTCATACCGCGTTTCAGTGAATATTTCTGGTGAATCACTGAATAAAATAACTTGTGGTGGCTACAACAGACAAGGAGCTCAGTGTGGGCAGTGCCTTAACCACTATGGTCCAGCTATTTTTTTCTGATGGTGTTTCTTGTGCCGATTGCTTCAAATAATTTTATAAGCACATTTGGATTTTAAATCTTTTCCTTCAGTTACTTATGGTGACATTCATGTGCTTACTATTTATAGCTTTACAAATCAGTGCAACAGCTAGTCCTCACAACATCATCATGGTGTACGCACAACTAACAGCAACAGCTCTAAAATTTAATGGAGACTTGCACATAAACTTGAATTGCTTGTAATATGTTAGAGTATTATCTATGGTGGCACGATGCTGCCATCAGTAACTGGCGTCTGAGCAAAAGTATAAATGTCATGCGGTTACATTCGCTCATTCTCATGTTTTGCAAGTTAAAGATGGAGCTTGCCTAGTTGTCAGTGTTTTCAAGAGCTGAGGGCTGTGTACATGTAGTTGAAGCCAAGCAAACAGACATGAACATAGTCTACTCCATAATTACCCCATGCACACGTGCAAGGGGTAAAGCAATGGTTTTGTCTGTTATTATCATGAAAATTGCCAGATCTTGAGTGCTAGGCATCTGTACATGCTGTAACTAACAAATCGGTTGACATCGGTGATAAACTGGTTTTTGTGTGCTTCGAATTGCTGAACGTGGCTCACTAGCGCTACAAATCGTGCACTTTCCGTTCAGCATGCCTGTGGTTTACCGACTGCACCCATTGCATGTACTTGCTGATGTGACTCGACTGCGCATGCTCGATCTCAAAGTAGGAGCACCACAGACCCTTCCAATCGTATCTATGTTGATAGCAGCCGAACTGTACTGTACATGCATATGCAATATCTCCTGACCCAAAAAGCTTTACTTTGTACTGTACTACGCATACATCAGCTATAATTGTAAGTTCTTTCCTCACTCCCTATCTATACCATTACATGCATACAACTGGTGGAGGCTTAAATTGGGTAAAGCAGGCAGGGAGGTGAACAAATATTTGGCACTGCTTAGGAAGTTTCTACATGATTTAGAAAATCTATCGACGGAAGAACTGTATGTATATAGATTCCCAAACAATTGTGGAGCCTATAATTAAGGGCTTCTAAATCACGTAGGAACTATCAAACAATTTTAGATCCTAGCAACAATGCCCATGTAATTTAAAGCTTTACATAATAAACTGCTGCCTATCAACAATATCCTAAACCATAGGCAACAATTTTTATGAGTGTTTATTCGGAAATTAATATACCATGCACCTGCTTGGTCCAATCAGACTTTCAGTTGTTTGTAACAACTAGGATCTAAGATCATGCATTGAATATCTATTCATTCAACCCACTCTGCTACATAATATATATTTTTACAAGGGTGTACACACCGGGGGGGGGGGGGGGGGGGGGGGGCTTTGGGGGCTGAAGCCCCCCCAGATTTTCAGCTTTGCATTATATTTTATTGGGAGCAGTTATTGACTTTATCAAATGTTGGGTTTTATCAGTCTAAAGCCTCCAAATTGAAATTTTACTCTACCAAATTCACGAGAATTTCTCCTCAAAAGTGCATTTTTATGATATTTTCAATAATAGGGCAGAAAATTTTCGCGCGCTTCGCACGCAATAATCATTAAGCCCCCCCACATTGTAAACTGTGTCTACGCCCATGTATTATAAAGAATTTATCTCTATTCATAGTACAAATTGTGTTGTATGGAGCTCGATTCTTTTACTTTGATCTATATAGGACTTTGATATCAGTTTCACTACTAATGAAGATCCTAATGATGAATCGTTTGTGATCGAATCTGCTGATGACTCTATTCACCTCTCTACACCACCCCCTCCATTTATATGTAGTCATACCATACAGACTGTTAGTATACCACATAAACTTCGCTTTGTGGACTTGACCCAACTGGATAAGTTCATAAAGCAACTAAACAGTATGCGAATGTGTGGGCTTGGAGGAGCTGTTTCCATTAAGTACAACTGTAATGGTTGCGGTAAACATGAGGCACACTTTGAAACATCCTCCAAGAATGAGTTGTACAATACCAGTGACATTAGTATGTCTGTACAGGTGGCGTTCATTGTGGCTGGATGCACCCATACCACTTATTACAAGACACTAAAGCATGCACTGGGTATTGATGCTGTTCAGTGGACCACCTTTCAGTCAACCATTAAACGAATGTTTCCCATTGTACAAGACATGGTTGACAGAATGTGTGAAGAAGCTAAAACAGAGATGAAAACCATGAACCAAGATGAACTTGGTTCATGGAATCGTGCTGTCACATCTGCTGATGGTGCATGGATGACACGTGGTCATCACAGCAAGAACTTTACGTTCAGTATTCGCAACTACTACACTGGAGCTCTTCTTTATCGAAAGCATCTCTGCCAGAAAGGCAGAGATGATTTGATAAATGAGGAACTCTCCCAGGGAACATCCAAGGGAGCAGGATATGCTGCATGCCTCACTTTCAAAAAAGCAAAGGAGGAAGGCATCAACATTGCCATTCACTGGCAAGATGCTGATTCCTCCTCTTCAATGCAATGACAGAGCACTTTCCTGATGCAGAGATCATATCTGTGGTGGGCATGCTGGGAAGGCTCACAAAAAGCAACTGGAAAATCTTGCTAAAAAGAAATCTTTCACTGATCAATTAAAAAAGAAGCATCATGAAAGATTTCCACAAGTTGATTCAGTGGTCTGTCATTGTGAGAAACGGCACAAACCTGGATGTGGCTGTTTGTCAGAAGCATTTATTGAGAAAGCACGAAACAATTTTTCACTCATCCTCTCAAATAGTGAATCTGCGCATGAGTTTGCTGAAGCTTTGAAAGCATTACCTAGGCATGCATGTGATAAGCATGAGTGGGATGGAGGGAAATGCATGTTTCATGCACTAAAAATTTGCTCTTGTGGGAAGTGTGAGGATGATGCAGAGCTCAAGTGTGGTGGAAAAGACTATCACACAAGGCAGATGCTCAAGTGCCCTATGCATTCTTTAGCCTATGAAATTGAGTGCCATCAAAGGGCTTCAAAGTCTGAGCAACTTTTCACCCCATTCTCAAACGAGGCCACTCAAACTGGCTTGAGGTGTCACACAATGTTTTCATACGCTTTCGGCCAAAACATATCTACCTAGAGAGGCTTCACTATACCTTATCCACAGAGCTTGCACTGTTGCAGTCTAACATGACTTACTTGTACAGAAAGTGTGGATCGCAGTATCATTGTGTAGTTGAATTGTTCAGATGTTTGAAGCTACCGGTGTTTGAAGGTGTTCATAGGGCACTTGAAGAATTCAATGAGCTGAGAATGGAAAAATTGGAGCATGTAAAGACTGAAAAGTCTAAAAAGAGGAGAATAATGCTCAAGGTCAAGAGAACTAAGGATGCACAGTGCCGTAAGGAATGGTAAAAAAAACATGGCCATGATACTTATGGTGACGATGAAGACAGTGATACTGCTGAACTAAAGCCCAAAGAAAAAAAAAAGCAAAAAGGGACAAAAAATGGAAGGGCAATGTAAGTGTGGGTCTACAACACACTTACGTACCTCCCATAAGCAGTGCCCCTACAATAGGAGATTAAAAAATGCTCCCACTCCACCACACATAGATGATGATGCATCTCCACTTGACAGTGACCTGTCAGATGATGATAATTTGTCACTCCCCAATGACAATTTATCCGATGAAAGTGAGAGTACCTCCAATGATGACTGGTGCTATGAAGATGACATTATCAGCAGTGATATGTGTGTTTGTGGAGCCCTTGGTCGAGCACATAAACGAGATTGTCCCATGAGCTGAAGGAGTAGTTTCCCTACAGAAGTGTATAGTATAGATTGTCGTCTTAGCCAATCCGATTCTGTATGAAAGCAGTTGCCAAACCTAAGCCAAACTTGAGCAAATCAAGCAAGAGAAAGAGGCAAGCAAGAGAAAGAGGCAGGAGGTAGACAAGCATCCTGTATTAAAGAAGCAGCAAGTCACTACTCATATGAAGAAGTTGGGGGACATTTTTTTGTTTGTCGTACAAGGTAGCACCCTTTCACACTGAATGTAGGTATAGGAAAAATGTATTGGAAAGATCTATTTAGTTCAATATCTTCTTTCAAAACAACTTGAAGGCTTTTTGTCGTACAAGGTAGCACCCTTTCACACTGAATGTAGGTATAGGAAAAATGTATTGGAAAGATCTATTTAGTTCAATATCTTCTTTCAAAACAACTTGAAGGCTTTTTGTACCCCAGAGCAGTCTTGGTGAGCTTGTCTACTCAAAGTAGATACTAAATAAAGCAGGATATCTTCCCTACCTTACCTGCCATTTGGCACAATGCATGGCGCCAGATTTGTATTACCAAGTATAGGGGAATGAGGAGGCGTGGTCATTCTATGCCATTTATATTAGAATGCGTGCACATACAGCGATTTTGTACCCCAGAGCGCTGTTCTATTAGGAGTGTAGATCAAGTCTGAACAACTTTCAGACATAGCTGTAGAGTAGTCTACTCGCCAATTTGCCAAAAAGTTTTGGGCATAATACTCCATAGCTTTGTATAGACCACAGTGTCAGCTAGCTGAAGAGACTTCATTAACACCTAGCGCCCTCAAAGTGTGCTGATATTTAACACCAGATAACGCTAGCTACTAAGATGTCCCAAATTGTACAGAAACTTCCTGATATGTTCCTCTTTTGAGGTTGGTAACTATGTCTGCCTGCATAGTGGTAGACTGGTTAATCAGCATGTGCCCTGTCGTATCGTGAGAAAATCCAAGAAAGGTTACCAATTGTACTGCAGGAAGGGCATACTTAGCACAACCTACCCCAGTGACAAGCTAACTAACTTGGATGGTAATAGGTGTATTACACTTGATGCCTGGCGTCAAACATCCAAAATCTCTTTCAAGAGTGTAATAAATGATTCCTCTTGCATGGAGGTTTGCCACTGTGTTCTTAGTAAGTCTGCAGAAAATGTCATTGAGCTCACTAGTTCTGATGATGAGACAAGTACTGGTATCACAATGTGGGTGCACAATGCAGTGTACTCTTTGACAAACAGTGATAAAGAAATAATCCTGTCACCATCTCGGTGGCTCAATGATAGCATCATCTCAGCAGCACAAAAGCTAATGTTACAGCATTTCCCTTTCATGTCTGGGCTGCAACCACCTACACTTCAGCATGCATGGAGTTTTGATGTACATAGAGAGGATTTGTACAGATCCTTCATGTTCACAATAGCCACTGGAGTGTCGTTTCTAATATTGGATGTGAGGATGGTATAGTTAATTACTACGATAGCATGTATCCTTCAGTTTCCTCAACAACTATGCAACTCATTGCCTCCCTTGTATTTAGTCCAGCATCAGAGCTTGAAGTTAGAATTATGGATGTGGGACAACAGTCTAATGGCTCAGACTGTGGTATTCTTGCCATAGCCTTTGCTTTTGACATTTGCTGTGGGAAAGATCCATGCAGTATAAGATTTGATCACAAATCTATAAGGCATCATTTGGCCAGGTACTTGGAGGAATGTAAGTTTACCCGCTTTCCAATACTTGGTGAGCGTAATTCCTCTGGTATAAAGCACATTCAGAAGACTGAGCTTCACTGTTCTTGCCGATTACCTGAAGAGGTAGGTATTGATCAAATGGCCGAGTGTGATGCTTGCAAGGTTTGGTACCATCAACACTGCATGGATATTCCACCTGAAGTTTTTAATAATCCAGATGTTCCCTGGAAGTGTAAAAAGTGTGAATCTCTGTGAAACTTCGTGTCATCCTAAGATTTGCTCTTATTCCTTCAGTAATGTTCGTATACATGTATATTGATACTATTATAGTGTACTAGTTGCTGTGAAGGAGTAGGAGAGGGTGGAAGGGTGGGAGGGCAGCAATGCAGTGTCACCTCGTGATGGTGCTGCCTGGATCCTCAGAAATAGTACCTTCTGAGGGGCTGAGAACACTGCCAAGGTGTCCTTGCTCATACTCCTAATATATTATACACAGAAATTTGTAAATCAGTCCTTTATGGATATTATCCAATTTGAGGAGTGCTTAGTTATTCCCAGTAGTTAATATTACATGTACGCAAAAACTGGAGGCTCCGCACGCTTGTGCAAGGGATAAAGTAATTGTTTTTGTCTATCATCTGTCTGTCTGTTTGCCAGATCTCGGATTCCAGGATTTGTGCGTGCATGCTGTAACTACAACAAATTGGTAGATGTTGAAAACCTGGTTTCTGTGCACTTTAAATTACTGAACGTGGCTCATTAGCGCTACAAATTGTGCATTTTCTGTTACCATACCTGTGGTTTACCGGCCGCACCCACTCCATAATATATGTGCTGATGCCACTCAACAGTTGATCTCAATGTAAGTGTCACCACGTCTTAAAGTGCATACAGCTGAGTGCAGTGGTTGCAGAGCATGTGGGGTATGGAGAGCTTTTGTTTACGGATTTGTTTTAGTCCATGTCCATATTATGTATAACATACAACATCATCTGCTAAACATGCAACAGTTTTATGAACGGTTAAGGCCATTCCAAATTGCATGATTGTACTTTGTACGTACAGGCAGTATCAGCATCACAGCCACCAATTGTATAAGCCAATCAGTGTCACTAAATCTATTGTTACTGTATTATAATATAATAATATAGCACATACATAATCTTAATCATCATACTACATTAAAGGAGAAGATGGCACAGTATCTGAGAAACCAAGATTTCAAAAGTGAAGCAGTCCATACGTATGTAACTGTACTTAAGCTACATTGTAATTATACGAATATCAATAGTACAACAGATAAAAAAATTTAAAGTATTTAGACTGCAACAGAGACGACTTTTTTGGAAAGGGGGGGAAGGGGGGTACCCAGCTATGTTAGGAGGTATATAGTGTAGAATAATATTACAGTTGTATATAGTGTAGAATGATAATACTACGGTTGTCCAGTGTCCAGTCTCATTTAAGCTAGCACTTCAGTAGAGTAAGCAAGTGGGATACGTCCAGATTTCCAGCTTCATCTAAGTACACAAAAAATTAATCAGCAGGTGATGTGATTTTCCCGCAGCTCTCATGCACACACAACTAGGCCTGAGCCTAATATGCTTTTTATTTTGCCTATTATTCTATTCTGCAATTCTTGAATGTTTCCCCTATTATTCGCCCCAACATGCCAATTATTCTATTATTCTCATCAGTAACCCACATTTGCTGGTGTGTAATGAAAATAGTCACATACACAAAGCAGTGCCATGATTATGCCATGATGTATGGTATTATGACATTGCATGGTCTAAAATCAGTTCAAGAAACTTTGTAAACAACTGGGTACTTGTAAAAGGGACATTTGAGCATGAACACAGTACATTTCAATAGCAGTAAAGAAGGTGGTCATCCAGAACAGTTACAACTGCTAAAAAGTCACCTTATTGTTCTAAAATAATGTCCATTATTCCAAAAATATGCTTAAATGCTTCATGGGCTATTATTCCCAAAATTATGCTGGTATTTTAGGCTCGGCCCTACACTCAACTACTGAAAGTAGAGAGCTTACGATGACTTCATCCATTTCTTTCTCTTCTCCCTTCCCATCTCTCTCCATCGTTTTCTCCCCCTCGTATCCTCAACTATCTGAAAGTGGTGTAGGGAATAGGAACACTGTATCTGGCATCATTCAGTAGTCTGAAACATTTGGCATGTGTTAAAATAATTTTATTTGTAAATGTCCAAATACACGTGCATGCAAATATAATATAATAATAGTTACATGCCATTAACTGGGGGTGCACTCAGTCGCCCCAATACCGTAGGACGGGTTTAAATTGCGTAGTTTAATAATTACATTCTAGTCAAGTCAGGCCAAATTGCGAATCCAATAATTGCGATGGACGACCCCGTACCGTATACGTGCACGTTTATGCTTGTGAATCTATTAATTGCAAAACGTAAAAAAATTGCAATTCGCAATTAATAGATACTCGCAATTTAAACCCAACCTATGGTATATGTCATGCAACTGATTTGTTGGTAGTTGACCTCCATTCATCACTGGCCTACTTAATGATGACCCAGCCCCTTCCTGTAGCCAGCAAATTGCCTATAAAAACTTTGGTTGCTAGGCAACTATCAACAAACACACACACACACACACACACACACGTGGGAAATAGGTTCACTTTACTCTTCAGCTATAATATACCAAGTGCCACAAATATTGGGTTTAATGGAAGCTGGCTGCCCCCCCCCTTCTTGACAGTTGCCACCAACCATATTATACATAATTGTAAATGAGACCCTGGAAGGTATCGGGTATACTACTTCTACTTCACTTTTATTATACATACCATCATGGACAGCCATAGTAGATGCAACTTGTAGAA
Organism: Cliona cf. orientalis; assembly: GCA_963930775.1. Lineage (NCBI taxonomy): Eukaryota > Metazoa > Porifera > Demospongiae > Clionaida > Clionaidae > Cliona > Cliona cf. orientalis. Next base: position 20,777,029 of record OZ005689.1, read on the forward strand.
TAATATGATGGCCTGTATAAAATAATAGTAGCTAGCACCCTCAGTGGCAGCTGTTAGGAAGTGCTTGGATAATGGCTACCTCAAAGTTGCAGAGTACGGTGACTGGATCCAGGTCCAAAGCATGCGTCATTGAAGCATCTTTCGAGAGAGAGAAGGCCCGATTGTAGGACTGCCTCTGCATGTTTGGAAGCAAAGCATACATCATGGCGAAAACCTGTATAATTGATAGATTCTAAATTAAATTACATGATTAGGACTGGGATCCACTCAACATAAAATCAAATGTACCTGGTTGTGTATCACATGGTGGTGAATAACTGGTAGAGGATGGCTGGAGTTGCATGGAAAATTCCACCTATGAACCACATCTCTGCTTCTGCCAGCCAGTGGAGGTTGTCAATTGGTGCAGAAGATCACGATCCTGTCAGTTGAACCACCTTCTAAGAGTTGCCATCCAGGGCAATGTCCTGAGAGGTCCAGGTCAGCATGGCTTTGTGGCAGGGGTAGTAGGCCTGTTCTTCTGGAGCGGTACAGGCTGGTTTTGAGGCTGTAGAAAGTTGGCATCTGAGAAGCCACACCCTGGCTGTTGGGAATTACTGCCAGTTCCTTAATGATGGAAAACAGAATATGTTTTACACATTCATATTGATGCCACAGCTCATATTATTAATTTACTACATGCCAAGCTTGCTAAATTACCTGCACTTCTTGGTCATATATTCTGGGAACTGATCTTGAGCTCTCCTTCTCATGTTTGAGACTGCCTTCTCCACTGTAAGTGCTTCTTCACTTGCTAGATGGCTACTCGTGTACCATTGGCATCCTCAATTTTTGTCACCTGGAGCATAGAGCTGGACAGGAGTCCTGTAGATAGATGCAATATCCTGCCTGTGTATATGTATATGAAAGTACAGTTAATATACCAGTTGCAACGTCATATGTGTGCATGTGCACTGACGTCACAACGAGCTCCAGCTAGCTGGTATTTGCAATATTTATTTACAAGCACTTTATGTATGTCCGTCTGAGGTGCCAACTTTTGGCCATGACATTACCTACCTGATAGAATGGTATTTTGCTGTTGACATCTCCCCCAGCACCCTTACAAAAAAAAAACTAAAATAACACAATGCACAACCAGATACACTCACAATTTTTTTGGTTATTATTTTATTTTTTTTTTCAAGGCGACCAGAACACTAAATAGAAAAAAAAATTGTCCGAAAACCACCACATAGTTGAGCTGGATGCATAGTAGAGCCATACAATGCAAGCAGGCAGCCTATACATCAATTTTGACCAAAGTGGGTAATGGTCGTCAAGTTGATGTGCACGTGTGGCCCCGCCCCTCACGTAGCGCGTGGGCGGAAAACATTGCAAATGCATGGCTTCCTATACAAACATATGGGGTAACTTCAAAGGGCCGTAACTTTAATTCTAAGGTGTGAATCAAAATTCCCCGCCGTCAAATCTCTAGTTTCGACCCATTCTGCGTGCCCATGTAAAAATTATGTCCCCAAGTGCTCTTTCTTTTATATAAATTCTTTTTTTTTCTACTTAGTGTATAATATAATTAGTGTATATACGTGTATTATTATAGTTATTTATTTACAAAAAATAACACAAAACGGAACATCACAATACTACCTACTGCACAAAACCAATCTAAACGAAAAGTCTGTCCTGTTCGGTATTGCTGTTCTGGAGCTACATGGAGGAGGTGCTTCCTTAAACAGATCTCTATACTTTAGAAAGATCTCCAAGGAAGCAAAGGCATCTTCTGTTGGATCATGCGGACTGTGCAGTTGTATTTCCCAGCCCAGCAGACCTATCGCAAGACCAGCCAACTTTGATTGAGGCTTGTCCCTCTCAGTGGGGACAAGACTATTCAATCTGGCATTGGTCGCTGTGTCATAAACACAGTGCGCCACTGAGCCAATATCGAAACACAACGCTCTTTCATTACTCTTAATGTTATGCCCTACCACTATGGCATCCCTCAACAACTCTTTAACTTCATCTATAGCCTCATCATATGGGATGCCATTGAGGCGAAGCTCCTCCCATGTAACTCCAGAATCAAAATCCTTATTTCTAAACGTCGTGTTACTGTATGTGGCTCCGTTTGGCTTAATTAATTTGTTGTACAAAACGTTGCGAGAGTTGTCCTCGTCAATACAAACTATAGCTAAGTGGCCTACACGTGGTTTTTTTATCTACTAAAAAAAAACTCAGCATCTAAACCTAAATGTCTTCGTCTTGTGGGGTGTGTGCATGTGGGTGCTGGGGTCAATGAGGCAGGATCTCGAGGTGGTGAAGCTGGGGGGAGAGGTGAAGTACGTGAGCTTGAGGGTGCATGTTGGGAGACTGAAGCGGGCTGGCTGGAGGAGGTACCTACATGATGATAAACAGTCAAAACAACTGAACATGCACACAAACATACATTTATCAAAGGAGTGGAGTAAAAATGGCCACTGTCCATAGTGTGATTAAGTTGCCCTCTACTTACTGCATGGCTGTGCATAAAATTGCATAGCATGCATTTTATGCAATAGTTTGTGTATTATGGACTCCACTTAGCTATCGTAGGCAAAAATTTAAAGTGGCCTTACCATTGTATCTATGCCTAATACTATACGACCAACACTTTATAGCTGACTGAATAGGCAAGTACACAATCCTCTTTTGCACGAGAGTACTTCATTAATACAGGATGTTTTGGCCACCTTGAATGTATCTTGGTATCATCTTTCTATCCTCATTTTTGCATCCCGGGGTGTCCCAGCGCATATTTACGATTAAAAAAGTAAAAACACACAACAAACAATAGTTTTGTTTAATCCAGTAACAATTGCAGTTGCTGCACAAAGTGCATGAGAAGCACAATTTAGAAACTTTGTATATAATATATATCCGTAAAGCAAAATTTTTGTGTGTGACAAATTTAGCTGTGCAAATTTGTCAAAACAGGTCTCTTGATAAATTTATGCGTTCTAGCGTTTTATGTATTGTAATATTTATGCGAATGTGGTACAAATTTATGCGACAGGTGCTTGACTCGCATAATTTGCATAAATAAACTTAGTGTGTGTGTGTGTGAGAGAGAGAGTGAAAATAGATTGGTACAGAGGATGACAAAGACAGGATTAATAGGAGTACAGTACATGGTGCGTGAAGCTGCCACACCCACTTCCACCCCAAATCAAAATTTCTAGATGAAACCCTGATTGATGGTGCTTTGTTTGGTAGAGTGCGGAAATTTCCGACCTCTGAGACTGTTTCTGGTAGTCACATACACAAACTAGAGCTCTCTAGAGCATATACCTCGTGCGCTAGTGCTACATCTGATTTGCATCTTGTATTGCGTTGAGCTGGAATATGTTGACGACCTTTTCCTATACATTACACTGCACTATTGTGCGCATGAGCAGAAAGCACATGGCCAAATGGCCTGCATTTGATAGACGTGGTCAATAAAACACTGTTTGTGACACTTCTGGACTTGGCTAAATGATTCTAAGCATAGTGAAGCCAGTTTTTTGCTGGTTTCGACAGTATTTACGAGTCGCTGAGATGTCTAGATCTGGGGATCTGGCGATTCTCATGCCGACAACAGACAACAGATAGACGGACAAAATGGATTGCTTTACCCCTTGCGCATGTGCGCAGGGTAATGAAAATTATTACTACACTCTACAAGTATGTTTAATGTCAAAACATATGGGATAATGTGGATAGCATGCATGATCGTCTATTAACAGTACATGCTCACAAAACAGAGACATAGTTCATCCTGCCCATAATTGCCCATAAGTACCATGCGCATGCGCAGATTGAAGCGGTTGTAGAGGCCACACCCCTCATAGCAAGCAACTGCTCTGGCTCCATTTAAGTGTGCAATGGTGACGTTCTCAATCTGCTCGAATGGACTACTGATAGGTATGAAAAAGAACAGACCTCGCCTCTCGCTTCGCTTGAGGCTCTCAGTAGCTAGCGCCAGTCGAAACACACGGCGCTTTCGCACCGATCGTTCGACAATGCATCTCTAGCTGTAGCTATGGCCCGAGGCACTCTTCTTTGTACATACGTTCCTACAGTTCTGACCAATCCGGAGCCTTGTAGTGCGGCTTCTCTCCGCCCGTGCCGCGTGTTCATAGCAACTGGGCGCATCCAACATCATCTTAGATACGTATCAATACCCTCATGTAATGACACGGACTATATAAGAAAATTGTTGCTCTGAAAAATATTTTTCGTTGTATATAGTATAACTATAATAGTATAATACTTGGCAATTTGGGGGGGGGGGGGGGGGGGGGGGGAATCCCAGCATGCCCCCCCCCCCCATAGTAATCCCTGCCAGTGTTGACTGTGTCCATAATGTAAAACTCACTGGGTGGTTGCATGGAGGTGGACTGGATCTGGGACCGGGCAGCTCTCCGAGCTATAAAACATAACATAGGGTCATTCCATGTCAAATCAACACGCAAAATGGACGCCCGTCACAGATTTTGCCGAAACTTGGTGAACACATATCTTACCCTAAGTGATGAGTTGGTGTGGAATTTTAGCCCCTAAACTTGTATAGTGTCTGATTTAAAATTTTCAAATTTGGCAAGATTTTGCTTCTACGCACTAACTTTGATTGACTGTAACTCGGATATGCTTCAGTTTTGAGAAGTGGGACAGCAATTTTCTGAAAGTACGTGAAATGTGCTTTTCAGCGATATGCTTAATTAGATAATCTACTTAATTAAGATCAGTGATAATATCCATTTAATTAAATTTGTGGTTTCGAGAAAAAGGATTTTTAGATATTCACCATTTTCGGTCGACAAGTTCCTTCACTATCTGGCATTACGTGGTACGAGTTTTGTTTTGGGACGGCAGTGGGATCAGGAGATATTGAAGTAGTTGTTATGCAAGGTAAGGTAAGTACACTGAAGCACATTGACACGGACATAATAGAGAATACATTGACAAAACAAAACGTGCAATAGAGACAATAAGTTAAAGTGTTCTAATTTCAAATTTGTCCACTGCAGTTTTAATCTCTTTCTGAATGAGGGTATAAACACGTCCTGTTCGACTACGGGGGCAAACTTTAATTAGTATCTCAGTAAGAGGCAAAGTGACAATCACTGGTACATCAGGGTATTTATAATAATGAACGAGAAGGACCAGGTGGGTGAAGCAAAGTCAAGGATACCTGTACCTCCTCAGTGTGTGTCTCTAGAACACATCCTAACCACCACTCACTATTGTATGAACATGTAACAAATCCGGAAACTTCCTCCAGTTCCAGATCACCTGATAGCTTGGTAACACGATCTTCTCTTGTGATGATGGAAGAGGAATAGATTCTGGTCCTTAATGTGTCTTTGGAAATTGGAACGAAAGAATGCAGTTTGCGCGTACCAGGAATTGTTTTTGTTTGTTCAAACCTAATTTGTAAGAAAATCTTCTGCCTCTCATACTCTTCAGTGCTACAGTAACAGAAATGAACTCCTGGAACATTTTCCATGGCCCACTGATAGAGTTGAAACGGAGTCAAAATCTGATGTTCATAGGGATGCTGTAAGCTTGCTCGGGCAGCTAGACGCTTCACTGTCCCACCAAGCCCATCGCATGCACTCTTCCCATGAGAGGTAGCTGAGAAGTGCCACTCCGCTTCAATTCCAAAGTCAGCTTGGTGGTTACACAGGTTGAGGAAGTTCTTGCGATTCTTGTACTGCGAAGCAGCACCATCAGAGAAGTAGATTATCTTTGTGATAGTGGAACACTGTTTCTTCAAGAAGGCAATCAGATTCTTTTGGAAGAGATAAACTGCAATTGTATTGTGATGTAAACATTCTGATATCACAACAAAATTGAGGCTGCTCGAATCGGTGTAGTAGATCACGAAAGGGTGTACTGTGGCTTGAGCATTATTCCAGTGATATCCTTGAGCTGCATCTTGAAGAACAAATGCATAGTTCTCAGAGAAATCTGCTGAAACCACAAACACCCCTGGTGGTGGACAAGTCTTCGTTTCACTGTAGAACTGACTTTGCTGCTTGGCAATGAAGGAGTGTGTCAGTAGAGCCTCCAGCCTACTGCCGAAAGATTCAACAAATTCATCGGCAGGCTGAGAAACAGTTTCAAGAGTTGATCTGTCAACGCTTGTCCACTGTTTGTAATCAACGCAGTCAATCAAGTTGTCATCTAGAAGACTCATAAGACGCGATTTCAAATTGTCAACTCCAGGGCAAGAAGAGCAAGAACCAAGATGACAGCCTGGAGTGGCAGGATTGCATGTCAGCCAGGCTAAGCATTCTTGATAAGTGGTGAATGGTGAAGGTAGCTTCAAAGCGTGCAGCATTAACTTGACGTTTTGGTGGATGGTACAAACACACACAGAGTGGGTACCACTTGCACCAGCTAAGATGCAGTGCTTTGGTCGGAGCTCAGCAAATTTGGAGAAACCAATACTTGCAGTAGGATGTTTCTCTTTGAAGTTTAGGTAAAGCTTTCGCAAATTGCTCAAAATAAGCCATTTCTGAATGTGCACCCTTTTCCCATCTGGTTGTTTAACGGAAACGAAGTCCTTCATTCCTGGCATCAGGCGGCTGGATTCATCGCTTTCATAGAAACTGACAACAAGATCTACCTTGGTCTGGGTAATAGAATGGCTTAGCTTGGGGTTAGGAGTAGAGAGGATGCCTTTCTCTCTGACTAGCTTCTTGGCAGTCCGGGCCATGAAATTCGACACACCAAACTCTGTTTCAATTTTTCTAATTGACCAACTCTGCGGTAATATCGTCAGTATTTGTACTCGGATGCTTCTTTCACTGATTTTGAATCTTCCCCAATAACAAGTTTCTCCATCATAGAAGTAACCTCATCCAGCTTCTTTTTGGCATACTTTCTCGTTCTTAGCTTTCTCTTCGTAATTGGTGTCTTACCACTCTCTTTCAAGCACTGATTTGCCAATGCCAGTGAAGCTGATGATGGCTGGGAGTCTTCAAATAAAGATGGCTGTATAGAAGAATCTTCAAGTAATGATGGTTGCTGCAGTAAGGAATCTTCTGCATCACTGTCAGAGTTGGTGTCTGCAGACTCCACATGTACATCCGGGTATGAAGGCTCTGCTTAGCTTCTTCCTACAAGAGTCACAAATACGTGCACCGATTGAAATATGAGGGGCCTTCTCACACATCCACTTGGAAACAGGTCTAAGATTCTTCTGCTTGGACGTGTGACCACATACATTGAAGGGGTTGCAGCAAGTACTCTTCCACTCTGGCTGAGCCATTACAACAGATCAACAACTGCAAATCTACTTTTTTGACACTTGTGGTTGGTTAGTAATAAGTTACTACTGTGCTTTTCAGGTCAGTTGTCCAGTGGATAAGGGAAATAGGCAGTGGATCTCATGTGTTTAATTAGGTTAGGCTGTCTAGAGGCTAACAGTTTACACAGTGACATCTCCAGCTGCCTGTTGCCTATTCCTCCTGGACAGCTGACCTGCAAAGCACAGTAGACAACCAACCTGCAAATAATAGTTACAGCCATGCATGGTGGCTGGAACTATTTTGCTGTCCAAGTACACTATTTTATATGGCAAGATAGTGACCTTGGTGGTCACAATACAGTCTGTTGCTAGGAGATGGACAGCAAAGCACTACACAAATAATAATATAATGAATGAAGTCTAGATCTTTCTTTAATTGAAGTGTAGACCTTCAATTGAACCTGACACACATTACATTCATGTACAACCTTACCAGGGTGGCTGTAACAACTACTTTAATATCTCCTGATCCCACTGCCGTCCCAAAACAAAACTCGTACCACATAAAGCCAGATAGTGAAGGAAATTGTAGACCGAAAACGAAAAATATCTAAAAATCCTTTTTCTCGAAATCACAAATTTAATTAAATCGATATTTTCACTGATCTTAATTAAGTAGATTAATTATTTTAATCTAATTAAGCATATCGCTGAAAATCACATTTCACGTATTTTCAGAAAATTGCTGTCCCACTTCTCAAAACTGAAGCATATCCGAGTTACAGTCAATCAAAGTTAGTGCGTACAGGCAAAATCCTGCCAAATTGGAAAATTTAAAATGCTTGTAACTCAGAAACCATACAAGTTCAGGGGCTAAAATTCCGCACCAATTGATCACTTAGGGTAAAGTATGTGCTCACCAAGTTTTGGCAAAATCTGTGATGGGCGTCCATTTTGCGTGTTGATTTGACATGGAATGACCCCATAGTCACAATAAATAAAACTGAAACTATGCATTATGCATGAAAGTTCTTAGCTTAACAAGGATGGGCACACACACTCTCATCACCCCATCTACATCCTAAAGCTAGCTGGATGAGAAAAAATCCGGGCAGCCACCGGGAATCGAACCCAGGGCCACTGGCTTGAGCCACCAGCGCTCTACCACTGAGCTACGACCACCCTTAGGCACCCGAACTCCCCCCTTCCAGCTTTAAGGGCGAAAGTCAACCCTATACCCAAACTACGTTCACGGAGTCTGCCGGGATAATTAAATCACCAAAGCACAGAGCCCCAACAATAGTAATTACATGAAAGTTCTTAGCTTAACAAGGATGGGCACACACACTCTCATCACCCCATCTACATCCTAAAGCTAGCTGGATGAGAAAAAATCCGGGCAGCCACCGGGAATCGAACCCAGGGCCATGCATGCATGTACTGTAATAAACTTATTACATATACACTACCCACAAGGGTGGGGACACAAGAAGTGGGCCAGCAATTAGTACCGGAAAATTACCAGGAGCTGTGCATTGACTTTTGTCTTGCACATTAATCGTAGAGACCTTTTTCATGTAAGTCATTCAATTTTCTAGGAATTCAGGAAGGTTGATCTAAGTTACAAATGAGCTATATCTCAGAAACCACTTCGAGTTGAGATATGAAACCTTCACCATACGGTAGGCAAGTGAATGGGTTCTCTAACGACCCTTGAAGCAAGCTAATGGGTTGACACTTGGAGCTGCAATTTTGATTTATCACTCTATGGAAATTTGTATGTAAAAAGGTAACTCTGCCCATAACTCACAAACGTTCGACGTGAAACCACTGCCATCTAATCGGCCTCATTGAAGGCTAATTTTTGATAGCTAAACATAGAGCAACTGCGATGACATTCACCTAGCATGGCAAATTCAAACTGAACCACTCACTTTGTAAGACTGTCTGACATTTTACACAAACTAGCATTGCAGTAATATCAACCAAGTGGTAAGGCATGTACAGAAATTTCAGAAGAGCTGTAACTGTGGCTCGAGTATGGCACACATTTGTACACGAGTCTTGTAAATTTTCATGTAAATTCATTTCCACATGGCAAACATTGTTTTCTATGGGTGATGACGTCACATGCAGTCACTCTATTGGGCATTGCCATTGCAGTAACACTTCAATTTTCAGCTGAATTTTTGGGCCCGTCTGAATCCCTGTATTTTTTCCATAAATTATAGCCATGCTGGTGTACACGGACCACTGATCTTTCAATCTATGGTAAGTGCCGACTAGTGGCAGTACAAATGGTAGTAAGCTAGTGGTGGCAGCTTATATATACACAGGCAATGTACTGGATGGGCCATGGGCTGTTGGTGTGGTCACAGTTTGTAGAGTAAACTTGTTTAGTGGTGATTAGCACCACCCAAGCCACACAGTTACTGGCAGACTTGGATAATCTTTGGCACTTGAAAAGCTTTAGCTGCTTGCATGAGTGCATAATGAGAGGGAAGGGGGAGGGGGGAAGGAGCGCGAAGCGCCTACGCACTTAATGAAAAATTCAAAACTTACCCATGCTGCACGCGTTACCAAAAATAGCAAGCAGATGCGGTCAGGGCCGTCTCGCGTAACCACAAATGCTGACGTCGGCACTCTCGCGAGATCTTGTGAAGATGGAGCCAGAGAAGCTTATTGCTCACGATCCCTCAATCGGCTACATGACGAAGTTGTCGAGAACTCCTTGACGAGCAACCGGAACGTTTGTGCCTCCCGTTGAAGGTCTGACTCCAAGTAGATCACCTTGTCTTCTCGCTAAGAGGCACCAGGCGGCAGAGGCAGCCATCTCCACACCGGTCAGGGAAGCGGTTAGAAAGGCAATGCGCCTCCAATCTTTGGAGATGCTCGATTATTTTATGAACATGATTTCCAAGTAGTCATCTGAGGTCAAACTATGTGAAAGCGTCAGCAAACAAGCTTACCAACTACGCTATTGCCTCAAGAAGCACCACAATCGATGATGAACGTGTTGGACCCCATGATGTAATTCGACTAATTATATCTGAAGATGGAAAGTATAAGTTCATGGTTTATGAGCACTTACTTAAGGATGGTACTATGCAAATATCACTCGCCAACTCTGAACTGCAAGTGGTACTTGAGGAGATGAATGATTTGTGTTGGAGTGTGTGTCGTGGGGTAACTGATTATTCTCAATATCGAAGTAGCATTGGTTATGATATAAAAAGAGTCAAGCTTGCCTGCTGGCCGCCTGATACAGCCAGAGATATTGAGTGTGCTGTTTGGTTTAGAAAGGAGTCATCAAGTCACTCAAACCTTTGTGATAGGTGTGTAAGACTGAAGTGGCCGCTGGCTGCTCTTAAGAAATCTTGTGATGAGCTTTCACCATCTGACCGACTGACACGTCAATCTGCTTCTTCCGCTTATCCCTTGCACTACTTGAACCCTCATAGCAAGAAGATCAAGCTTAACAATATGAGTCAAACTATTCATAAGAAAGTATCCAAGAAGGGTTAGGCAGTTGACCGGCTATCTATACCTGACTCACAAAGTGCTGAAATAGCTGAAATTATTCGGACTATTCATAATACTGTATAGAGAATGTAGGATCGACCTGCGAGGAAGCATTGGTGTCCAAGGTCTTACTAGCGAATTTCCAGAACGAATCTGTACACTCCTTTTGGCTTTTGTTGACATACGTGCATCACCCAATCCCTTTGATCTCTTCAGTGCTTTACTGTAGCTCCTGGTAGCCTTCAGGTACTTGCCTCTCAGTGTTTTTACTACTTCAGCCGGATTCCTCCCTCTGTGCTAGACGTAGCTCTCTCATTGCGCTAGTCTTCACTTTCCTTAAGCGCTTCAGCTCTCGGTTGTGGCGCGGATGTTTCTTGGCCCGCAGAACTCGCGGATCTCGGGGCGTTTTAGTGCCGTATCGGGAGGCGAAGTACTCGTAGACTTCATCACAGATCATTTTGTTCATCGTGTCAACGTCCGTTTCGTTCATCACTAGCGGCATCAGCGTGATTGCAAAGTGTTTGTTAGCTTTCTTCCAGTCCTCTTCGGCGCGTGGCAAGAGAAGTACCTTGCGTACCTCAGGGGGCGGAGCCAAAGATGGCGACGGCGATGTTGGCAATGGCGGTGCTGCCGACGGCTCAGGTTGGGGAGAACCATTGCTGGCAACGTCCCTTCGTCCTGCCATACTTTTGCAGTGGCTACTTCTCAGCAGGTGGGCGTCCAATCTCTTGTGAACCATTGGCCGCAATTTTCGCACTTCTTTCTCATAGCCCAAGGTTGAGTATGTTTCTTCAGGGTCTTCTTCGCCAAGAGATGTTTGTAGTTTGCATCTCCTCTGGCGTGGCAGTAAGGCAGATGGTTGCCTAATCGCCTGAAGGTTTTTTCACAAAAGGGGCATGCCGTTAAGACCTCAGCCCCACGTGGAGAGGATGACATACTGGGGACGACGGGAGGTAAGTTCTTATACTGCTCGAATTGCTTCACAGTGCTGGCTGCAACTTGGCCAGGGGAGCTTTAGCCGTTTAAGTAAGAAATGGGCAAGTCTCTCTCTCTTTCTCTCTCCCTCTCTCAATAATTATTGTGCTCACTTTAAGACTGTTGTGTGTGTGTACTACTGCAGCATTGTGCATTTGTGAAATGATAATACTGACATCGTGGTCAACTCTTGTCCGACCATTTGGGTCAAATGACAGATCAAATTTCATTTGTTCTTACTTTTTTAAGATCAACTGAAAAAATTAACATAAGCTCTGCCATCCATATTCAAAACAGGGATATCACAGTCATGCATTACATTGTATATTTACAATCTATACTCTATAATTAATAATACTTATGTGTATTTTATCTGTATTGCTTAATGATTTACCCTATGCCATCGCACCATGTGCTTCTATATATACACATTACCCAGAGGCGGCGGAAACTGGTACAGCTAGTACGGCTATAGCCGTACCAAAACTCAAGCAGGTGAGGCTGAGCTGTACCAAAATGAGAGTGGATATAGCAGCTAAGCTATATACCGTTTCAGAGCGATATGTCTTGACTATCAATGACTATTATTATAATTATTTAGCTCCTGGAGTTCATCGCCGATCGGTGGAACTTTCTTGGCCACACACCCCTCGCGCTCGATAGCGCTAGATCTTAAACGCGCGCACGTGGACAGTATGTCATGTTACCTGACTTGACTCTAGCTATGGCTGCAAGAAAGAGTTTGTAGTAATTCATCGATTTTGGAGTATTTTAAGACTAGTGGAACCAGTAGCAGTGGAAGTATGACTGAAACGGCCGAGTCTAGTCAAGTTACAAGGCAAGATGGTGATGATGCAGATGCTGATTCAGAAGAAAGTGTGGACGATAATGATGAACCTGAGCCTGAAAATGATGAACCAAGCAGCAAATCTTCGGATGATCATGAGACAATAACAGCAAAGAGCAAAAGCAAAAGGAAGATATCTATTCGCCTGGAACCACATCAACCCAAAAAGTCAAAGTTTCCAACAGTTATCAATGGTGGGCAGTGCCGAAGCTTTCAAAGTAGCTGGTATAGCAAATCGCCATGGCTTGAATGAGACGACAAAATGGAGTGTGCATTTTGTCATCCTTGTAGAATGGCAACAAGTTAAAAATTTTATTACCTTCTCCAAAAAGGCGGAAAATGCCTTCAGCACAGATAGATTTCGAAATTGGAAAGATGCAACACGAATTTATAAAAAGCATGAATCGTCCTATGCTCATAAACAGGCTGTTATGAAATGGGTTCACTATACAAAATAGCAATCAGTAGCTGCTCAGGTTGCACAGCAGGTTCGTGATAATCAAGCAATGGCTCAAACTTGCTTGTTAAAGATTTCATCATTACAATTCATTGCACGTCAAGGTTTACCTTAAAGAGGTCATAATGATGCTGAAGGCAATTTTCTTCAGCTGCTAAACTTGAGAAGTAGTGATTGTGCCTGCTTAAAGCATTGGATTTTGCAGCATCAGAATTGGACATCTCATGACATTCAAAATGAAATCTTTGAGATCATGGCGCATACTGTTTTGCGTAAGATAACAGAAAAATACGCTCTGATAAATACTATTCTATTATGGTGGATGAAGTCACCGATGTGTCATTTAAAGAACAAGTGAGCATCAACTGATATGTACATACATGAGGACTTTTTAGGACTTTGAAACGGGTAGTACCACTGCAGAGATTTTAACAACCATTATTAAGGATGCACTGTGTCGCTGTGGACTAGATTTATTGGATTGTCGGGGCAAGCGTACGATGGTTCGTTTAACATGAGTGGCCGAATATCGGGTGTGAAGGCAAGAATCAATAGTGAATATCCAAAGGCTGTGTTCATTCATTGTGTATGCCATTCATTGAATCTTGCTGTCCAGGACTCCTGTAAAGGAATATCTTATCTTGGCAGTGCTCTTCATGTCATTCAGGAGTTATCGAACTTGATAAAGTACTCAGGAAACGAAAATCGCTTTTGGAGAAAGTAAGGCACGAATTTTCCAGTGATGGGCCTAGTTTAAGGCCTCTGTGTCCGACCAGGTGGACAGTCAAGGCAAAATCATTTGAATATGTACTCATGAATTATGAAGCCCTGCTAGAAACTCTGCATACAATTGTATCAGAAGAAGATGGTACTTTTGAAGTAGTTGCCAAGGCTGGAGGTATTCATAAGAATATGGAAAATTTTGATGTCTTTTTTGGTATAATGCTTGGTGAGAAATTTTTTGGTATAACCGATTTACTGTGTAGTAGTTTGCAGGGAAAGAATGTTACTGCATGTGATGCTAGAGCAGCTTCAGACACGGTTTGTGAAAAAACTTGTGAAAATGAGAGAAGATACTGAATTTGATACTTTTTGGGAACGTGCTACTACAACAGCTGAAGAGCTACAGCTATCTGATCCTATGGAGCAAAGAGTACGCGGACCTAGGCGAGTAAACTGGTTCTAGTCCAAGTACATTTTCTTCACCAAAGGATTACTTTAGAAAGATCTACTTTGAATTCTTGGATGGTATGAAAGGTGAAATAACAAAGAGATTTGATCAAAAGAGTTTCTACTTCTACTTGTATCTGAGAGCAGAACAACTAGTACTTAAGGCTGCATCCACTGGAGAAATCTTGGGTGATAATTTTCGTGAAACATGTCAACACTTTGATCTAGATTTTGATCAATCAAGACTAAAAAAAAATCAACTGGTAGTGCTTCATGATCTTGTTAGTCGTGTTAATCCTACCCTACAAGATATCCACAAAGCTATCCTTGCAACATCAAGCTTGTTTTCTGAAGTGTTGAAATTGCTACAAATGTTGTATGTGATACCAGCAACCACAGCTACAGCTGAAAGATCTTCCTCCCTTCGCCGACTAAACTTACTTAAGAAATACAATGACATCAGAGCATCTAAACCACATGATAATTTTACATCTATACAAACACTTAACTGACCAGTTAGACTTATCTAGAGTTGCTGCAGAATTTGTTTATCGAAATGAAAGGAGGCAGCGATGCTTTGGAACAATCAAACTGTAGTAAAAGTACTGTCTTCAATTCATGGTATGTGTTTACAGTTATGAAAATTTTAATGTTTGTCTAATTAATACGCACACGCGAACTTACTTGGGAGCTGGCTCTAGCCGTACTAACTCTCTGATCCTTCCGCCGCCTCTTACCAAGACATAGATAGCTCCACTACGTGTAATTTTACCCAGCCTGAGTGGCTTCCATCCATCTTAGTACCACAATACAGTTGTGACTGTGACCCAATCAGGCTGGATGAAGTCATATGTGTAATCAAGCGAGCCAAAGCCTCCTGGAGTCCTAGTCCCCATGATGCTATATCCAGTAATATCCTTAAAAAGTGCCCTTCCCTAGCACAGGCCTTGTTATGCCTCTACAATCAATGCTGGGAGTCTTCTGTTTCGCCTAGCGTCTGGAAGCAAACATCCATCAAGTTCATACCCAAGTCTAGTGCACAGAGTAACCCATCAGAACCATCCAATTTCCGCCCAATAGCTCTTATATCCTGTATTGGAAAAATCTATACTACTATCGTCAAAGACAGATGGCTGGATTTTATGAAAGCGAATGAATACTTTGATACAAGGATACAGAAGGCTTTTATGCCATCAGTGCCTGGTTGTGTAGAGCACTATACCAAACTTGCAGCTGCCATCAGTGAAACTCACACCAAGCATAAATCACTCTGTCTGCTGGCTTCATTTAGCGAATGCGTACGGGAGTGTATACAACAATCTCATTAACTTCTCATTGAAATATTACCATGCACCATCCAAGTTCACTAATATGGTGACGAACTTCTACACCGGACTTAGTGCTTCAGTTAATACTCCTACAGGGAGAACTAAGGCGATTCCATTACAAATTGGTCTGTACCAAGGTGACCCCCTCTCTGTAACAATTTTTAATACAGTCATGAATACTTACCTGGAGGGGCTGAAGAGTTTCCGTCAAAGTGGGTACATATTCTCTAAGTCTGTGTAGTCCCTATATGTCCCCCAATATGCCGATGATACCTGTTTGGTCTCTGATGGACCTGCTGCTTGTAGAGCCATGTTGAGCTACATAGACCAGTGGTTGCAATGGTCAAAGATGAAGGCGAAAGTATGCAAATGTCAATGCCTTGCCATTGCAGCATCCTCAAGTAAGGTATATATATGACCCGAAGCTTGAAGTGGCAAGGGGAAAGATCCCCTTCGTTGGAAATGAACCTGTGAAGTTCCTTGGTGGGATAATCCAGATTCCGAGTAATCCATCTCTGGCCCATGATGCCATTACAAACAAGCTTGCTACCTTGCTGGTCCGAGTAGATGAAACCTTAGTGACGAGAAAACAAAAACTCAAACTCTACCGCCTGGGAATTTGTCTGCGAATTTCATGGGACCTTACCATCTCTGAATTTCCACTTTCATGGATCGAAAAGACCTTGAACACGTTAGCCACCCGGTACCTCAAAAGATGGGCAGGCCTAGCTAGACCTGCTGATCCTGCTGACTTTTCCTCCCACAAAATGCTGGGGGACTTAATCTGTCTCTGCCTTCCGACCTGTACCAAAAGCTCCAGGTGGATAAAGCCAGCCTGCTGATCACATCGCAGGACGGAGGTGTAAACCATGCTGTAAGTGAGAGTTTAAGGAAGGAGTCTATCCAAGAAAGAGCCAAATTCCATCCATTCACCATACACAGGGCAAGCTGTTTCACCTTGTTGACGCCACTGCTTCTGCTATGTGGTCAAAGGCTATTCAATTGCTACCCTCTGCCCAGATGAAGTTTGCTTTGAATTCAACAACTGATACCCTCCAACACAATGCCAATTTGGCCTTGTGGAGTAAGAGTCACCACCTTTCAGCTACCTGTAAGTTGTGTGGGGAGCGTCACATCCTGTGTCGCATCTTGAATAATTGTAGAACAGCGCTCGAGCTACGCCGGTATAATGCTAGACACGATACTGTGTTGCAAGCAATCACGAAATTATGCAACAGCCGGTGTCGGAAGACATGCTGATTGTAGCTGACTTGGATCAGCAATATCTATTCCAAACGAATCTAGCTTTTATAGACATACGGCCAGACTTGGTAGCGTACGGTTGCCTGGCCAAGACAGCCATAATCCTGGAGTTAACCATCTGTTTTGAGACGAATTAGGAAAGTGGCTAAGTACTGTGAGTTGGTTGAGGAGATCGAAGATAGAGATTTTGTGGTGGACCTGATTACTCTAGAAGTGGGCTCTAGAGGCTTTGTAGGCTATGATGGTTTCTGCCACTCAGGAACTCAGTTGGAGCCTCTCAGAAGGAACTAAATGATTTGTTACTCACCATCTCTTTAGACCTGGCCTAATATAGGGGTAAATAAAGTGGGAAAAATTCATAACATGTTATATGTGACCGGATTTGAGAAAAGGGGGCACTTCGCGCAAAACGCGATTTTTTGTCACTTTTCAACCTACCCTACCACCATTTCAAGGCAGTGAGAGCCTTGGGCTTCAGACTTGGTTTGCTACCAGTTTGGACCTTTTACTTCACAGATCCAACGTTAGAACTCTGAGCAAGCCTCCTGTCCCGAGCGGTGAGCCGCCAAAGAGGGGCATAAAATGGCGATTTTCGAATGCGATCGACGCGGGTGCTCGCCCCGCCCACACCGGACATGGGCGGTGGCCCGCAATTTGCAGCGAGTGTAGTAGAATGGTGAAAGAATATTCATGCCAGGTTTGAAGTTCATAGCTGCTATGGTCCCAGAGATATAAGCGTTTTAAAACCAAAATTCGGGAAAAGCACGAAGTGCCTCCTTTTCTCAAATCCGGTCACATATAACCATAGATTATGTTTTTGGTTTATATGGTATATTGGTTTATGATATAATCTTGAGTATAGTTAGATCATGCATGGTTACAGATAGGTGGTAGTACTGTTATAAGTTCCGATAGGATGGTTATAGACTGTTATAGGTGGTTATATGTGACCGTATCTGGGAAAACCCGGCATATAGCGAATTTTATGAT
Source organism: Cliona cf. orientalis (assembly GCA_963930775.1). NCBI lineage: Eukaryota > Metazoa > Porifera > Demospongiae > Clionaida > Clionaidae > Cliona > Cliona cf. orientalis. The sequence goes on from OZ005689.1 coordinate 20,794,854, forward strand.
TTTTTAGTTAGCTACATATTTGATAAGCTCTACCATAGGGCTAACCCGCGTTCAAGTTTCAGAGCGACTGTGCGCTTCGTTGTGGAGATACAGCGCTTTGTTTGCGATCGCGCCACACCCCCAATAATCGAGAAATTACGGTCTAAAGGCGTTGCTATGCACGCGTATGGCGTTTCCGCATACTACGCGTGACCCGGAAATCAATTAAATGGACCTGGGCGGAGCCGTTCGAAATGAACGTAAAGATCGAGCAAGAGTTGAATTTCGTTGTTGACAACGACAGACAATTGTTCTTAGATGCCCAAGAAACTAAAAAGGTGAGCGAACGTACAGTAGTTTGATGAATCTAGCCGTATCTAGGTGGAGAATTCTAATTAGCGCCCATAGCAACGGGCTCCGTGTACGGCTGCCGTACAGACTAGGTAGGTCAAAATGAAGGCTTATTTCGCCTTGGTAACTTACATTTACCCTCCGTAGGTAGGTGGTGGCAAAGGTTAGTAGAAAGGTTCTTTGATATGAATATGACAAAAACTCGACTTTGACATTTTTTACCTGAGGTACTAAAAGCGCGCATTGCGCTGCTTGTGCGTTCTCGCGATATGCCGGGTTTTCCCAGATCCGGTCACATATATAGGTTGTTGTAGATGGTTATAGACTGTTATAGGTGGTATTAGATGGTTATAGACTGTTATAGATGATTATAGGTGGTCATGGATGGTTATAGACTGTTATAGGTGATCATAGATGATTATAGACTGTTATAAGTGGTTACATAGGTGATCGTAGATGGTTATAGATTGTTACAAGTGGTTCAAGGTGTTCTTAGATGGTTATAGACTGATATAGATGGTTATAGGTGGTCATAGACAGTTATAGACTGTTATGGGTGGTTATAGACAGTTATAGATGCTTATACAGCGTTATAGGTGGTTACAGGTGGTCACAGATGGTTATAGACTGTTATAAGTGGTTATAGGTGGTGGTAGATGGTTTTAGACTGTTATAAGTGGTTATAGGTGTTCTTAGATGGTTATAGACTGCTATAGGTGGTTATAGGTGGTCAACCCAAACCCAAACCTATAACAAAAAATAACCATAATAACCACCCATAATAATCCCCAACTATATAACCATAATAACCAATGGAAGGCTTTTACATTAACAGAGAATGCCTATAACCAAATAACAATGCATAACCGATTATAGTTCAAAGTAAATACACTTGTTACCCCTATATCAAGCCACAAGTGCATCTCTTTGGCAGCCATCAAGGGATCATTCCAGATTTGGATTTGTCGTAACCACGTTAACACAAACTCTCTTACCCATCTTCTTGATCACTGCTTGAGTTCTAAATATTTTAAACTTAACAATTAATTTTAAATGAACGTACAGTGTCTTTCGATTATGGCTATTCAGAAAGCTCTAACAAGCCAGCTTAGTACTACTGATTCCTCATCTGCTTTAACGGTAATAATACACCAGTCAGCATCTCAAATGTGGTTGCTTAGCAGATGCTTACACTTACTTATGAGTGGGGATCACTGGTGCGTCTGAAGCTTCTGGATGCTTGAGGTGAGGGAGTGGATCATAATAATTATTGATAAATTGTTTTTATGTACGTATAGTTGGATTGTAGATAAGCTTGAGTCATTTTAGGTTGAATTTGGTTAAGGTGCCTAGTTTACAAATCCAATAATATTCTTGTTTTAACCATAGTTCTGGATTACTCATCTTCTGACGCTTCAGGATGCTTTAGGTGAGGGAATGGATCATAATTGATAAATTGTTTTTATGTAGGTATAGTTGGATCGTACATAAGCTTGTTGAGTCCCTTCAGTACAGTGACCTCCAAAGCCTAGGTCATCACTCTAAACTGCCTCCCTCCCCTAATTTAAATATCAGTGCTCTTACTAAGATGTCCTAACAATACATGTATGCCAGATCAAGCCAGGTTTTTGGTCCCATAATTTATACTCTCACTGCTCAAAACAGTAGAAGTCCTAGTGCTTTCAAAAGAGCCAGCCATAATAATATTATTATGATGGCAATTGGAATAATATGACAGGATTTAGTCACCTGCAGTGTATCTACAAGACAATTTTGTGCAGTCACTCAACCAGATTAAAGCCAACACTGGTAAGGTAATGAAATTCATGGGTCTAGTGCTTTGATCTACAGTTGAGTGACTTTGCAACTTTGGACCAATCTGTAGGAACCTAGGCTGTACACACAGACACTGGGGAGCAACAAACCACTATCATCTAGTTACCTGCCCTACAAGACTGGGCTGGACTTGTACTAGTGTCAACTCAAGCCACATACCTTCAACAGTGCTTTTGCAGGTTAGTCATCTAGGAAAGTTGGGAATGGCACCTGCCTCTGTCACTATATAAACTGACAGCCTTTGTGACTTGTAGTGCAGTGCTTTGCAAGTCACTTGTCCAGCAGAAAAGGTAAATAGGCAGTGTGGCTCTCAAGTGCTTAATTCAGTTATACTCTACAAGTCACAAAGGCTGTCTGTTTATATAGAGACAAATTACACAAAGAGAAAGCAAGAGCTCTGTAGAGAATATACATATGTACCCAGCCCACAACTGCACTGTATCAGTGCAAGCATCATGATATCAATCTGAGAGCTATTAACAACGTTTTACCTAATTATACTGGGGTAGACTAGTTGTGCACATGAGCAGAAAGCACATGGCCTACGTAAGAGTGTAGGTGCCGCCAACAAAATGCAACTCGGTCCAACTAGCATAAAACACAATACTTAAGGTAGCATTAAAGTGCGTGGGCGTGAGTGTCAGGATTGGCTAATTCAATTAGCGAATCGTGAAGGGGCGTGGCCGAAGAGGCCATACGAGTGCTTTGGTCGAAGGTGGGCGTGTCCAGAATCGGCCAGGGATGATTATGCGCGTGTAATTAGCGACCGGAAGTGGCCCCTGAAGAAAAGACCGGTAATTGCCCACATCAAAGCAAGATCAAAGCATTCTTTCTTAACTATTAACCGCAACAACTTTTAAAAAAACGCTAATTAGGCCTAATTAAGCATGTGGGCATGTTCCTGGCACTGTGCAGTGTGTGCGTGTGCGTTAATGCAGGTTTTATTGCTTCCGATTGGGTGTGGCTTCACAGGCCTGTGCTTGGACATCAGCGCCTGGGACTGGGCCGCGGCGATAGGTGGGCGTGTCCCGGAAGCGGTGGTGACCTTTGAATCCCGCGAGGAGGCTTTGGGGGCGTGGCAGGAGGTCAAAGGTGAGGCCATGTCAGTTAATGAGGCACTGTACGCTGGTGCGATCGAGGGGACCGTACAGCTGGACAGAAGCTGACGATGGTTTGGTTGCAATGATGTGTTGTTAATCCGCCCACACAGGAAATGAGGTGAACTCTTGTGTGGGCGGTGTGGCAGAACGGCCTTGAAGTGTTTGTGTGTGTTTTGGCCTTGAGGAAGCTGTGTGTTTTAATTGGGATTGATTGTGGGCTTCCGGTGGACATCCGGTGGCCAGTCGGCACTTGATTGAGAATGGTTGTCCTTGAGGCACAGGGTGGTGCTGTTTTGGGCGTGGCCTGGCCCCTCCCTTCCGGCTCGGCTTCCGGTCCATTGAGGATATTAAATGAACACTTCCGGCTCTAGCAGCCACACCCCTGAGACCTGGGCAATTAAAAGGGCGTGGTTACACAGCATGCACCTCACTTATGACTTTGATGTGGTTTAGATGTCATATTCCCCACCTCACGCCGACGCAATTTGATGGTACCTTAACTACATGTACTATTTACTACAAAAGCGCTCATAACTGGGGTGTGCTAAACCAAGCCCCACTACTGACCAATAAATATTTTGGGGGTAGGGACTTGGAATGGGAAATAGCAGATAGCAAATCAATGATTGTGAGAAGTCAGCTGTAGCCTGAAGCCAAGAGCAAAAACTCAGAATAAGTTTGGAAACAGTCTGGGGTACCAGCCACCTTAACGGGTTGGTACCCCAGACTAGATTACACAGGCAGAAGTGAAATCCAAAAGAGAACTCATCAAGAAGCGAAGAGGCGGTTGCCAAATTTTCTGAACAAAGCGTTTTTAATGAAACCATGTTAAAAACGCCATATAGGGCCTAATGGCACCTTATTTTCTACATATATAACAAGTTCAGAATCTTTCTGGTCGTCAACTGGCATCAGTGACCGTTTCTTTCGATCCAGAAAGGCCTGTAGGCGCCTGGCATTCCTGTGGGCTCTGGACGGAGAAATCCGTTTCCTCCGTTTCCTTTCAGACAACGGTTCCGAAGGATGGTTCTTACTAGAGCACACTCTGGTGGTCTTTCCACTAACAGAGTCCACACACTCTGGATCTGCCTTCCACATAAGCTGGATAACTATCCTTCCACTATTCTCCTGGAACTTCCAGGAAAATGATTTGCCTGAGCTACAGGCAGTAGAGATGGCAACTTTCGCCAGCTCAGGAAGCTGGTCCATCTCACGGTATATTATATACAACAGATAGTATCCTGCCTGGGCGTTAGTGCCGTGCACATGCGCAGATGGAAGCGGTTGCCGCGGCCACACCCCGCATAGCAACTAAGTGTACGTGTGCAATGGCGACGTTCTCGCTCTGCTCGACGTTGCTACCGTACTAGTGACAGGTATGATAAAGAAAAGACCTCGCCTCTCGCTTCGCTTGAGGCTAGCTCAGTGGCTAGCGCCAGTGCCTGCTTAGCAGGCCTCTCAAAACGCGCGGCGCTTTCACGCCGATCGTTCGACAATGCATCTCTAGCTGTAGCTATGGCCCGAGGCACTCTACTTTGTGCACACGGCCCTACAGCTCTGACCAATCCTGAGCCTAGTAGTGCGGACTTCTCTCTGCCCGCGCCGTGCGTTCATAGCAACCGGGCGCATTAAAGACGTGTATCCATGCCCTCATGTAATGACACGGACTATATAAGAAAATTGTCGCTCTGAAAAATATTTTTCGTTGTATATATATAATAATAATAGGTATGGTATGTAGCTGCTAGAGTGGTAACAGTCATAGACACACAGAACTACCGTAACCCTACGGCACATGCACCGAGGGTTAGGTTCCTACACATATTATATTATATTTGTTGGCTATTACCTAGCAACAGAAGTCTTTATAAGCAAATTGCTGGGCAGGGATTTATACAGAGGGATATTGTAGAGTGTGATAAAAAATAATTTTCGTGTGTGTGTGTGGTCTCAGAAAGCATCAGAAACAGTCTCAGAGATAGTAAATTTCCATTCTCCTGGGGGGCATGTCCCCAGACCCCCTAGCTTAAGTACGCTATTGCATGTTAGAATTTCCCCCCTCTACGAAAAAATCTTGTATAATCCCTGGCTGGGTACCAGAGTGGTGCAGGTGATTATAGAATGATGAAAGGGGGTGATAGGCCACTGAATTGGGGTGTATTCAACTATGCACCCATTCTTGTCCCCGTATGTGCACTTCTGGCAAGCAACAATAGAGCCCTTGCAGCTACCATGATATTCCTACTGCGATACTTTATAGGTGAACTGGCTGCCATCTTAGAGGACACGGGTATAGGGAAAATGCACTAGCAGGCACTATCTTGCGTTTTTATCACACCAACCTTACTCTACTAGTGAGTGATTGATACAGGCTTGAGAAACAGCATCTTGAACTGTATAACATTTCAGGCGCTAGACTTGTTCTGGTCACAATAAACAAGCTATGAACATGCTCTCTGTGTTTATGACCTATAGAGAACACCCATGTGTTGTGCTCCAAGATGGTGGCTAAGTAACATGATGCAAGTTGTTGCCCTAGGTATCAAAAATTATTTGTAAGTATTCTAAGTTGTAAGCTTTCTAAGTGACTTAGATACTTGGTTCCAACCAATCAAATGACAGGATTTGTTATAATTAGAATCTAAAATTTAGTATGAGCTTAATTTAGTAGTACATCAGTCCACAGTTCTTAGAAGCACATATCGTGACAAGACTTTAAAATTCTAGCTATGGGTACAAATACACGTGCCTAGATGAAAACACATAAATCTCTTATGATCTCACTTCTCTCACCACTTAACCTGTCAAACACTTATATATATCACTTGGTCTGTCCTGCGCTAAATGCCATGGCTCAGGGCGATTTGCATTCCATCAATAACTATAATTTATAATCATTCATATACTTTCCTGTGTGTAATCTTCCACCTACTTCTTAGTCTCATACCCAGGCCCTTCATTTCAAGAGGAGGGAGAAAGGGTGCACATTGCACGCGCATGCGCCAGGGGACTCCAGAAAAATCTGAATACAGCGGTTTGCAGAGTTCTTGCAACATGTGATATGAAAGCGCTGTGCGCATGCGCGGTGTGGGGGCGACTAGATTCACCGCTTAGACTTGTATACGAGACTCTCTCTACTCTTTAGAGTTCGAGTAAAGGTAGACTATTGTGTATAAACAGAGAACCAGCCAGAAAACCCGCTAGAAGCGGCTATCTGGCCCAGAGGAGGTAGGACAGGGTCAAAAGGTCACCAATCAATCACTAATTAGCATTCCAATCCTGTGAAATTACTGATCTTAGACCTATTCCCCCTAAAATGATGATGCCCAGTTCAAAACTCACATCTATACCTGCTGAAACCCTTCACAAAAACCAATATTAGCCCTGGAATCTTGTATTAATAGGCGACCTTTTGACCCTGTCCTACCTCCTGTTTCTAGTTCTGGCCATAGGGCGATAGCAGAGGCCACGCCCACATGCCAAATTTGAATCTGCAACTTCAAAAGCGATCATTTTTGTCAATTTCACAGTTGATCTAGCGTTCCTACAATGTAACCAACAGTTAAACAAGGTTTTCAATAGTAGAGAGAGCCTCGTATGCAAGGGGAGGTGAATCTGGTCGCCCCCACACTGCACATGCGCACGGCGCTTTCGTATGACATGTTGCAAGAACTCTGCAAACTGCTGTACCATCGAATACTCTCCGTTTATCGTCAACAGAACCTCTTGAAAGGAAGGGCCTGGGTACAAGGCTAGCTACTTATGTACATTAGGAGACACTGTGCTGTATTCATAATAATAAAAATAAGAATAACAACCTAGATATACACCCGTGGATCAAGTGGCAAGAACGCGAAAGTTTGGGGCCACTTCAAGACTTAGTCTTGACCTGTCATGTGATATTTGGACCCCCGAAATATTCGGACCCCCCATGCACACCCTGAAGACTAACCCTGCTAACCATTCATACCCAGAACCCATCCCCTGACCCTCCTGAATCTCTGCTGTAGTTGATAACATGCATGGGGTCCACATATTTCAGAAATATAAGGGCTGGGGGGTCCAAATATTTCGAAATATATGGACCGGGGGAAACAAAATTATCGTGATAGATCCCACCAGTGTTTAAGCTTAGAAGCTAGAGCGGACAATCATGTGCATATAAAGTAATATATTTATTGTAGGTATGTGATTGGTAACTTGCGAGCTAACTAACCAAACATACCTTAGCGCTGGCCATGATCTAGTTCCAGACCCACGTACCTCTCGGAACGTAGACATGATAGAGTGTAAATTTTGAAAGTCGTAAAATTAGAACAGAGTAGGGCATTGGGCTGGGCATAACTAAGGAAGGGTCAACGTACCTTAATTAATATGTGAATTAATAATTAAATTTATTATTATATATACGCAGTGCAGTACCATTATGTGATAAACCTGACACAGCAAGCCCAAGACTTCTACGATGTGTGAACTACCTTGTGTAAACTAAGTTGTGTAAACTTGTAGAAGTTGTTGCGAGTGACGATCATGGACAGGTCCGTATCCGAGTCCTTTCTTCTTGATACGTGCATCGCCAGTCTCATACTAAACGGTGAGCTATGGAAAAGAAGCCCGGCCACTCTAACACAAAGTAGAGTAGATGTCTATGCAGCTTGGCGCCTTGCCAACGAAGACATAAGCGCCACTCCCCAGCACAATCTTGAGCAGGAGTAATCCATCAAAGCCCACTGTTGGGCTTTAGAGCGATGCGAGAGAGGGTCGCCATCGTTGTACCTTAGTCCTATGGTACAAGAGGAATTGGCAAAAACACAACAGGTATATATAATTCCCCTGTATTCAACGAAGCCTCCATCATGCCTTCTATTCATGCAGTTCAACTACTGGTGCGATCCTGAGGAATTGAGGATGGCAAACCTCTCCCGGGTAGAGTACATAGTCTCGGAGACGGACTTTTTCATCGTCTTAAAGCAGCTGCCTGAAAAGCTGAGGGAGGTGGAGACAATGGCACCCCGAGCGGGAAGACACATAGAATTCTTCACCTCCGCGCTCACGGCTGCAGACACCGCTTCGTTGGCCACCAACTATAAAGCACATTACCATGCCGACTTGAGGCTATATATGGAGGCATGCATGCCTCATTTCAAATAGAATGAAGGCTGATACATGTACCTCGCCGTCCACAGCCGCAGGGCGTCGGCCCCGTCTGCTTGTAACGGAGGATTATAAATTCTTCAAGGGCTTTGTGCGGAGCACTTACGCTCATGACGTACTGAGAGATCTCGTTTTCTCCGTACTCAAGGTTCATGATGGGGTGACTGTTCTGCTAGCAGGAGAGGTCATAGCTGGCGTGTAAGGCCCGATGCAGCTGACGATGCTATAGCTACTACTACTCTTGACAGTTGTGCATTGTGTATTTGTGTATAACAGATAAGTGAGAATCACTGAGGTGTACTATAAAGCTATTTTTTTTCAATATGTAATCTATATATATTCTGACTATAGGAGAACAAAAAAATTCTTTGTGTGTGAAAATTTATGATAATTACTATCTCTGCTGCAGGGAAGTTCCCAGGCTCGCACATATTGCTGGCCGGACGAGTTTGAATTATGGACCCGTACCCACCGCAAGCTCTCCTACCGTGTGATAACATCACTCGAATAGAAAGTTTTCCTGTTTGTGACTAGACTGATTCATTATAGCTACATGTATTACTCAATTTCACATTATCTATCGCTGCTGTAAGTTTTGCTTGATGTGGGTGTGTTGTATGGTGAGCTTCAAAAAGAGATTACGTAGACCCTGAGCGTTCGATCTAGGCCCGAGGTACTCCATGATGAAGATGCTAGAACAGCCAGTGAGTCACCGATATAGGAAGTGAGATCATTATTAAACAGTTTCCTGGGATGAGAAGGGCTGGGAGGTCAGGGGATGGGTTGTGAATGGTTAGCAGGGTTAGTCTCTAGGGTTTGCATATACGTGGACTGGAGGGGCTGGGAGGTCTGGGGCTGGGTTGTGTAGGGTTTGTCGATAAAATAGTTGAAATAACGGCTGCCAGCAGCAACAATGGTGGTGGCCGAGTGGTTGGGCTCTTAAATCTTGCCGTACACTTTGATTTTTTTTTCCCTGTCGAATTTTTCTAAGTGTTGATAGATCGCATTTGTGTCGTAACAGAGCCATTCCAGCACGGATCCAATATAGCACGCTGCAGTAGGAAAACTGTCATTGTACTTAATAATATTATATCACTATACAATTATTTTGCTTTACATTTATAACACATAAGGCCAATCAAACTACATTGTTAGTTTCTCGTCCACCCGTTTTTATATTTCTATGCGGGCGGGCGGTCATTATTTATTATTCATTGTTCAATATTATGGTATTTTGAGGATGTGGTTTCCTGGAACCGCCCAAATAATTAGCAAAAAGAGGTGTGGCTGGCGTTTCAAGGTAATAATTATCGTATCGTGAACGCAGTGTGCGAGTCAACTTGACAATCATTGAAACAGTACCAGACTGACAAAATACAATACACACACAGTATATATACATACAATAGCACGTGGCATAGAAAGTTCCAGAACATTCACAAATGAGCATGCGCAAGTATATAAAAACTAACATTACGTAATAATCCTAGATACTACATCCCCCCTTACTAAAATTACACAAAATAGAAATAAGCTAAATGCACAAGTAAATTAAAATAAGTTCTTACAAGTTCGGTTCAAAGCGCTGTGGTGGTAAGCGCACTCTTGTTGGATAAACTCAAGCAGTAGTAGAGTCAGACTGTGCTGCAGCTGCTGGTTGATTTTGAGAATCTTCGATATCTGAATGTTCACTCTCATCTGGCCCATTAGTGGCCGAAGTGATGTCACTCTCTGATGTGGTGGAGTCTGTTGCAAAATCTGACGCGATCACTGTCCTGTGTAATAACAGGCTGGGCAATAGGCTCAGCGTGACGAAGGTGATCCTGGTGGCATCGCCATTCTCGACCATCCTCTAGCTGTACACGGAATGAAACTGGACCAGTCGTCTCGATAATTGTTCCTCTCAACCATACATGACCTGCTCCATTATTCTTGACATACACCGGCTGTCCTGTACTGAACACTCGACTCTTGGCCGATCTATCATGGTCTTGTTTGTGCTGATACTGCTTTTTCTCAACACAATCGGATACGTTAATCCAGTCTCGACTTGGGCCTACGCCCCATCAGCAGCTCAGCTGGGGAAACTCCCGTCGTACTCTGTGGAGTAATGCAGTATGTAAACAAAATTCGAGTGATACGTGTCTGAACACTTCCGTCTTTCACCTTAAGGCCTCGTTTTACCACTTGAACGGCTCTCTCTCCGCTAAGCTGTTTGTTGCCGGATATGGTATAGTGCAGCTGTTATTTGCTTAATTCCATTCTGTTGCAAATACTGCCTGAATTCCTGACTGACGAAGCATGGACCATTGCCTGATACGACTGTGTCTGGTAGGCCAAATCGAGCAAAGGTACTCCGGAGAGCTTCAATAACTGTTCGCTATTGCATTTGTGGTACAGAAGGCTTCGATCCATTTTGAATGCGGGTCGATCAAAATCAAGAACATTTTTCCAAACAATGGTCCAGCGAAGTCGAGATGGAGTCGGGACCATGGACGTGTTGGCCACTTCCACGGATGCAATGGAGCCAGAGGTGGGCTGGACTGTACAGATTGGCACTCCTCGCACTTTCGGACAATTTGCTCAATATCCGAGTCCAAACCCGGCCACCAAACGAACATACGAGCGAGCGACTTCATTCTTGACATTCCCCAGTGGCCATTGTGAAGCTCGTATAGAATGACTTTTCTCGCAGCTTCCGGTACTACGACACGTGAGCCCCACAAAATACAGCCTTGATGAATCGAGAGCTCGTTTCTTTTGGAAAAGTAGGGAGTCAGTGTGGTGTCACCATGCATGCTCCGGCCATCCCTCCTGTAAGCACTGCAATACCGGGAAAAGTGAGGGGTCTCTCCTTGTCAATCTTGCTATCTGCTCGGCAGTGACTGGTAGTTCAGCGAGCTGCTCTGTTAGCAATACAAGTTCTGGAGGTGCTTCCTCTTTTGCCGGAGTGACGGCCAATGGCAACCTACTCAAGGCATCAGCATTCGAGTGCTCCTCAGTCCTTATGAAGGTGATGTGGTACTCGTAGGCAGCCAACATCAGGGACCATCGTCGAATACGTGCAGACGCTTTTGCTGAAGTGGCTTTGTACTCGGTGAAGAGGGTGATGAGTGGCTTGTGGTCTGTCACTAGTTCGAATGGATGTCCAAATACGTAGTCGTGGAATTTTTTCACACCAAACACACAAGCGAGACCTTCTTTCTCTAGTCGAGAATAATTACGCTCAGCACTTGTCAGGGAGCGCGAGGCATATCCTATCGGTTTTTCAGAGCCGTCTGGCATTACGTGTGCGAGTACAGCTCCTATTCCATATGCAGAGGCATCACAGGCGAGGGTTAACTTCAATTTTGGATCAAAATGCACGAGCAGGCTGGAGGATGTCAACATCTCTTTTGATTGGTTGAATGCTTTCTCTTGGTTGTCAGACCACTCCCACGGGGTGTCCTTCCGAAGTAGTACATACAGCGGTGCCAGGGTGGTGGACAGATTTGGCAGAAACCTGCCGTAATATGTGAGCAGGCCAAGATAAGCTTTGAGCTCAGTGACATTCGATGGCACAGGAGCTTCTTTGATTGCCTTCACTTTGCTGGGCACAGGCCGAATTCCCTCAGCAGATATCCTGTAGCCAAGGTAGTCGACTGATGGCACCATAAATGAGCACTTCTTTGTTCTGGCTCGGAGGTTTGCGTTTTCCAAACGGATCAGCACTGCATCCAGAGCTTGCAGGTGTTCTTCCTGAGTGGCTCCTGTAACCAAAATATCATCAATGTATACCGTTACTCCGGAAATTCCCTGAAGTACACTCTCAATGACTCGCTGAAAGATGCCGGGAGCTGATGAAATTCCGTAAGGTAGGCGAGTGTACTGGAATAAACCTTTGTGAGTGTTGATGATGGCATACAATTTGGAAGTCTCGTCAAGAGGTATCTGCTGGTATGCTTGGCTTAAATCAATTTTGGTGAAGAGCCGACCACCTGCCAACTTTGCAAGCAAATCCTCTATTTTGGGGATTGGATAACGATCTAATTTCGCAACCGGATTGACTGTCAAACGAAAATCCCCGCATAGACGCACACTTTTCTTATCTGCCTTCAGCACTGTGACAGTAGGGGCTGCCCAGGAGGCAAATTCCACAGGCTCCAAAATTCCCTCCTGTACGAGACGCTGGAGCTCCTCCTCCACTTTCTCCCGCATAGCTAGTGGTACGGATCTGGCTTTACAGAATCTTGGAGTTGCCTCTGGATCCACCAGAATCTTGGCTTCGAAGCCCTTCAGCTTGCCCAGCTGTTCCTCAAACACCACTTTGTGCTTCTCCAACACAGCTTGCAATGGAGCGTTGCGATTCAGATGAATTTCTTTGCAATCAGCCACTATGTGGTCAAGCCAATTCCTACCAAGAAGAGTCGGACCCTCACCCTCTACCACGATGAGTGGTAAGGTTGCCTGCTGGTCCTTGTACGAAACGACGACTTCGAAGCTCCCCAACACAGGGATAGGCTCCTTGGAGTATGAGCAGAGGCGGCATTGACTTGGTGCGAGTTTCTCTTGAGGCCACAACTGTCTGAACGTCGCTTCCGACATGAGTGATACTGATGCACCTGTATCGAGCTCCATTTCCACCATGTGCTCGTTCAGCTTTATCGAGAGTCGTAGGGGTGGTGTTGTCTTCTTTGTACTGATGTGATATAGAGTGAGTTCATCCTCAGATTCGTTATCGACCTCTTCGTCTACGTGTCGAACGTGGCGGGGTTGACCCTTCCGAGATGGGTTGCCCTTGGGCTTGCTACGGCAGACAGCTTTGAGATGACCCTTTTTTCCACACTTATGACAAACGGTATCTTTAAATCGACATTTAGGTGCAATGTGGCCCGCTTTGCCACAGCGATGGCACGTAATTCCTTTGTTCGTAACCTTATGGACACTTGCACTTGCTTCCGTTTCTGTTTTCACTGGCTCGGCCCCATGGGTTTTGAGTGTCTTAACATTCTGTGCGGCAGTCTCCAGACCCTGGGCCAATTCCACGGCTCGCTTATACGTCAACTTTGCTTCCTGAAGGAGTCTCTGCTGAATTGCGTCATTACTGATTCCCCAAACTAACTGATCTCTCAACATATCCTCCAAGGTGCTGCTGAAGTTATAAAATTCGGCTAGGCATCGAAGTTCTGCCACGTACGTAGCGACAGATTCTCCCTGTTTTCTGAAACGACCGTGAAATTTGAACCTCTGCACCATTTCAGAAGGCGTGGGATTAAAATGCTCAGTTAGCTTCTTCACGAGGTCTTTGTAGGGCTTGTCACCTGGTTTTTTTCCGGTGCTAGCAGACTCTTTAGCAGCTTGTAAGTAGACGGACGGATGACTGACAGGAATACCGCTTGTTTCTGTTCATTTCCGGTTATCGAATTTGCCTTGAAAAAATGGTTTACTCATTCCACGTATGTCAGCCAATCGTCCTTGTCACTGTCGAATTCTTCGATCTTTCTGAAGACTGCTGCCATTTTGAGCCACAATCGATCCCGTAACTCGTCGCCACTTTATGTCGTATCGTGAACGCAGTGTGCGAGTCAACTTGACAATCATTGAAACAGTATATACCAGACTGACAAAATATAATACACACACAGTATATATACATACAATAGCACGTGGCATAGAAAGTTCCAGAACATTCACAAATTAGCATGCGCAAGTATATAAAAACTAACATTACGTAATAATCCTACAATAATGAAGGCAGAAGCGGTAGGTTGAAACAGACGTGGGCGGTGACGAGAAACTAACAATCAAGTTTGTGTGGCCTAATTATATTCACTTGCACAGTATTAAACATTGGTGATTATGAAAATTCATCCAGAAACCGATGACAAATAACATCCAAAAATGGATGCTAAATTTATTATACAACTTTCATCCAAAAATTGATACAAAGAAACATCGAATGATGGATGATAATTGTATTGTGTAACTTTCATCCAGAAAGTGATAAGATACATCCAATAATGGATGCTACTTGCGTCATACAAATTTCATCCAGAAACTGATGCCAAGAAACATAAACAATGGATGACAATAATATTAATTTTGTCAATATTTCATAAGTGATGAAGTAATCATCCATTTTTGGATGATTTTATATGGAAATTTTCATCCATTTTTGGATCAGGAACATACCTCAATTTACATGTAGTTGTTAACGTTTTTGTAATTTATTACATATATGGCATACCATATGGCGGGTAATTTTTGTGCAAAGTCCGAAAAGGCCCTCAAAATATAATTTTGTGACATGTAGACAGCAACCCAGTCTAGGGGCGTGGCATTGCTATAGATACTTGGATAAAAGGCATGAGATAGAAGAACATTAGTGTCGAAAACGCTATCAGCTAGATGATAGTGGCTACTGTTGCTTGCTAACACTGGAAAGTGTTGGCTGCACTGCCACGATGTTTGTGGCCACGCCCATCATCATGGACTCGCATAGTACCATATCACCATAGGCATTAATTTCCATGGGTGGGAAAATTTCGTGACTGCCAAGTCAACCACGAAAATAACGAAAATTAGCACCCCACGAAAATTACCCGCCATACAGTATCCGGCCCATCCCTATTTATAGAGTCTACCGACTATGATGCATACATGTACATGGTAAGTGCATGCTTTTTTAAGGGTTGTTTCATAGTTCATTGATTTACTGTACAATGCCGCAGTTACATCCCCGGCATGCTAGTATTGAGCAAATAATGATTTCATAGTACATTTCTGTATGACGACCATTACCCACTGCTGAATTCCACGTGGGCACGTGATCTCTGCATTTTCTCCAGCTGTTTGATGGGCAAACCTTGAGAAAAAGGACAAAGTAAGGAATAATATGGCTAGTTTGCTAGCTGTAGCTACTGTTTTATTGGCTTAGGGGCTCTATTTTATAGTCAGAGAAGGTGTCCCCAGGCCTTCTGAGTGGGGAGAGGAGAGAAGGCCTGGTATCCACTGCATGCACATGCATCAACCCCATAAAAATATCCATAAAAGTGTCCGTACACTAATCCTTACCACGTGCTGACAAGTGAAACATACATGTACATTTATATCAGGATGACCTCCTGACCTTTGCACTAGCGCTCGCGCTAAATACGCGTCCACGCTGTTTAGAGGCCTTCATCAATCAATGTGACATCTCTCGAGCTATCTTAAAATCTCGCTCGAGAATCCAACTGTCCAAGCCTGCCATTTCTAGGTATGTTCAGCATGAGACTTAAGGTCAAAGGGCAAGAATAGTCAGAAGTATCTGTATGTAATTGGATTATTCAAAATCTTAAGAATAACAGAGCATATGCATGCAGTGGACACCAGGCCTTGTCTCCCCCTCACCCCAATCAGAAGGCCTGGGGACGAAGCTAAGAATTGGCTTGGTTCTGCTAGCACTGCTGTTCTCGACAATACATGTAGACCGTATTTCTTCTAAGAATTCGGCATGGAAATAGAAATATTATTTGCTTTAGTTTCGCCGAATTTTTAGAGGTTAATATTCAACATTCTGTCTGCGTGCGCATTCTATTCCCGTTCATAGCGTATATGCGTGACGACCTTCGCCGAAAATTAGAGACTAATTTTCAATCATTTGGTATAGGATGCCGAATAATTAGAAGGGCCGAATTTGTAGAAGAAATACGGTATTCAAAAAGCAGTCCTTAAAATCTAAACAAGTGTATCAGGGTTTCACTTTCAGTCTGCACGAAGACCCCACGTTTTCCATACATTCTCTTACCCACACAGGAAGTTCGTGTTTACTTCGTTACTATGACTGTGTTATGCCATGCGCCGGCGCGCGAGTGCTCGAGGCATGCGTGTTAACTTTATCATGTTTGCGAGCATATCATATTCAGCATCTACTCTACTACTGCCCGTTTATATTGGTCAACCCTAATATCTGCGTATAGGGCGGGACCGCCAAAGGTCATCGGGCTAACAGAAAGTCATGGAGGTGAGCAACACACTTTTGCATAAATCAATATTTGAGAGAGAAATAACTCAGATAATCTAGATAAGAGACATCTACAATATATATTGAACTACTAGTGGTAATGTCTTTAAAATGCTAACTCTCGAGGGATTCAAGGATTTCTTTCCCCATGCACTAAAATTCCAAAAATTCACCAGACACTAATCTTCAAAAAAATGGTGTTGCAGATTCAGGTATATCTCCAGAATTACAGAAAAATATCGGACAGGGAATGATTAAATTACAACAATTATGCATGCATGCACGTTGGAAAGATCTAGATTCTCGTATTGAACAACAAATAAAATGCCTCCCGGAAAGAGACGTGATGGGAAGACTAAAGCCTCCCAGTCAGCTTCTGGATCTGCAGGGCCACCATGTGCAATTTGTACCAATGTTGTTTCAACCGACGCGGGTGACTCACCTGTGACCTGCTCAATTTGCAAAGAGACCTGCCACAGATACTGCGCTGGCGTGTCGTTAACGGAGTACAACTCCATCACGGACGACACACCGTATGTTTGTGTCTTCTGTTTCAAGGTTACAACTGTCAAGCAGATCTCTGAGATGAAAAATCGTATAGAAACCCTCACCAGTGAAATCGCTGAACTTAGAAAGGATCGAGCTCCCTCACCAGCCGACGAGCCACAACCAGCTAGTTCTCAACAGCCAAATCCTGGCTCGATTGGAGAGAGGCGTACCAGGTGGTCCACTGTTGTCAGAAAGCATCGAAGTACTAACAAACGGGCTACCGGTAACCTTGCTACCCAGCAGCCCCGTCAGCCCCGTCAGCCATCGCAACTACCGAAGAAAAGTTCTCCTCCTCCACGCGTGCAGGTAGTTGGGGCGAGGAAAGTCTGGGGCTTCACTAGTGAGCATGCTATATCCACTGCTGTGAATAAGCTTACTACTCTGGGTGATAAAGAAATTAAAACAATTAGAAGATTCAGGAGATATCCTGGGAGTAAGCCGAGGTGGTGGTTTGTGCTAAAGGGTGGTGAGGATGTACTGACTGACTTAGAACGGCAATGGAACGAAATAGAACTGCAGACCAAATGGAAACTTGAACCCTGCCTCAGATTAGTTGATGCCGATACTACTGATGCTGATGATGATAGCAATCAGCCACCCAACCAGGACGCTGCAACAACTGCCCCCAATTCTACCCCTAACCCATTGACAACTACAGTCTCTTCCAATGAAGAATCAGTGTCCACTGACAATTCTCAGCAAGTGAACAGTGACCAGGATCCGGATGCAGGTGATCCTGCAACTAACGGAGACTGACAAGGAGTGAACTATACCGGCACCTACCACCACCTAGTAAGTAAGAATAATTTACACATACTTTATTATAATACTAGAAGGTCTGCTACCAAAATTTGATGATCTCATATTTTCTGTAGATACTCTACAACCCCACATTCTTTGTATTGTTGAGACATGGCTTTCTAGCGATATTGCAGATTGCGAAATTTCTCTTTCTGGTTTCCAATTATTTCGTTATGATAGAAATAGGCACGGTGGTGGTGTGCTTGTATATGTTTCTAATATGTTTTTTGTATCAGTTTTGTCCCCTCCCACTCCTCCCCTTGAAATCCTTACTCTTTGTAGTACTTTTAAGGTTCACTTATGCTTATTTTATCGTCCCCCAAATTCTACAAGTTCTATTTTTGATAATTTTTGTAATCATTTAGAGTCCATCCAAGCTGGTCAACTTTCAAATTTTTTACTCTTAGGAGACTTTAATGTCAATTATGATGACATATCTCACCCATTATACTCTAATTTGTGCTCTATTGCTTCCTTGTATTGTTTAACCCAAGTTGTTACAGGTCCGACTCATGAACATCACAACGGCTCAACATCTACCATTGATCTAGTGTTTCTGTCGGAACCAGCGTGTGTACAGATTTGCGAGACAATCCCCCCAATATCAAACTCAGATCACATGGGAATATCCTTGAAATTGAAAACGAAGCCAGTAAGATCAGAACGAACAAAAGGCAGATTAATTTGGAGGTATTCGTATGCTGACTGGGACCGGGCCTGTGAGCTAATCAATGCCTTTGACTGGGATTCGCTATTGTCTCATGACATTGAACTTTCATGGAAGCTCTGGCACCAACGCTTTATGTTGATAATGTCTGAAGCCATACCAAACAGTAGGATTCGCACGAGAAGAAACTTGCCATGGCTAAAGAAGCCAATTATTCAATCTATGAGGAGGAGAAATAGACTATTTAAAAAGGGCCAAAAAGTCTGGAGACTTCAGTCGCTACAAGCTTGCTCGTAATAGGACATTGGCTCAGCTGAGGCATGCTAGAAGGATCTATTTCAACTCTCTTAATCCAAAAGATTCAAAGAAGTTTTGGAAGGCTGTGAAGTACCTGAATAGGAATAAGCAGGCTATCCCAACCCTGGTCAAAGGAGTAACGGCCTTCAGTGATGATGAAAAAGCCAATATGTTAAACTTGTTCTTCAGCTCATGCTTTAATGCATCTCATCCATCACTTGAATCACAAAGTGCCTCCACTTCAGAATGCCCTGATGAAATTCTATGCTGTGAATCGGAAGTCTGTGATCTATTGGCTTCACTGGATGTCTCTAAGTCCAGTGGTCATGATGGGATTTCAGCCAGAATGCTGAAATCTACTGCACATAGCATAGCCCCATCTCTCACTAAACTCTTTGATCTCTTGATGCAGCAAAATACCCTTCCATCAGCTTGGAAGAAAGCGATTGTTGTTCCAATCCCCAAGAACACTGGTCTCACAGATCCAGCCAACTATCGCCCTATTTCACTTCTACCAATTGTCAGTAAAGTTCTCGAACGCCATGTATATGGAATTATTATGGACCATCTCCGTCTCCACAACCCTCTTGCAACTACTCAATGGGGTTTCCTAAGTGGGCGTTCTACTGTCACTGCTCTACTCAGTTCGACCGATGAATGGTTCAAAGCTCTAGAGAATGGTCTTGAGGTATGTGCAGTTTTCTTGACTTTCGAAAAGCTTTCGACTCTGTTCCTCATGCACCACTAATGACGAAGATACAATCTCTGGGACTAAATCTGTGGCTGAATAACTACCTTGTGGATCGGACTCAAGCAGTTGTAGTCAATGGATCTGAATCGTCGATAGTGCCTGTTAAATCTGGAGTCCCACAAGGCTCAGTATTGGGTCCTTTATTACTTTTAATCTACATTGATGACTTACCTGCCAGTGTTGCTAATCTTCTTTCCAAGATCAATCTCTTTGCTGATGACGTTTTATTATACCACGTTGTAGCACAGGCAGCTGATTATGCATCGCTTCAAGTGGCCACTTCGTTGATAGACCGTTGGTCTACCAGAAACTTCCTCCACTTTAATATCTTGAAATGCAACTACATGGTGATTTCCAGAAAGCTCAATCCCACTTTACCGCCTACGGACCTGCAGTTAACCGATTATGGGCGATAGACGCCAATTGGCGTCATATACGTAATGTACGTTATAGGCGATTGACGCCAAATGGCGTCAAAGCCGTTTTCTTCGCGTTTTTCGTGCATAGCGCTAGGCTACTACGCTCTACGTCCGGTTTGTGGTTAGCCGCTGACCGCCGCTACTAAGTTATGGCTTCAGGTCGCGCCGGTAGCAATTAAGTGGGTGTGACCGATACCGTTAACCAAGCCGCTCGATCGCCATTACGATGGACCTGGGCGAACGTTCAAGGCTATTATCGTTGAACCAACAGAGCTACAGCCATGGTGCTTGGTCCATAGCTAGACGAGTGGATAGCGACTACCTACGAGTAGCCGCTTTGTGAAGCCAACCTTGAACGCGAGCGGCAGACTTGAAGACGGCGGCCATGATCGAGGTAAGAAGGCTTCTAAGCTTTTAGACGCTACTACAGCGTTTAGTTCGATAGTGTACGGCGGGACAGAAGAACGTGAGGCTTCTGGCAACTTATGTAGTTGTCAGCAAAGCCTTTAGAGGTAGCTAAGGCCTGTTACTTAGCTACAATAAGCTTGTCTATAGGACGCTTTATTTTCATGTTAAGTATTTCGGAGTTCAAAGTTCAATTGACCCGTACAACCCCGCCCATAATCGGTTAAATGGTATTCCTTTGCAAAGAGTCGAAACATACAAGTACCTTGGTCTCATACTTTCTAACAACCTATCTTGGTCAGCGCACATCTCATCTGTATGCAATAAAGCTAGGCAAGTTCTTGGCCTACTTTATAGGCGATTCTATAGCTCCACAAATCCCGATGCCCTCGAACAGATATATCTTTCACTGGTGAGACCTCACTTGGAGTATGGTTGCCAGGTGTGGGATCCACACCTGGTTAAGGACAAGATGGACCTTGAAGGGGTGCAGAAATTTGCCCTCAGACTTGCTGCACATCAGTGGGACAGAAACTATCAAGACCTTGAGTTATTCCAAGTTCCTTCACTGAAAGAGAGAAGACTTGAACTTAAACTTGGCCTCTTGTTTAAAATTGTACACAATCTGTGCCACTTTTCAACCGTCCCGGAGCTCCGAGGAGGCCTCGCAGGCCTGAGAAATTCACACCCCCTTCAGCTCAAGCTGCCACTGGCTCATACTAATGCCTACCACTACTCTTTCTTCCCGCATACTATGTCGGCCTGGAACTCCCTGGACAATCCTTACATAACCACTAATAACTATGTAGCTTTTATGAAGCACTTAAGGTCTAATTAACTATGGATACTCATTAAATTAGTATTTCTTACTATTGTGTATCTCTGCATACTTAGTTATGCATAAATTATTATATGCAAATTATACACTAAGTAGAAAAAAAAAAGATTTAAATAATCTAATTCATGGGGGGTTTGGGAGTACTTGGGGACATAATTTTTACATGGGCACGCAGAATGGGTCGAAACTAGAGATTTGATAAAGGGGAATTTTGATTCACACCTTAGTATTAAAGTTACGGCCCTTTGAAGTTTTCCCATATGTTTGTATAGGGAAGCCATGCGTTTGCAATGTTTTCCGCCCACGCGCTACGTGAAAAACGGGGAATCCCCATTAGGCACGCGCACACAAACGTGACGACCTTTACCTATTTTGGTCAAAATTAGAGTATAGGGTGCCTGCTTGCATTGTATGGCTCTACTAGTATTAAAGTTACGGCCCTTTGAAGTTTTCCCATATGTTTGTATAGGGAAGCCATGCGTTTGCAATGTTTTCCGCCCACGCGCTACGTGAAAAACGGGGAATCCCCATTAGGCACGCGCACACAAACGTGACGACCTTTACCTATTTTGGTCAAAATTAGAGTATAGGGTGCCTGCTTGCATTGTATGGCTCTACTAAGCATCCAGCTCAATTATGTGGTGGTTTTGGACAATTTTTTTTTCTGCTTAGTGTTCTGGTCTCCTTGAAATTAAACACTAAGTAGAAAAAAAAAAGATTTAAATAATTAAATAATTCATGGGGGGTTTGGGAGTACTTGGGGACATAATTTTTACATGGGCATGCAGAATGGGTCGAAACCAGATATTTGACCTGAAAGAATTTTGATTCACACCTTTGAATTGAAGTTACGGCCCTTTGAAGTTTTCCCATATGTTTGTATAGGGAAGCCATGCGTTTGCTATGTTTTCCGCCCACGCGCTACGTGAAAAACGGGGAATCCCCGTTAGGCGCGCGCACACAAACGTGACGACCCTTACCTACTTTGGTCAAAATTGGTGCTTGCTTGCATTGTATGGCTCTACTAAGCATCCAGCTCGACTATGTGGTGGTTTTGGACAATTTTTTTTTCTGCTTAGTGTTCAGGTCTCCTTGAAAAAAAAAACAACTAAAGTAGTGAAAGTACGAGTGCTCAGCCCCAGTATAAACTAAGTCTCTTTCCCAGTTGGGCTACAATGTGCTGAACGTAGTAAATAATATACCTCGTATAGTTCTGATCTGGGGAGCGGTAGTCTCACTTGAACAATAAATGTTGAAGATCCTAAGGTACTGCACCCACAAACCAAGTTTAGGGAGATTATTGCAGGTGATTTAGTGCGTGCGCTAAAATTGTGAAGTTGGCTCAGACACTCGAACATGGAAGGTAATGGCGGTAGTCTTCGAGCTCTTGCGACAAAAATAAGCGAGGAAACAAGTTTAGACTATGATATTTTAGCTAAAATACAATAACTTCATCTCGTTCTTGGTTCAGAAGCCTTCGCACTGGCTTTGTTGATACGTAGAGTCGACTGTAGTTGACCAGCTGTTTTGTCCGCCATGTTGGAATTCGCCTGTGCAAAATTCCCATAGTGTAAACGTAACTTCCGCATGCGTGATTCACTTCTGGGTGCGCAAGAGAATTGGGGGTCTTCGTGCAGACTGTTTGGATTTTCGTCAAGTGTGGGGGGGGGGGGGGGGGGGGCGAGGATACTTCAAGTATTTTTTATTTCATCAGCAAACAAGTATGTTTAATGTCACAATCATGGGATAATGTGGCTAGCATGTATAATCATCTATTAACAGGATATGCATAGAGATATAGTTCATGCACAAACAGTATCTTGCCTTGGTAGGATTGCCCATTAGAACTGTGCGTATGCGCAGATTGAAGCGGTTGCAGAGGCCACACCCCTCATAGCAAGCAGTTCCAACTAAGCGTGCAATGGTGACGTTCTTGCTCTGCTTGAACGTTGCTACCGGACTACTGACAGATATGACAAAGAACAGACCTTGCCTCTTGCTTCGCTCGAGGCCCGATGGCTAGCGCCTGCTTAGCAGGCTTTTCGAAACACACAGCGCTTTTGCGCCAATCATTCGACAATGCGTCTCTAGCTGTAGCTATGGCCTGAGGCATCAAGGCCACTCTTCTTTGTGCACACAGCCCTACAGTTCTGACCAATCCTGAGCTTTATAGTGCAGACTTTCTCTCCGCTCGCGCCCCGCGTTCATAGCAACCGGGCGCATCCAAGACGCGTATCCATGCCCTCATGTAATGACATGGACTATATAAGAAAAAATTAATGACTGTCTGAAAAATATTTTTCGTTGTATATATATAATAAAAGCACTCATTAACTGTGGGAATGCTCCCCCAGGAAAAATTTTAACTTTTTCAACCTCTAAGACTGTTTCTGGTGGCTTCTGAGACCTGGCTTCAGTGATATCCATTGGGTCCCCTCCTTTTCACCACACCCCTTTCTCCTATTTTTCGTATAAGAATCTTACCTCATCATTTAAGTCGTTTTTGTGTTTCCGGTTCTGCTCAGTACATGTGTTTTATTGTTGAATTTATGCTACAAGAAGTTGAATAAACATACACACATAGCTACGAGTCTCTATAACATGATCAATTATCTGAATTGATGAGTGTAGTTTGAAATTGTGCCTTTGTACTTCTACTGATTTGCAAGTACATTGTACTGCTGTGACAGTCCTATTTTCCACCTTTTCTGCAGCTTGAGCCGTTCCTTCTCTTACTCAGCTACCCTAAGAAATCACGAATGGCAAGTCCTGCATAGAAGTAAGTTATGTTTGGTGTATATATGGAAAGTTTTGCTGGATAAAAATTCACCAATATCCCCTATGTACTGTAGAATCCGCAATTACCCCGCCCCTTTTTTGCATGCTAGCTTTGGGCAAAAGTGGGGAGGGGGCTTATTGTGACATTTCCGAGTGACGACCATTACCGACCCAAGAATGCCGCGTGGGCGTGCGATCTTTGCACTTTGTCTGTTTGACTCCAGTTAATTATGGACTCCAGTATCTACCTACATCATGTAGCCAGCGAAGGGAGGAACTTGAGCCAAAAATGTTGGAGAGGGGGGATTATTTGCAAGGGGCCTGGGGCGTAATTGCAGGATTCTACGGTAATTGTTACACAGAACAAATATCAGCATGATAAAGTTTCACCAACAAGAGTAGGTGGCGACATTGGCGAATTTAGTCCTCCTGGCCAAAATTTCAATGTGTAGGGTATAACGTGGCATGTACATATATACCGCTGAAGGTATCATCCATTCTTCTTTGATACAGATACGCTACTTATTGAATTGCTGTAGAATCCCACGATTACCTTTGTGAATGCTAGCATTGGGCTAAAGTGGGGAGGGGGCTTATTCGCAGGATCCTTACATTTCCGAGTGACGACAATTCCTGACCGTCAAACGCCACTTAGGTGCACAATCTATATTTTTTCTGGCTGTTTGATGGGCAAAACTCAAGCACAATATAAGAGCCAATAAAAATAGTAGCTACAACTAGCAAACTAACTATTTGTGTCATAATACTATTATGCCTGCCTTTGTCGTTTCTCCTTATTATGGACTCCAATATGTTCATTTTACAGTCAGGGAGGGGGGAGGGGCTTATTCGTGAGTAAAAACTATGTATGCAGGAACTTGAGCTAAAAATGCAAGGGGCGGGATTCTACAGTATGTAGCTCTAGGCTGTCCAGATGCCTATTTCCTAGTAGTTAACCCTCGATGAATGTGCGAGAGTTACGGTAGTTGTTCTGTGCGTCTGTTACCACTCTAACTGCCACATACCTTGAGCATATACGAGTCAAAAGTGCGGTGTTATAAGGTTTCTTGTGGCTTTCCAAATGGTGTGCGGATTTTGCTGAATATGTTCACCAGCTTTGGTGTATTGATGATACTATGCCTTCTTGACTTTTCCCCAAGCGGCACAATGTATGTTCGTATGTTCCATTTGTGACCCGCTATGGAAAAACCGACCACTCGTGCTAAAATATGATTTTGCAGTAGGGATATTCTGAAAGTATAGTCCTTTGCCCATCTATTTATAAAATTTCAGCGTGATCCGAGCTTGTTCAGTGTGTGTACCATTCGAAAGAAAGAATGGCGTTCAGTTTTAGCTAGCTACGTGAACGGACCTACAGTGTTATCGATCTATTATAATCTACAAGTCGCAGTCGATCACCATGACGATACCTGCGCTTAGCGAGCTAGCATAGCACAGTAAGTCAGTAGTGGCCGACTCGAGGCCCTTGTCTTGGTTTTGATCCTACACAGAGCAGCCGCTCACCCTCGTCTCCACGATCGATGGCACCAGAAGTCACTCAAGAAGACAGTCCCACCCATCCACCCCACCCCCTAATCATACAATACACTGTCATAATACTGAATTGAATTGTTTACTAAAATCAATATCAATGCGTAACTATGTATGTAAACCAGTAGAGCTCAACAGCAGCAGCCCAGTCCTGCCTGAGGGAGCCCACAGCCTTAAGCACAACAGTACCTTGAGCTGTCTGAAGACTCAGAGAATCTAAGAGGGAGGGGGGAGGGGGAGAAGAGAGAAAGAGATAGATGGAACGGGGGGGGAGGGGGGGGACAGAGAGAGAGAGACAGGGAGAGAGAGGAGAGAGAGAGAGAGGGGGAGAGAGAGTGAAAGAGAGAGAGAGAGAGAGTTAGAGAGAAAGAGAGAGAGGAGGTACATGTAAATACCGCGGTAAATTACATGGACATACACGTACATTCACGGATAATTCAACATGCATGTTACTTGTACGGTTATGGACGAGGATGAATGAACTAGTACCTGTGCAGCAAACTTCACAAACAGCTACTGAGAAGACCTTGTCAATGTATCAGTCTCAGAATCACTGTTGTGTCAACAGCCACTATCCTCGTTGACATCCACACAACCCCAGCTCAAATGTGCCAGCTTGGATACATACCTTTCCCACCGTATACGATCTCATGCAAGACTAGTCGACTCTCCTTCCTCATGTTTGTCGCTGGCTTTAAGCCCTTCTCTCCTTCCCACTCCCCCCAATTTCTACAAGTACATCTACATGCACATGCACACTCTTCAACATGCACACAAACTCTCCTTGTTTACTATACATGTACCTTAGCTTTCCAAATCTTAAACAATGAGCAGACTCAGCCTTACAGTGAGAGGATCACATCCAGTCAGTTGGTAGACTCACAGCGCAGTACAGTCTTCATTTTCTACAACAAAGGTATAAAAGCTTTTCACAACCTGTACAGCGCAGTACAGAGCCTTCAAAATTACATTTTCTACAACAAAGGTATACTGAGCTTTTCACAACCGTAGCTCATACCAAACAGCGCACACAGCTAGCTAGTAAATTCACAGCTACGAATGGTTATCTCATGTGTCAGACTCCTTCGTACTTTACCAGAAGTACTTCATGTTGAATCACACCCAGGGGTGTCTATTACATGCAGCCTTAGCTATAAGAACAATCATAGACAACTTACGAAGTGTAGAGTCCAACGCTTCTCTCGATATCTTCTCCCTAAGACCAGGACTGCTGTACTGGCGCTCTCTCTGTGGCCAGCAAATTCATTATGGCGCTAACCGCGTGGTATAATACGGAGCGTATACAGAAACATTGAACATTGAGCTATGTACGTACAAAACGCTCCATTTCTTGAAAAATTGTGAACTGAGGCACGGGTGACCCGTGTACAATTTTTTGGCCATAACTCGGCTTAGGAAGCTTTTTAGAGCCTGGCTCTTTGACCGTTGAACTCTACAGTAAATTCTGCGTCGACCTATACCCAAAACGCGATTTTCATGAAAAATTGCGAGTGGTCGGTTTTTCCATAGCGGGTCACATTTGGAACTGCTGTTGGACAAGTTATGCCTTGCCAGCGGAAACGTCCTTATGCTGTTCCCATACAATGTAGTTGACAGAGGTGTCATCGTTGATCACATAATGCATGCCGTATTATCAGTTATTTCTTTGACTTTTGAAAGTACTTGAATGACATCTTGAATGTATCGAGAAACGACTCTTTTACTACGCTTTCACCAAAATATGCCTACCACGTGTTACATGCCATACCCCCAAAAACGTTTGTAGCACTGCACAAATCTGTGAAATTCGCAAGTTTTCTCCCTCGAAAATTTTTCGCTATATGATACATGTACTTGTACATATTCACTTAACATGTTTGGGTGACAGACATTGAAACGTATTGCCCATTACTACCACATGTTTAACATCGAATTAAGTTTTAACCCTTTGTAGTTCATTGGTATTTGAATCTGGCTTTAGGCTTGCTTAAGTGTGTGTCTGTAATTAACCCTTGGCGCATGTACAAGGGATATGGTAGTGTTCTATGTATAGCTGGCATAGCTAACAATATTCATTTCCAATACCTTGTAGTAGCATCTTTAGACCAGATCTGAAGGCTTGTATAATTCTGCAAACACTAGTAAAATCTGTCCATTGCAGGTGATTTGCTTATGGTGGCATAGGTGTCAACCTCATAATATGAGAAAGTGGGACAGTTTGCTTAAAAAAGTGGGATTTTGTATTAAAAATAGGGACAACACCGTTAGGATGATCAAAACTTAGTCCAGAATCAGCCATCATTGCTGATAGCGGGATAAGTGACATATCGGTGTGTGCGGCATCAATTGATCAATACCTACTTGATTTGAGGAGTTCGAGTTGAATTCTTACAGAATTGATCCTATGAGTCAATGTCCTGATAGTTGACATCATGCAAAAGTGCTCTTATGAATTGATCTCATGTGTACACACCGTATGTACAAACGTGATGTCACAGTTCTAAATGTTGCACACCTGGTAAGGATGGGCATGGCAAAGAGCACAGGTAAGTGGATATGCACAGTGTATTAAACAGTTAGTGGCTTTGTAAATTCGGGATTAAAGGCTAACAAAGCGGGACAGCGGGACACAGCAGCAGAATTCAGTACTGTCCCGCCTAAATCGGGACGGTTGACACCTATGTGGTGGCCACTTCAAAACAGGAGGGAGAGAGAAAGAGGGGAAGAGAGAGGGAAAGGAAAGGGATAGGGAAGGAGGGAGGGAGGGAGGGAGGGAGAGAGGAAGAGGGACTCTCTCTCCCTCTCTCTCCCTCTCCCCCCCTCCCTCCCTCCCTCTCTCTCCCTCCCTCTTCCTCTCCCTAAAGAATGAGAGAGAGAGGGAGGGAGAGAGAGCGAGTACGCTTGGGTGAAGTACATGTATGCAGGTACTACATATACCTTAGATAATTTTTAACAAGCTCTAACTGCAGTTAGAGTGGGTGGAAATCTTCTAAGGTACTTGGTATTGTTACTATGGTATACCAGTGTTCCACCATACAGGTACATGTAGCTCTGTTTTTTAGTTTTTGGACATGACTTCACTATGGATGCTCTACTGGAGAATGGTCTTAGGACATTAGCATAGTAACATTATACCAAATGTGTATAGTAGCTACCGTATTTTCTCGTTATTAGGCGCATTTCGCTTATAAGCGCATATTCGTTATTAAGCGCATGCTATTTTGTTGGCCTAAGCACTCGTTATTAGGCGCATTTCGCATATAAGCGCATACTGATATTATGTGACCATTGACCTCGATATCTGCACGCTTGCTAGCTTGTCCAGGGCTCCAACCTTTTCAAGTTAGTCGAAATTACGATGGCTACTATCGATTCTCAGGTTCTTCCAGCAACGAACACCATTTCGACCTGGGCAATGTGAACGATCGTGTGATCGATCGATTGGCCACGCCCCTTAAATGATACCGCGAACGCGCATGCGTTCTTGATGTTGCTATTTTTTGTTAGGCGCATCTCACTGTTAGGCGCACTTCGTTATTAAGCGCAGGTTTTCTTCCTGTGGAGATATAAGCGTATGCGCTTAATAGCGAGAAAATACGGTACTAACTTACATACAGCAACTGCAGGCTACACCATAATAATATTATTGTAGTTCTAGTTGCTTATAGCTAAAAAGCACTGCTAGATCATTATCTCTCCCTCTCCTATGTTTAGATCATAGCTGTAATGAATACTGCAATTTGATTGGCTACTGACAGGTATCTATATCTCATAGTCACCTACAAGCTTCTCATAGTCACCTACAAGATTTTCATAGTCACCTACAAGTTTTGCCCTCTGGCTCTTAGCAATACAAAACTATATGATCTAAACTTGTTAGACACTGTTAAGTCGGTTTCTATGTGATTTAGAAGACCTCAGGGCTCTCATAGAACCCTCGCTTCGCTCGGGATTCTATATAGAGTCCTTTGGTCTTCTAAATCACATAGAAACCTCCTAAACAGTGTCTAACTAATATTTAGATCCTACTTGTAACAAATACTATGATCTGATTGGTTAAACTGAAGTATCTATCCTTCATAGGAAATCATGTAAGCTCTGTAGAAAGTCATGTAAATTTTCTTGCCTATGGTTAGGGTTGTTGCTAGGCAGCAGTTTGTGTCTAGCTTTTGGGCATTGTTGCTAGGAACTAAACATGTTAGACACTGCTTAATCGATTTCTACGTGATTTAGAAGACCTCCTAAACAGTGTCTAACTATTATTTATCTGACATTGGAACTATAAACTAGTATAACTGGCTACCATAACCTTAATATTGTTGTAACTGTTGCATCTAATGGAGGTGGTTTGGTTGGGGAAGGGGGCATACTGTATAGAGGAAACTTTCCAGACGTCTAATTTTCGCTATTTTTTGTGGATAAGCCACTATCGGCTGAAGGTACATGTACATGTAGATCCACGAAGTAATGTCATGATTGTGTGCATGTTTGAACTCGGATGACTTCGCAGACTGGCCTTCCAGTAAAAATCATATGAATGTTCCCCTCTTAACGAAGCTATCAGTTTTACTGTAAATTTTGCTGCCTACTATAAATGCTGTAGGATAGCCAGCAGTCTTTTTTGAACCCTTGGGCCATGGCTACATTGGTATGTACAATTTTCTATATAATAGTTAAACACTGTTTAGGAGGTTTCTACGTGATTTAGAAGACCGAAGGTTTCTATGTAGAATCCCGAGCGAAGTGAGGGTTCTACTGAGCCCTAAGGTCTTCTAAATCACGTAGAAACCGACTAAGCAGTGTCTAACGTGTTTAGATCCTAGCAACAATGCCCAAAAGCTAGACACAAACTGCTGCCTAGCAACAACCCTAACCATAGGCAAGAAAATTTACATGATTTTCTAGAGGTTACATGATTTTCTATGAAGGGTAGATACTTCAGTTTAACCAATCAGATCACAGTACTTGTTAGAAGTAGGATCTAAAGTTTTGCTTCTCCCTCTGTTTCTCTCTCCACTCCGCTTTTTCCTATTTTTCTTCTGTCTTGGTCTCAGACTGGAAGCTATAGACTAAATGTAATTCACTTGAGGCCCCACTCTAAAACATCCCTCTCTCCTTTCAGTATTAATGTAGTTCACTTCAGGGCTCCATAACAGAAAAAAATCCCTCTATTTTTCCTCTACCCTTTCAGTTTGAAGCTGTACACAGGCATAGTGGGTAGCTAGCAATATTATTCACTTTTAACACCTTGTAGTTGCTGGAGTATCCTTTGGACTGAGCTATCAGATCCGAGAATTGACCCAAAGTTGTGCAGTTCCACAAATATTAGTAAATTAGTCTGTCCACTGTTAGTGTGACAACTTCAAAGTTAGAAAAAGGGAAGGAGGGAGAGAGAAAGAGAGGGGAGGGAGGGAGGGAGGGAGAGAGAGAGAGCGATTGGGTGAAGTACATGTATGCAGGTACTACATATACCTTAGATAATTTTTAACAACTTAAGCTGTTAGAGTGGGTGGAAATCTTCTAAGGTACTTGGTATTGTTACTATGGTATACCAGTGTTCCACCATACAGGCACTGTACACTGATTAAATTTTGTGGGCTAGGTATATGTAGCTCTGTTTTTTAGTTTTTGGACATGACTTCACTATGAATGCTCTACTGGAGAATGGTCTTAGTGACATTAGCATAGTAACATTGTACCAAATGTGTATAGTAGCTACTTACAGCAACTGCAGGCTACACCATAATAATATTATTGTAGTTCAAGTTGCTTATAGCTAAAACCACTGCTAGATCATTATCTCTCCCTCTCCTATGTTTATCTGACATTGGAACTATAAACTAGTATAACTGGCTACCATAACCTTAACATTGTTGTAACTGTTGCATATAAAACATCCCTCTCTCCTTTCAGTTTTAATGTAGTTCACTTCAGGGTTCCATAACAGAAAAGAAATCCCTCTATTTTTCCTCTACCCTTCTCAGTTTGAAGCTGTACACAGGCATAGTGGGTAGCTAGCAATATTCACTTTTAACACCTTGTAGTTGCTGGAGTATCCTTTGGACTGAGCTATCAGATCCAAGACTTGACCCAAAGTTGTGCAATTCCACAAATATTAGTAAATTAGTCTGTCCACTGTTAGGCCACTCCAAATTGATTGCTTGTTTATCGGGCGACCGACCCTAACTTTTGGTATTTCAATTTACAAATGAAAATTTTCGGATAATTAGAAAACAGAATATATGGTGTCAAGCACGTACCTAAGAGAAACGAGATCGAGAGATAGCTGCCGCTAGCAGTTATGCATGGCCCAGTGTGGTGGTTTATAGGGGAGCTACAGTAGCGAAGAGGCAAACAATTATAAAATGCGATTGGAGTGACAACTTTGGTGCCTTATTATGTACGACATCACATCCTGTTATAATGATATTCATATTTCTGTTTTCTTTTTTAAGCCTACCTACCGACCCTATGTTTTTGAGAAGGTAGCCCGATAAACAACTTATCAATTTGGAATGGCCTTAGTGTGGCCACTTTAAAGTTAGAAAAAAGGAAGGAGGGAGAGAGAAAGAGAGGGGAGAGAGAGGGAGATGGATAAGCCACTATTGGCTGAAGGTACATGTAGATCCACGAAATAATGTCATGATTGTGTGCATGTTTGAACTGGGATGACTTTGCAGACTGGCCTTCCAGTAAAAATCAGATGAATGTTCCCCTTTTAATGCAGTCATCAGTTAATTGTTACTGTAAAATAATTATTTTGCTGCCTACTCTAATATACATGTATGCTATAGGATGGCCAGCAGTCTTTTTTGAACCTTTGGCTACAATGTATACAATGTTCTATACCTGGGCTTCTCCCACCCTCTCTCCCTCTCTCTCCACCCCACACCTTTTTCCCTATTTTTCTTCTTCTGTCATGGTCTCAGACTGGAAGCTTAAAGTACACGTAGATAAATGTAATTCACTTGAGTCCTCCCCCCCCAGAATGTTCCTCTCTCCTCTCAGCTTTAATATACATGTAGTTTACTTGAGTCCCCCTCCAAGGAATCCCTCTCTTTTTTCTCTTAGCTTGAAGCTGTGTACAGCTGTACACAGGTATAGCTATTGATATTCTCACCTACATACAATGTAGTTATCCCAGCAATCTCAAGGCTTGCAGGAAATTGTGCAATTCCATGAAGACTAGTAAATTAGTCTGTCCACTGCTCATGATTAGTTTGTAGCAGTTAGAGTGGTCAACAGCTGTTCCTGATGCAGCATTAAGAGGCATAATTTTCATCTGGTTAGCTATTTGTGGAATTGCATGACAAAAGTATTTTAGCACCCCAATTCATGCACACCAACCCAAAATTGTTCAATAGGGTGGCTCAGAGGAGGTACATGTATGATATAACGTCACATGTGCGAAATGAACTGCTGAGTCATCACTTTTATCTCCATAGACTTTACATACCATACTCGCTCTAATTATCCGAACGGCCAAAAATAATTATTAATATTGCCGTTCAGTGTTAAATAGAAAGTAAATAAATTCGGGCAATGGTTTGTTCGAGTGTAAATAGAACGGATCCGGTGCAAATGGGCTATTATAGCGACGAAGAAACAGCAGTCAATGTCCAACAATAGGTTTATCGTAGAGTTCTCAGTATCGCTGTGCTCTCAGGAGCGATCGCAAAATGATCGCCGTCTTTGTGTTACCTTTCCGCTCTTATATGTTGTCCAAGATGTGGTAGCCACACTTTTCGATGAACGTGGAAGAGTTGTCTCAAGCTCCTGCCATGCCGTAGTACCGCGTGGCCGTTCGGTTGATTTAGAGCGGATGAGAAAACTTGAAATTCAAGATGTTCGACGAATTAGGAAGGAA
Source organism: Cliona cf. orientalis (assembly GCA_963930775.1). Taxonomy (NCBI): domain Eukaryota; kingdom Metazoa; phylum Porifera; class Demospongiae; order Clionaida; family Clionaidae; genus Cliona; species Cliona cf. orientalis. Next base: position 20,828,181 of record OZ005689.1, read on the forward strand.
ATAAATTACTTAAACTTGCCGTTCGGGGTATTAGAATGTTCGAAAAATTAGAGCGAGTACGGTAGTAAACTTTGATGGTGATTTTCAAGAGTGAACCCCCACTCCAAACCGATATGAATGAGACAAGCGATCAAAAGTACAACGGTTGAGCTAGTGAACTTGCAGTGATCCCGCCATTGTTACCCTTAGCACACCAACTGTATGGGGACACACCCACGATGACGCGGATTGGTATGCACGAACTTCACATGAATATTAATAATTTCGTACCTCCTCTGAGGGTGGCTTGTGGCTGGTAGCTTACATTTTTGACCTACTACTAGTGTAGTGGCTAAGAACACAACCCCAGTAACCTTTTGGGTGTTGTACTGTAATTAGTGCTAGTTGCCATGCATGGTTGTGGTGGTGGCCAGTATAGTTTAGTTAAGAACACCAGTCATGTACAGCCCTTTCATGCTTGGGTGGCACTGCTGCCACTGATAGCTATTCTAACACAAAATTCCTATTTCAAAGATAGAAATTTTCTAGTGCTACTTATGAGGAAATCCTGGTGGTAACTGAATGAAATAGCCTGATTATTATAATCTAGCTGGGCCAGACATGGAGTATAGGTTTGAAGCCATTGACAGCAGTCTGTGATGTTTATGAATATGGGTGACATCAAGAGTACGTATAGTATGTAGCTGGGGGAGCAGGATTATAGTGTAGAGTGAGAGAGACAGAGAGAGAGAGAGAGAGTTTATAATCTAGCTGGGCTAGGCATGGAGTAAGTCTGCATGGTTTGAAACCATGACAGGAGTCCTATAATATTATAATAATAATAATATAGCAATCCATGTAATTTATTGTACGTCATCTTTGAACACAGAATTTCACACATGCACATGCAATTGCAACAATAACACTATTATTCATCAGTATAGCAAGATTAATAATGAATTACATTATTATGATCATGAATCATAAACTGCATGCAGTACATACGATAATAATATAATAATATACAGCCAGAAGTTTTGCTTGGAGACATTTTGTCACTTCTGACAAAAACATCTTCACACATCTTTCTAATGATCATGATTATACAAGAAGCGGCAAAATTTTGTCCAGCAAAATGATCTGGCTGTATACATCTTCACTATACACTGATATGATTCAAACTAATTTTTACTTCTTAGTGCACTACGAACACATTGTCCAGCTCTTGTGGATCCTTCAGCTATATTATTCCTCCAAAAATTTCGAATAACATCAACTCGGTCATTCATTTCACAGTGAAGCTTTCTCTTTTTTGTACGCAACTCATCAACCTGGTTTCTATATGAACAGGCTTCCTTCAGTGCAGCATCTCTTTCATTGGACAGTTGAGAAATATAATGTTCTGCTGTCATCCTACTAGCAGTGCTCAATACTGAATTATTTGTCCCTTCTACAAATACTTTAACACTCCCACATTTTTGGACAAAAGATGGCAATAATAACGAGCTATACATATCGCTGTCAGGTTGCATAACTTCATTTAAAAGTGACTGTTGAAGTATGGAATAATTGTCATCTACTTGCTCAGACATATCACCAGTCTCAGAGTCCTCTTCATGATGGCTTTCAATGCTACTTAACTTGCTTTTGCTTCCTAGACTGTTCAATTTCAGTTACACAACGTTCATACGCTTCCCTTCTCTCCTTCCATTGCTTCCTTAGGTTCATTAGTTCACGCTTGTTCCTGTAGCGCTTTCTTTTTGCTCTGGCTTGCTCAATTGATCTCTACAATTACGAGTAATACATGCATCCGCATTAATGATCATCAACTATAATATTAAAATAAACACATAAAAAATTCTATACACCTCTCACACCCCCCGCTCGAAAGACCCGCACTGGGCATGGTCGCGAGACGGAGGCACACACACCCCTCATGCCCCCCGCTCGAAAGACCCGCACTGGGCATGGTCGCGAGACGGAGGCACACACCCCTCACTCCCCCCGCTCGAAAGACCCGCACTGGGCATGGTCGCGAGACGGAGGCACGCACCCCTCACTCCCCCCACTCGAAAGACCCACACCGTGAGTTAGAACTCGTGACATATCCTCTCCCAATAAATTATAGGAAACTTGTATAGCCTGCTAGCTACTTACCACTCTTTTTTTCTGTGTATTGGCCAAATTTCCAAAAGAAATCCTACAACTTGATGCCGAATTCTGTTGCTGCTCTTCCCTCGACCTTTCTTGGCTAGTTGAATGAAAATCCGGCCACTTTATACACGGGGCATAAACTGCTGCATATCAGTTGATTTCTAAATATCGCACACTTCAAAATGAATCTACTTACGGTCTATGGCTTACAGTGACAATACCCGTATCTTCAACTACAACATTATTAGTGATTTACCTTCATAGGCATCCACACCATCATGTAAGGTAAGATCCTCTCGTTCCATATAGCTTTTCAATGAGGAGGTATGATATGCGGCCGGCCTGTGTGACATGTGGCCACGATCATTAACTTGGAGTTCAAGTTAAAGTTCATGATTATTATAACGTGGCGGGAATCTCAAGAGCGTGGATTGAAACTTTTGTGATTGGTTTTAGCCTTGTCCCCAAGCTTTGGAACGTACGTGGCTAGATCAGTCTTAAATGAGCAATCCCATCATCATCTCATTATGGCCCAATCAGATAATAGCCACATGCACTTCACAATAATCATGAATATTCTTTCGACATCATTTCCATTGTGCAACGTACACATCATTACAATGTCATATAGATTGGTATATATGGCCTAAATATCTTTGGTTATCTCAAGTTCTATCCATCAGGAATTAGCTATCATGTTAAGAAGGGAATCAAGTTCAAGACTGAGCACAAAATTAACTTTTAATGGAAAAAAAAAATCTTCTAATTCATTACTGTATACAATGTCATAAGATCTAACTCGATTGTTTATGGTTTGTTTTCTAGTTTCTAGGATGTGACCGTGATCAAAGCTTTCGTTTAGCACCAGTACGTAAAGTCTGGCAGGATTTAGAAAGTGACTGACGACAAAGTGACCAGATGTATTCAGATTCAACAGCTGTTTTGTTTGGTACTCGAGACTTACTTAACCAAGGTTTTGATATACTCTTGCTTTACTAAGGATAAGATATCAGTATTCTTCCTACCACTGAGACTGGACCTAGAAAGTTCTTCTCGCCCAAAAATGGCATCTCTCGCTAATGCAGTGGTCAGGGTTCTCAAACTTGCGACATCACAGCCAGAGTAATTATTCATTACCTGTTCAACAGGTTGTAACTTGGGCGGAGTGGCAAATGGGGGAGGAGGAATACTATTTGCCACAGATCCAGAGGATTGGTTACTGCCTGCTTCCCTACCACGGGATGTGCAGCCACGCCCAATGGAAGATACACAACCCAATGTTCCCGATTGTGATTGTTCATCGCTATCACTTCTACACAGATCCAATGTGGTTGAATTCAGATAGTCTGAATCATCATCTGTTGTGCTCCAATCATACTCACTTGTAAATACGTCGTCGTAATCCAATGATTGCCACGACACATTATGTTGTGGTTGAAAGGGGGGTGGTGACTGTTGAACGGATGATTTCAGCACTTGGGAGGGGCTAAAAGGTGCCTGCTCTGCAACTGAATGTTGCTGGTGGGTTGCTGACTCTGCCTGCTGAAAGCGGTAGACTGGTGATTGATTAGCTAAATGCTGCTGGGTGGCCTGGATGTGGGTCTGCAACTAGGGTTCCTGTGTGAGCTGGTCAATGTGTATAGATAACGCTGTCTGTTGCGGATGAAATGAATTATCTGATGGCTGCATTACTGGCTGTGCTTGTGGTTGATTGGAATAGTGCTGAATAGACTGGAAAGAGCTGCCTAATGAAAACTGCTGTAGCTGGGAGGGTGGAGCTGGCTGCGAGGTGGACTGCTGTAACTGGGAGGGGGGAGCTGGCTGCGAGGCGGACTGCTGTAGCTTAGAGGGCGGAGCTGGAGCTGGCTGCGAGGCGGAGAGCTGGAGCTGGCTGCGAGGCGGACTGCTGTAGCTGGGAGGGCGGAGCTGGAGCTGGCTGCGAGGCGGACTGCTTTAGCTGTGAGGGCGGAGCTGGAGCTGGCTGCGAGGTGGACTGCTGTAGCTGGGAGGGCGGAGCTGGAGCTGGCTGCGAGGCGGACTGCTTTAGCTGGGAGGGCGGAGCTGGAGCTGGCTGCGAGGCGGACAGCTGTAGCTGGGAGGGCGGAGATGGCTGCGAGGCGGACTGCTTTAGCTGGGAGGGCGGAGCTGGAGCTGGCCGCGAGGCAGACTGCTGTAGCTGGGAGGGCGGAGCTGGCTGCGAGGCGGACTGCTTTAGCTGGGAGGGCGGAGCTGGAGCTGGCTGCGAGGCAGACTGCTGTAGCTGGGAGGGCGGAGCTGGCTGCGAGGCGGACTGCTCTAGCTGGGAGGGCGGAGCTGGAGCTGGCTGCGAGGCGGACAGCTGTAGCTGGGAGGGCGGAGCTGGCTGCGAGGCGGACTGCTCTAGCTGGGAGGACGGAGCTGGAGCTGGCTGCGAGGCGGACTGCTCTAGCTGGGAGGGCGGAGCTGGAGCTGGCTGCGAGGCGGACAGCTGTAGCTGGGAGGGCGGAGCTGGCTGCGAGGCGGACTGCTCTAGCTGGGAGGGCGGAGCTGGAGCTGGCTGCGAGGCGGACTGCTTTAGCTGGGAGGGCGGAGCTGGAGCTGGCTGCGAGGCGGACTGCTGTAGCTGGGAGGGCGGAGCTGGAGCTGGCTGCGAGGCGGACAGCTGTAGCTGGGAGGGCGGAGCTGGCTGCGAGGCGGACTGCTGTAGCTGGGAGGGCGGAGCTGGCTGCGACGCGGATTGCTGTAGCTGGGAGGGCGGAGCTGGCTGCGAGGCGGACTGCTGTAGCTGGGAGGGCGGAGCTGGCTGCGACGCGGACTGCTGTAGCTGGGAGGGCGGAGCTGGCTGCGAGGCGGACTGCTTTAGCTGGGAGGGCGGAGCTGGAGCTGGCTGCGAGGCGGACAGCTGGAGCTGGCTGCGAGGCGGACTGCTGTAGCTGGGAGGGCGGAGCTGGCTGCGAGGCGGACTGCTTTAGCTGGGAGGGCGGAGCTGGAGCTGGCTGCGAGGCGGACTGCTGTAGCTGGGAGGGCGGAGATGGAGCTGGCTGCGAGGCGGACTGCTGTAGCTGTGAGGGCGGAGCTGGAGCTGGCTGCGAGGCGGACAGCTGGAGCTGGCTGCGAGGTGGACTGCTGTAGCTGGGAGGGCGGAGCTGGAGCTGGCTGCGAGGCGGACTGCTTTAGCTGGGAGGGCGGAGCTGGAGCTGGCTGCGAGGCGGACAGCTGTAGCTGGGAGGGCGGAGCTGGCTGCGAGGCAGACTGCTTTAGCTGGGAGGGCGGAGCTGGAGCTGGCTGCGAAGCGGACAGCTGGAGCTGGCTGCGAGGCGGACTGCTGTAGCTGGGAGGGCGGAGCTGGAGCTGGCTGCGAGGCGGACAGCTGGAGCTGGCTGCGAGGCGGACTGCTGTAGCTGGGAGGGCGGAGCTGGAGCTGGCTGCGAGGCGGACAGCTGGAGCTGGCTGCGAGGCGGACTGCTGTAGCTGGGAGGGCGGAGCTGGAGCTGGCTGCGAGGCGGACTGCTTTAGCTGGGAGGGCGGAGCTGGAGCTGGCTGCGAAGCGGACAGCTGGAGCTGGCTGCGAGGCGGACTGCTGTAGCTGGGAGGGCGGAGCTGGAGCTGGCTGCGAGGCGGACTGCTTTAGCTGGGAGGGCGGAGCTGGAGCTGGCTGCGAAGCGGACAGCTGGAGCTGGCTGCGAGGCGGACTGCTGTAGCTGGGAGGGCGGAGCTGGAGCTGGCTGCGAGGCGGACAGCTGGAGCTGGCTGCGAGGCGGACTGCTTTAGCTGGGAGGGCGGAGCTGGCTGCGAGGCGGACTGCTTTAGCTGGGAGGGCGGAGCTGGAGCTGGCTGCGAGGTGGACTGCTGGAGCTGGCTGCGAGGCGGACTGCTGTAGCTGGGAGGGCGGAGCTGGAGCTGGCTGCGAGGCGGACTGCTGTAGCTGGGAGGGCGGAGCTGGCTGCGAGGCGGACTGCTTTAGCTGGGAGGGCGGAGCTGGAGCTGGCTGAGAGGCGGACTGCTGTAGCTGGGAGGGCGGAGCTGGAGCTGGCTGCGAGGCGGACAGCTGGAGCTGGCTGCGAGGCGGACTGCTTTAGCTGGGAGGGCGGAGCTGGAGCTGGCTGCGAGGCGGACAGCTGGAGCTGGCTGCGAGGCGGACTGCTTTAGCTGGGAGGGCGGAGCTGGAGCTGGCTGCGAGGCGGACAGCTGTAGCTGGGAGTGCGGAGCTGGCTGCGACGCGGACTGCTGTAGCTGGGAGGGCGGAGCTGGCTGCGACGCGGACTGCTGTAGCTGGGAGGGCGGAGCTGGCTGCGAGGCGGACTGCTTTAGCTGGGAGGGCGGAGCTGGAGCTGGCTGCGAGGCGGACTGCTGTAGCTGGGAGGGCGGAGCTGGAGCTGGCTGCGAGGCGGACTGCTGTAGCTGGGAGGGCGGAGCTGGAGCTGGCTGCGAGGCGGACTGCTGTAGCTGGGAGGGCGGAGCTGGCTGCGAGGCGGACTGCTGTAGCTGGGAGGGCGGAGCTGGCTGCGAGGCGGACTGCTGTAGCTGGGAGGGCGGAGCTGGCTGCGAGGCGGACTGCTGTAGCTGGGAGGGCGGAGCTGGCTGCGAGGCGGACTGCTGTAGCTGGGAGGGCGGAGCTGGAGCTGGCTGCGAGGCGGACAGCTGGAGCTGGCTGCGAGGCGGACTGCTGTAGCTGGGAGGGCGGAGCTGGAGCTGGCTGCGAGGCGGACTGCTTTAGCTGGGAGGGCGGAGCTGGAGCTGGCTGCGAGGCGGACTGCTGTAGCTGGGAGGGCGGAGCTGGAGCTGGCTGCGAGGCGGACTGCTTTAGCTGGGAGGGCGGAGCTGGAGCTGGCTGCGAGGCGGACAGCTGTAGCTGGGAGGGCGGAGCTGGCTGCGACGCGGACTGCTGTAGCTGGGAGGGCGGAGCTGGCTGCGAGGCGGACTGCTGTAGCTGGGAGGGCGGAGCTGGAGCTGGCTGCGAGGCGGACAGCTGGAGCTGGCTGCGAGGCGGACTGCTGTAGCTGGGAGGGCGGAGCTGGAGCTGGCTGCGAGGCGGACTGCTTTAGCTGGGAGGGCGGAGCTGGAGCTGGCTGCGAAGCGGACAGCTGGAGCTGGCTGCGAGGCGGACTGCTGTAGCTGGGAGGGCGGAGCTGGAGCTGGCTGCGAGGCGGACTGCTTTAGCTGGGAGGGCGGAGCTGGAGCTGGCTGCGAAGCGGACAGCTGGAGCTGGCTGCGAGGCAGACTGCTGTAGCTGGGAGGGCGGAGCTGGAGCTGGCTGCGAGGCGGAGAGCTGGAGCTGGCTGCGAGGCGGACTGCTGTAGCTGGGAGGGCGGAGCTGGCTGCGAGGCGGACTGCTTTAGCTGGGAGGGCGGAGCTGGAGCTGGCTGCGAGGCGGACTGCTGTAGCTGGGAGGGCGGAGCTGGAGCTGGCTGCGAGGCGGACAGCTGGAGCTGGCTGCGAGGCGGACTGCTGTAGCTGGGAGGGCGGAGCTGGAGCTGGCTGCGAGGCGGACTGCTGTAGCTGGGAGGGCGGAGCTGGAGCTGGCTGCGAGGCGGACTGCTGTAGCTGGGAGGGCGGAGCTGGCTGCGAGGCGGACTGCTGTAGCTGGGAGGGCGGAGCTGGAGCTGGCTGCGAGGCGGACAGCTGGAGCTGGCTGCGAGGCGGACTGCTGTAGCTGGGAGGGCGGAGCTGGAGCTGGCTGCGAGGCGGACAGCTGGAGCTGGCTGCGAGGCGGACTGCTGTAGCTGGGAGGGCGGAGCTGGAGCTGGCTGCGAGGCGGAGAGCTGGAGCTGGCTGCGAGGCGGACTGCTGTAGCTGGGAGGGCGGAGCTGGCTGCGAGGCGGACTGCTTTAGCTGGGAGGGCGGAGCTGGAGCTGGCTGCGAGGCGGACTGCTGTAGCTGGGAGGGCGGAGCTGGCTGCGAGGCGGACTGCTTTAGCTGGGAGGGCGGAGCTGGAGCTGGCTGCGAGGCAGACTGCTGTAGCTGGGAGGGCGGAGCTGGCTGCGAGGCGGACTGCTTTAGCTGGGAGGGCGGAGCTGGAGCTGGCTGCGAGGTGGACTGCTGGAGCTGGCTGCGAGGCGGACTGCTGTAGCTGGGAGGGCGGAGCTGGAGCTGGCTGCGAGGCGGACTGCTGTAGCTGGGAGGGCGGAGCTGGCTGCGAGGCGGACTGCTTTAGCTGGGAGGGCGGAGCTGGCTGCGAGGCGGACTGCTTTAGCTGGGAGGGCGGAGCTGGAGCTGGCTGCGAGGTGGACTGCTGGAGCTGGCTGCGAGGCGGACTGCTGTAGCTGGGAGGGCGGAGCTGGAGCTGGCTGCGAGGCGGACTGCTGTAGCTGGGAGGGCGGAGCTGGCTGCGAGGCGGACTGCTTTAGCTGGGAGGGCGGAGCTGGCTGCGAGGCGGACTGCTTTAGCTGGGAGGGCGGAGCTGGAGCTGGCTGCGAGGTGGACTGCTGGAGCTGGCTGCGAGGCGGACTGCTGTAGCTGGGAGGGCGGAGCTGGCTGCGACGCGGACTGCTGTAGCTGGGAGGGCGGAGCTGGCTGCGAGGCGGACTGCTTTAGCTGGGAGGGCGGAGCTGGAGCTGGCTGCGAGGCGGACTGCTGTAGCTGGGAGGGCGGAGCTGGAGCTGGCTGCGAGGCGGACTGCTGTAGCTGGGAGGGCGGAGCTGGAGCTGGCTGCGAGGCGGACTGCTGTAGCTGGGAGGGCGGAGCTGGCTGCGAGGCGGACTGCTGTAGCTGGGAGGGCGGAGCTGGAGCTGGCTGCGAGGCGGACTGCTGTAGCTGGGAGGGCGGAGCTGGCTGCGAGGCGGACTGCTGTAGCTGGGAGGGCGGAGCTGGCTGCGAGGCGGACTGCTGTAGCTGGGAGGGCGGAGCTGGAGCTGGCTGCGAGGCGGACAGCTGGAGCTGGCTGCGAGGCGGACTGCTGTAGCTGGGAGGGCGGAGCTGGAGCTGGCTGCGAGGCGGACTGCTTTAGCTGGGAGGGCGGAACTGGAGCTGGCTGCGAGGCGGACTGCTGTAGCTGGGAGGGCGGAGCTGGAGCTGGCTGCGAGGCGGACTGCTTTAGCTGGGAGGGCGGAGCTGGAGCTGGCTGCGAGGCGGACAGCTGTAGCTGGGAGGGCGGAGCTGGCTGCGACGCGGACTGCTGTAGCTGGGAGGGCGGAGCTGGCTGCGAGGCGGACTGCTGTAGCTGGGAGGGCGGAGCTGGAGCTGGCTGCGAGGCGGACTGCTGTAGCTGGGAGGGCGGAGCTGGAGCTGGCTGCGAGGCGGACTGCTGTAGCTGGGAGGGCGGAGCTGGAGCTGGCTGCGAGGCGGACTGCTGTAGCTGGGAGGGCGGAGCTGGCTGCGAGGCGGACTGCTGTAGCTGGGAGGGCGGAGCTGGCTGCGAGGCGGACTGCTGTAGCTGGGAGGGCGGAGCTGGAGCTGGCTGCGAGGCGGACTGCTGTAGCTGGGAGGGCGGAGCTGGAGCTGGCTGCGAGGCGGACTGCTTTAGCTGGGAGGGCGGAGCTGGAGCTGGCTGCGAGGCGGACTGCTGTAGCTGGGAGGGCGGAGCTGGAGCTGGCTGCGAGGCGGACTGCTGTAGCTGGGAGGGCGGAGCTGGAGCTGGCTGCGAGGCGGACTGCTTTAGCTGGGAGGGCGGAGCTGGAGCTGGCTGCGAAGCGGACAGCTGGAGCTGGCTGCGAGGCGGACTGCTGTAGCTGGGAGGGCGGAGCTGGAGCTGGCTGCGAGGCGGACTGCTTTAGCTGGGAGGGCGGAGCTGGAGCTGGCTGCGAAGCGGACAGCTGGAGCTGGCTGCGAGGCGGACTGCTGTAGCTGGGAGGGCGGAGCTGGAGCTGGCTGCGAGGCGGACAGCTGGAGCTGGCTGCGAGGCGGACTGCTTTAGCTGGGAGGGCGGAGCTGGCTGCGAGGCGGACTGCTTTAGCTGGGAGGGCGGAGCTGGAGCTGGCTGCGAGGTGGACTGCTGGAGCTGGCTGCGAGGCGGACTGCTGTAGCTGGGAGGGCGGAGCTGGAGCTGGCTGCGAGGCGGACTGCTGTAGCTGGGAGGGCGGAGCTGGCTGCGAGGCGGACTGCTTTAGCTGGGAGGGCGGAGCTGGAGCTGGCTGCGAGGCGGACTGCTGTAGCTGGGAGGGCGGAGCTGGAGCTGGCTGCGAGGCGGACAGCTGGAGCTGGCTGCGAGGCGGACTGCTTTAGCTGGGAGGGCGGAGCTGGAGCTGGCTGCGAGGCGGACAGCTGTAGCTGGGAGTGCGGAGCTGGCTGCGACGCGGACTGCTGTAGCTGGGAGGGCGGAGCTGGCTGCGAGGCGGACTGCTGTAGCTGGGAGGGCGGAGCTGGAGCTGGCTGCGAGGCGGACTGCTGTAGCTGGGAGGGCGGAGCTGGAGCTGGCTGCGAGGCGGACAGCTGGAGCTGGCTGCGAGGCGGACTGCTTTAGCTGGGAGGGCGGAGCTGGAGCTGGCTGCGAGGCGGACAGCTGTAGCTGGGAGTGCGGAGCTGGCTGCGACGCGGACTGCTGTAGCTGGGAGGGCGGAGCTGGCTGCGACGCGGACTGCTGTAGCTGGGAGGGCGGAGCTGGCTGCGAGGCGGACTGCTTTAGCTGGGAGGGCGGAGCTGGAGCTGGCTGCGAGGCGGACTGCTGTAGCTGGGAGGGCGGAGCTGGAGCTGGCTGCGAGGCGGACTGCTGTAGCTGGGAGGGCGGAGCTGGAGCTGGCTGCGAGGCGGACTGCTGTAGCTGGGAGGGCGGAGCTGGCTGCGAGGCGGACTGCTGTAGCTGGGAGGGCGGAGCTGGCTGCGAGGCGGACTGCTGTAGCTGGGAGGGCGGAGCTGGCTGCGAGGCGGACTGCTGTAGCTGGGAGGGCGGAGCTGGCTGCGAGGCGGACTGCTGTAGCTGGGAGGGCGGAGCTGGAGCTGGCTGCGAGGCGGACAGCTGGAGCTGGCTGCGAGGCGGACTGCTGTAGCTGGGAGGGCGGAGCTGGAGCTGGCTGCGAGGCGGACTGCTTTAGCTGGGAGGGCGGAGCTGGAGCTGGCTGCGAGGCGGACTGCTGTAGCTGGGAGGGCGGAGCTGGAGCTGGCTGCGAGGCGGACTGCTTTAGCTGGGAGGGCGGAGCTGGAGCTGGCTGCGAGGCGGACAGCTGTAGCTGGGAGGGCGGAGCTGGCTGCGACGCGGACTGCTGTAGCTGGGAGGGCGGAGCTGGCTGCGAGGCGGACTGCTGTAGCTGGGAGGGCGGAGCTGGAGCTGGCTGCGAGGCGGACAGCTGGAGCTGGCTGCGAGGCGGACTGCTGTAGCTGGGAGGGCGGAGCTGGAGCTGGCTGCGAGGCGGACTGCTTTAGCTGGGAGGGCGGAGCTGGAGCTGGCTGCGAAGCGGACAGCTGGAGCTGGCTGCGAGGCGGACTGCTGTAGCTGGGAGGGCGGAGCTGGAGCTGGCTGCGAGGCGGACTGCTTTAGCTGGGAGGGCGGAGCTGGAGCTGGCTGCGAAGCGGACAGCTGGAGCTGGCTGCGAGGCAGACTGCTGTAGCTGGGAGGGCGGAGCTGGAGCTGGCTGCGAGGCGGAGAGCTGGAGCTGGCTGCGAGGCGGACTGCTGTAGCTGGGAGGGCGGAGCTGGCTGCGAGGCGGACTGCTTTAGCTGGGAGGGCGGAGCTGGAGCTGGCTGCGAGGCGGACTGCTGTAGCTGGGAGGGCGGAGCTGGAGCTGGCTGCGAGGCGGACAGCTGGAGCTGGCTGCGAGGCGGACTGCTGTAGCTGGGAGGGCGGAGCTGGAGCTGGCTGCGAGGCGGACTGCTGTAGCTGGGAGGGCGGAGCTGGAGCTGGCTGCGAGGCGGACTGCTGTAGCTGGGAGGGCGGAGCTGGCTGCGAGGCGGACTGCTGTAGCTGGGAGGGCGGAGCTGGAGCTGGCTGCGAGGCGGACAGCTGGAGCTGGCTGCGAGGCGGACTGCTGTAGCTGGGAGGGCGGAGCTGGAGCTGGCTGCGAGGCGGACAGCTGGAGCTGGCTGCGAGGCGGACTGCTGTAGCTGGGAGGGCGGAGCTGGAGCTGGCTGCGAGGCGGAGAGCTGGAGCTGGCTGCGAGGCGGACTGCTGTAGCTGGGAGGGCGGAGCTGGCTGCGAGGCGGACTGCTTTAGCTGGGAGGGCGGAGCTGGCTGCGAGGCGGACTGCTTTAGCTGGGAGGGCGGAGCTGGAGCTGGCTGCGAGGTGGACTGCTGGAGCTGGCTGCGAGGCGGACTGCTGTAGCTGGGAGGGCGGAGCTGGAGCTGGCTGCGAGGCGGACTGCTGTAGCTGGGAGGGCGGAGCTGGCTGCGAGGCGGACTGCTTTAGCTGGGAGGGCGGAGCTGGCTGCGAGGCGGACTGCTTTAGCTGGGAGGGCGGAGCTGGAGCTGGCTGCGAGGTGGACTGCTGGAGCTGGCTGCGAGGCGGACTGCTGTAGCTGGGAGGGCGGAGCTGGCTGCGACGCGGACTGCTGTAGCTGGGAGGGCGGAGCTGGCTGCGAGGCGGACTGCTTTAGCTGGGAGGGCGGAGCTGGAGCTGGCTGCGAGGCGGACTGCTGTAGCTGGGAGGGCGGAGCTGGAGCTGGCTGCGAGGCGGACTGCTGTAGCTGGGAGGGCGGAGCTGGAGCTGGCTGCGAGGCGGACTGCTGTAGCTGGGAGGGCGGAGCTGGCTGCGAGGCGGACTGCTGTAGCTGGGAGGGCGGAGCTGGCTGCGAGGCGGACTGCTGTAGCTGGGAGGGCGGAGCTGGAGCTGGCTGCGAGGCGGACAGCTGGAGCTGGCTGCGAGGCGGACTGCTGTAGCTGGGAGGGCGGAGCTGGAGCTGGCTGCGAGGCGGACTGCTTTAGCTGGGAGGGCGGAACTGGAGCTGGCTGCGAGGCGGACTGCTGTAGCTGGGAGGGCGGAGCTGGAGCTGGCTGCGAGGCGGACTGCTTTAGCTGGGAGGGCGGAGCTGGAGCTGGCTGCGAGGCGGACAGCTGTAGCTGGGAGGGCGGAGCTGGCTGCGACGCGGACTGCTGTAGCTGGGAGGGCGGAGCTGGCTGCGAGGCGGACTGCTGTAGCTGGGAGGGCGGAGCTGGAGCTGGCTGCGAGGCGGACTGCTGTAGCTGGGAGGGCGGAGCTGGAGCTGGCTGCGAGGCGGACTGCTGTAGCTGGGAGGGCGGAGCTGGCTGCGAGGCGGACTGCTGTAGCTGGGAGGGCGGAGCTGGAGCTGGCTGCGAGGCGGACTGCTGTAGCTGGGAGGGCGGAGCTGGAGCTGGCTGCGAGGCGGACTGCTGTAGCTGGGAGGGCGGAGCTGGCTGCGAGGCGGACTGCTGTAGCTGGGAGGGCGGAGCTGGCTGCGAGGCGGACTGCTGTAGCTGGGAGGGCGGAGCTGGAGCTGGCTGCGAGGCGGACTGCTGTAGCTGGGAGGGCGGAGCTGGAGCTGGCTGCGAGGCGGACTGCTTTAGCTGGGAGGGCGGAGCTGGAGCTGGCTGCGAGGCGGACTGCTGTAGCTGGGAGGGCGGAGCTGGAGCTGGCTGCGAGGCGGACTGCTTTAGCTGGGAGGGCGGAGCTGGAGCTGGCTGCGAGGCGGACAGCTGTAGCTGGGAGGGCGGAGCTGGCTGCGACGCGGACTGCTGTAGCTGGGAGGGCGGAGCTGGCTGCGAGGCGGACTGCTGTAGCTGGGAGGGCGGAGCTGGAGCTGGCTGCGAGGCGGACTGCTGTAGCTGGGAGGGCGGAGCTGGAGCTGGCTGCGAGGCGGACTGCTGTAGCTGGGAGGGCGGAGCTGGCTGCGAGGCGGACTGCTGTAGCTGGGAGGGCGGAGCTGGAGCTGGCTGCGAGGCGGACTGCTGTAGCTGGGAGGGCGGAGCTGGAGCTGGCTGCGAGGCGGACTGCTGTAGCTGGGAGGGCGGAGCTGGCTGCGAGGCGGACTGCTGTAGCTGGGAGGGCGGAGCTGGCTGCGAGGCGGACTGCTGTAGCTGGGAGGGCGGAGCTGGAGCTGGCTGCGAGGCGGACTGCTGTAGCTGGGAGGGCGGAGCTGGAGCTGGCTGCGAGGCGGACAGCTGTAGCTGGGAGGGCGGAGCTGGAGCTGGCTGCGAGGCGGACTGCTGTAGCTGGGAGGGCGGAGCTGGAGCTGGCTGCGACGCGGACTGCTGTAGCTGGGAGGGCGGAGCTGGAGCTGGCTGCGAGGCGGACTGCTGTAGCTGGGAGGGGGGAGCTGGCTGCGAGGCGGACTGCTGTAGCTTGGAGGCCGGAGGTGGAGCTGGCTGCAAGGCGGACTGCTGTAGCTGGGAGGGCGGAGCTGGAGCTGACTGTAAGGTGGACAGCTTTAGCTGGGAGGGCGGAGCTGGAGCTGGCTGCAAGGCGGACTGCTTTAGCTGGGAGGGCGGAGCTGGAGCTGACTGTACAGTGGACTGCTGTAGCTGGGAGGGCGGAGCTGGCTGCAAAGTGGACTGCTGTATGGTACCCTTTATAGCTGTTGGCTGCACATAGGATTGTTGCTGTGGTGCTGGTAACTGCGGTGTGACTGTAAACTGCTGCAGTTGGGACGGTGGTGCGGGCGACTGCTGCAGCAAGGAGGAGCTACCAGGGGTTGGCTGAGACAGAAGCATGTTAACTGACTGTGGTTGCTGAATGCGATTGAGTGATGGCTGCTGCACTACTGATTGCTGTGGGTTGATAGGTGGTTGTAGAGATGAACGTTGTGGCTCTGAAGGTTGGATTGGCTGCTGCATAGCAGAACGCAGCTGATGAGAGGAGTGGCTTGATGGCTGCACAACTGATTGCGACTGGAAGGTTGACTGCTTTGATAGGTAAACTGGCAGGTGTGCTGACTGCTGCTGTTCAGAGAGGATTGGTTGTTCTTGTGGGTATTGTAAGGGATGAAAATTGTGCTGCATCAAAAGTTGAGAGCAAGGTTGTGATGAGCGGTGTTGTTTAGATTGAGAAGATGATGGCCGTAAGGGGCTACACGATGACTGCATAGATTGCTGCCAAAGATGTGGCTTGGAAGGGCTAAATGAGGGCTGCATTGTAGATTGCGAGTTCTGAACAAGATTGGTTAATAAACTGATTATTTGGCCCTGTTGTTCAATAAGCCGAGAAACTGCAAAATAAAGAATATTAGAAGCAGTGATTAAGAAAATTAATATGAGCTTTTTATTGGGATATTCCATTTAGTATATAACTATACATCCCCTATGGATGACTATAGTATTGTCTCCTGATCCCATCCCAAAAGGAGGAAAGATTCAGGTGACATTTGAGCGCTTTCGTAAGCTCAGCAGTCTTGTCTTTGTACAAGCCAATCAGATTGCAGCTTATCATGCAGCTCTAAGATTTTTTATCCTGTTACGTATCAACATGCACACTGGTGCATAAAAGTCATTCTGACCTAGTAGAAGCAGGAACCCAGTCAAAATTTAGTGTCACTAGACTCTTCCGACGTGGAGATTGGGGACTGGAAACAAGACTAAGATGACCAGTAAGGAAAAATAATTATTAACCCCTGGATCAACTGGCAATACCTTTGGTAATACCGTTAACCCAGGCACAATCAAATTTATGTATAACTTAGGCCCCCCTTGGAAATTGGTTTTCCTTATAATAATAATAATAATTATGATTATGAGAGTTGCTCCCCCCCCCCCCCCCCCCCCCAATTTGCTACTATGTATTTTGTGAGCTGGTCAAAGGCCAATTTTAATGAATACTCCCCTTCCCTTCATTAGAATTGCCCCTTAACCTTTCTGGGCAAGCTCACAAAATATACATAACAGCAAATCTTAAGGGGGGAGGAGCAACTCTCATAATCATAATTTCCAAGGCCCCCCCCCCCCCGAAATGAACACTTTTGACAGAACGGCAGATAAACAAAATTTACTCCTTAATTGTGTATGCATGCATGGGACAGCTAATAAAAGAATAAGATTAGTTGTGCATTGCCTAAATAATAGACACAGCATATGGCAGGCATCCAGTTAGGAATTTAATTAGTACCTATTCATTTACATTGAGCATGTTGCCCAGTGTCACTGTGTACACTAACATGAACCTGTTTGAGACTATAATATTGATGTTTCTCTGTATTGGAGAATATTATTCTGTCACTAGTTACCTCGGTAACATCTATCAAATATGAATATCTGATTCAGTGTCCTTGAGACTGTTACAGTAGTATTGCGTAAGTTATTGTTGGCCAAAATTTAATATATGGACATAGTAATGTTGCAATGTCAATTATTACAACCATGGGAGAGGCACCTGGCTATGTCACTGTATAAACTGAAATCCTTTGTGCAGTGTAAGTTAAAAGTCAATTAAGCACCAGAGAGCCACTGCTTGTTTACCCAAATCCATTGGGCAACTAAGTAAAAGCACATCCAAGGCAGAAATTAAAGGCAGCCACATAAAACCATAAGGCATTACCTGCACTGCTACACAAGGTGGTATGCCAAATTAGCTGCCTGCAGCTATTACAGAAGTATCACATACCTTCACCAGATAAGGGGTTGGAGATTTTGGAGGACCCTACAGTAGAATGGTCAGAGGCAACATCAATAACAGCACCTACAGAAAGAACAAGAGTTGATGATATCAGAGATAGCAGCACTGGTTCAATTATTATAGTCCAACGACAATAAGTGTTGACAACTGATTTACTTAGAATGTACCTGCTGTTTTAACAGATGTTGAACACACTCCACCACCAACACAGAATTTTCCCTTTTGGCTTTTCAGTTTTACCTACAATTTCATAATAATAATTATAATAAGTACTATACTATGAGGCAAGTACAAACATGTGTGAAAGTAAGAAAGTACGAGAGGGAGAGAGAGAGAGGGGGGGAGTATAGTGGTAAGAGACAGGTAATACTATATAAACAGTTCTTACTTTTTTCTGTTTTTTGATTTGTGGAGCATTTTTTTTCTTGATGTTACTGGGGGTCTTGGATTTCCTTTTCTGTGTAGTTCCGGATGGAGTATCAGAGCATGCCACAGTGTTCAGTTTGGGATCAACGAAAACAGCATTCCAATATTTTTCCTCTCCTCCCTTTTCAGGCCAAGGTAGGTGAAGCTGCTTGCCTCCTGTCAATTCTTTTGGATCATAAAGGCTTTCGAGCCACTCTTCGTCTACACTATCTCCCTACCATCCCTTTTTTTTGAATTGTTTCCTTCAAACCTCACAATATACTTCTTGGAGCTCGATACACACGACGGAAACTCAGGGAGGGTAGCGGCGCGAGTTTCAATTCGAGAGTCAGAAATGACCAGATCCTGAGCCTTGCTAGGCTTCGGTTCTTCTTCATCACCATCTTTATTTATTGGGAGCCTCGAGCTCTGAATCATTTTGAGTGGCAAGACTCTGTAGCTGAGCCGCTGCCTGAGGCAGAGCCTCGCCGGTGCTTGGATCACCTTCAAGTTCGCTCATGAACCACTGTGTACATTCTTAGGACGAGGCTAGTATATATTATGTTCGTTTGGACTACACGTGGCCTAACGTCGCGACATGCCCCGCCTACGTTGCGCGTACGCGACGTGAACGAACTTAGGTACGCGACTCGACCTCGCGAACTTAGGTTCGTAACATCGCGAGGTTGGAGGTCTCGCGAAACTTCGCAAATACTTGGCGACAAGGTCGCAAAGTTTTTTTTGCAACGTACCGTAGGGCTGAGACATCAGGGGATCCTACCACTATGAAGAGATATCAACTAGATGGCACCCAAGTGGATGTTGAATGTCCACCACTCTTACCCGACTACCAAGCGTTCATGCGGGGTGTTGATCGCTCTGCACACCAGATAACAACCACTACCATGCATACTCTACGTCAAGGCAGGGTCTAGGTCACGATCGTGGCCATAAATGTGGGCGTGGTTTAACCAAAATGGGTGTAGTAAAAAGTGGTTACATTGGTAAGCGCGCGTGCTTACCAATGTATCCTGCCTACACCCCTGACAAGTATGTTTGATGTTACAATCATGGGATGTGACTGAACACTACTAACAGCATGCAGGCCAACGAGCCTCGAGAGGTTATGTCTGCTCTTTGTCATTGTCTGGTGGTAGATTCGACATTCGAGCAGAGTAAAAACGTCGCCATTACACGGTGAGTTGAGCAGCTACTCTTGGCCTGCAGTGAGGGGTGTGGTCTTCGTCTGCGCATGCGCGCTGTACTAACCGGTACAATGTCCGAGCAGGCCTGTCGAAACGCGTGGCGCTTGCGCTGCTCGCTCGAGCTCGAGCGAGAATGATGCATCTCTATGGCCCCTAGGCCCTGGCAACCTTGTTTGCGCACACGACACAATTCTGACCAATCGTGAGTCTGAACTTGTAGGAGAGCGTATTTTATGCCCTCCAGGTTAGGACACGGACTATAATTATTATAAGAAAATTGATCGTCTGAAAACTATTTTTTGTTGCATATCATAGTATAATAAGGCCACACAGGTCATCATTTATGTATTGTATTATACAGAATCAAACCATGTATGCATAAAACAATGATATTCACGAACTTGTAATTGGTTGCTAGGCAACACCAAGCAATGAATAATAAACTTCAATACTTGGGCTAGCATGTGGACTATGGTTACTAATTTATACTCTAGTACTAACTCCCCATGCATGTGTGCACTAGTGCCAGCTTCACCTGGCTTCCAGGAATGCAGCAGTGAACAGGTTGGTATGAGAAACTTGCAGTAATATACTGTAAATCACGAATATTACATGTGATAAATTTTCATGTTAAATCATTTTTGGATAAACGAACCCTGTACCGCATTATCGTTAATATTGCGTATATATTTCTTGCGTTTAATCTTCGCACAAGCCAGGCTGTCCGAAAATATTTTAACAACCAAATATTCACGATTTACGGTACTACTAATCATAGAGTCGGTAGACTCTATAAGTAGGGATGACCCGGACACTCCATATACATAATACATTACAAATACCCAAATATCTCAAAACAGGTAACTTTATATTATTATGGTGTGATTTTTTTCCTAATTGCATGTACATGTATGATATATACTATGATAATTTTATAGAATATTTCTGTACAAATGGCTGAGATGAAGCAGTTGCTAGTGTCAAGTCTAAGTCAAGTCTAAGCGCTATGCAATCAGAAATTCACACTCTCAAGACCAACACACTGGAGCCCAAGAAGAGTAAGGTATGTTTTATCCTTTTATGAAACACTCAACTATATCCCCAGTAGTTGCATAATTGCACTATTATCATAGATTAATGTTTCATAGAGGGGAAAAGTCTAGTATATATACCCAAACTAGGGAGTATGAAGGCATGCTCTCCCACAAAATCTTACTATACTGTAGAGACTTTCTGGTGGCTCAATAATGATTATTGTATATTTAATCTTCAGGGTGGTCCAGGATTGCCATAAACTGTCAAAGTTGTACTGAGTATATCCCAGGAATCAAGGATACCCTTAGGCCTTCCTATATGTCCCGTGTTCAACTAGTTAAGTGTTGATGTCAGTATCATAAGAGTAAGAGTACTTAGTATATCCCAGGAATCAAGGATACCCTCAGGCCTTCCTATATGTCCCGTGTTCAACTACTTGAGTGTTGATGTCAGTATCATAAGAGTAAGAGTACTTAGTATATCCCAGGAATCAAGGATACCCTTAGGCCTTCCTATACGTCCCACTACTTGAGTGTTGATGTCAGTATCAGAAGAGTAAGAGTGATTTCAGTGGAATGCCTTGATGGGATGATTTGGGGGGGATCTCTTGTGGACAAAAGATAGTAACTCTAAGGAGGCAGAATTCAAGGTCCGAGTTGACCCCTCTGTCCTGTCAACCGGCTACCAGGGCTGTTCGCTGCCGGCATGCATCACTGCTGTGAGTCCCAGGTCCGAGTTGGCCCTTCTGTCCCGGACAACCCGGGACAGTCCCGGGTTGTCCTGCTGCCGGCATGCATCGCTGCTGTGAGTCCCAGGTCCGAGTTGGCCCTTCTGTCCCGGACAACCCGGGACAGTCCCGGGTTGTCCTGTTGCCGGCATGCATCACTGCTGTGAGTCCCAGGTCCGAGTTGGCCCTTCTGTCCCGGACAACCCGGGACAGTCCCGGGTTGTCCTGCTGCCGGCATGCATCTCTGCTGTGAGTCCCAGGTCCGAGTTGGCCCTTCTGTCCCGGACAACCCGGGACAGTCCCGGGTTGTCCTGCTGCCGGCATGCATCACTGCTGTGAGTCCCAGGTCCGAGTTGGCCCTTCTGTCCCGGACAACCCGGGACGGGTTGTCCTGCTGCCGGCATGCATCTCTGCTGTGAGTCCCAGGTCCGAGTTGGCCCTTCTGTCCCGGACAACCCGGGACAGTCCCGGGTTGTCCTGCTGCCGGCATGCATCTCTGCTGTGAGTCCCAGGTCCGAGTTGGCCCTACTGTCCCGGACAACCCGGGACAGTCCCGGGTTGTCCTGCTGCCGGCATGCATCTCTGCTGTGAGTCCCAGGTCCGAGTTGGCCCTTCTGTCCCGGACAACCCGGGACAGTCCCGGGTTGTCCTGCTGCCGGCATGCATCACTGTTGTGAGTCCCACGTCCGAGTTGTCCTTTCTGTCCCGGACAACCCTTGTTCCGCTGCCATCCTGTACTAGTGATTATGAATATTAATGTATAACAGGAAAAAAAAATTTGTAATCAACAGTAATAATCACGAAGGTAATGTCAAATCAAAATATCAGATCATCAGTGACTGAAGTATGATGATTACATGAGGAGGTGAAGTACGATGAGTGAGTGATGAGGGAGAAATGTAGCTATGATGAGTATATGATGAGTAAGTATGATGAGTACGAGAGTAAGTGAACAACAATGACTTCGTGAGTGATTAAAGAATACAATACAGTACTGAGTTAGCACTCCATCACTGGCTGTTTCCTTGGACTTGTCCTCCGAGGGGAAGCAGTGGGATGGTCAGGACTTGTTCTCGGTATTTTGGTAGGGGTTCTATGCTCAGAAGTGCTGGCTGGTCTTTTCATATTGACAGGAGAACTTCTGCATACCAAAACATGTTCAATCAATACCATCCCAAAACGGCAATCCTGTATGGTATTGTCTAATTTGACTTACGGTTTAATTTCCTTTTGGGCAAGAGTTTTGCTGTACTGGATCAGTGACATGTTATACTTATTCAGCTTCCTTGAAAGCTCCAACTTTTGCTCCGTAACGGATGGTATTCCTACCTTTTCAAATTCATACTGCTGCAAGTGAATCACATTTTAAGTACTGTCAATGAAGCGAGGGTGGGTATCAACATAATAATTATTATTTTCCTGAGATAGCTATGTTTGTTTTTAGTTGCTAATGGCCCTACATGCACTTGTACATGCATTCTCTCCCTAGGCCTATGAAGTACTTACACGCACTTCTAAACATGGAAAACTTACAATAGATGTTCCTTTCGTACACCCCACTTCCATCACTTTCCCAAGACCTTCAGTTTCGAGCTGATAGAATGCCCTTATGGCGCCATCTTTGTTACCTCGCTTTCTAAATTTTTTCTGTGCAAGCAATGGAGATAAGTATAGGATTTTCCCGGGCAGATGTAAGCAGAACGCAGCTGTAGCATCGTCATCACTCAGATTTTCTGTCATACCATCACCTATAAACAAAAGCAGTTTGTTCAGTTCGTAAGTCAACATTTAGTATTAAATTTTAAACTAATCACATAAACGTTTGCGATCAGCTTGCTAAAATCCAACACCCATGTAACTGCTGCAAGAGTAGTTCAAACAATATTATGTGCAAGGCCGTCCACGAGAAAACCAAGCACATTGTGCAATGAAAATCACCAAGGGTGCAATGCCTCAATGCATGACTAAAGAACTAAAGAAAAAAGTTAAAAAACGAGGCAACAAAGATGGCACCATAAGGGCAATTATGTACTGTATGGGTGTGATACAATAAACTTTACTTATTGTGTTGTTACTTATGTTGAGTTGCTTTTGTGTTGCGTTTTGTAATAGGCTAGGAACAGCTGGTTAGGATTAGTGTTTTCATGTGTATGGCTATGTGTTAATAGGTGTTAATTGGGGCGAGCCTGAGCGAGCCCCACATAAACGGTACAGCTGTGCGCGAATCCTATATATATATTATTATGGTACGTCCGTCACACGAAATTTATGGTGGATGCATATGGCTCTATGGACATAACCGCGAAGTATTCTTGTGCGCATTCTCATGCCTGGGCGACCAGCCACTCTAATTTAGAGTGATGTCCAGTGTTGCCTTCAACTGTCTAGGATAGACTTAGGATGTCCGGGATAATTCACAGAGCCTATAGACCCAAGATTCATAGGAAGTACTAGGCTAATCCTGGGCCTCCTTCACATGCATGTATTCACCCTAAAGTTAGAGGATCCTACTAGGGAGAACATACCTACATGCCTGGAGGATCCCCATAGATAGTCCCAGGATCATCTTAGCTCACATCCGCGGAAGGACCCCAATAGCAAGTCCCAGGATTGTCCTGGGACACACCACATAATACATGCACCTATAGCTCACATCCGGAGGATCCCACTACGCAGTCCCT
Organism: Cliona cf. orientalis; assembly: GCA_963930775.1. NCBI lineage: Eukaryota > Metazoa > Porifera > Demospongiae > Clionaida > Clionaidae > Cliona > Cliona cf. orientalis. The sequence goes on from OZ005689.1 coordinate 20,850,772, forward strand.
GGGACACCCTACATATTACCTAGACCTCACGTCCGGAGGATCCCACTAGGAAGTCCCAGGATCCTCCTGGGACACCCCACATATTACACCTATAGCACGCGTCCGGAGGATCCCACTAGGAAGTCCCAGGATCCTCCTGGGACACCCCACATATTACATCTATAGCACACGTCCAGAGGATCCTCCTGGGATACCCCACATATTACACCTCTAGCACGTGTCCGGAGGATCCCACTAGGAAGTCCCAGGATCCTCCTGGGACACCCCACATATTACATCTATAGCATACGTCCAGAGGATACCACTAGGAAGTCCCAGGATCCTCCCGGGACACCCTACATATTACATCTATAGCACACGTCCAGAGGATCCTCCTGGGATACCCCACATATTACACCTCTAGCACGTGTCCGGAGGATCCCACTAGGAAGTCCCAGGATCCTCCTGGGACACCCCACATATTACATCTATAGCATACGTCCAGAGGATACCACTAGGAAGTCCCAGGATCCTCCCGGGACACCCTACATATTACATCTATAGCACACGTCCAGAGGATCCTCCTGGGATACCCCACATATTACACCTCTAGCACGTGTCCGGAGGATCCCACTAGGAAGTCCCAGGATCCTCCTGGGACACCCCACATATTACATCTATAGCAAACGTCCGGAGGATCCCACTAGGAAGTCCCAGGATCCTCCTGGGACACCCCACATATTACATCTATAGCACACGTCCGGAGGATCCCACTAGGAAGTCCCAGGATCCTCCTGGGACACCCCACATATTACATCTATAGCACACGTCCGGAGGATCCCACTAGGAAGTCCCAGGATCCTCCTGGGACACCCCACATATTACATCTATAGCACACGTCCGGAGGATCCCACTAGGAAGTCCCAGGATCCTCCTGGGACACCCCACATATTACATCTATAGCACACGTCCGGAGGATCCCACTAGGAAGTTCCAGGATCTTCTTGGGATACCTCACATACTATCTATGTGTGATCACATTATGAAGGCTCTGGATAGCAAGACTTCGTCGCATACAACCCAGGACTGATATCCAAAGAATTCCACATACCGGTAATACTCTCACATACAACCTCTATGTGACAGCCCCATCTCGCTCAAATAGCTACTACCCACTGCTGGAGTGAAGTGTTGGGATCATACCAAGATAATCATCACTCGATGATCATGTAAGTATATTGCCGGGATAAATAATACTGTAACTACAGCTATAGTTAATTCAGTCATAGGGGGTTAATAAATATATGATCTTGCCGGCTGCTGAGTAAGTGTTGATTGGGAAAAATGGTTAAATAGGTGATCATCTGTGTTGTAGCAAATTCTAATTACGATAAATGTTGACTCATTGTGGCTGGTTTTTCCTGGGTGATCTTCGTAGTTGCCTGCAGTGTATTACTTTAACATCACAGTGCTAGTATACTAATACACCATTACCATGGATGGTTGCCGTCTTCAAATGCAGCTACGTATTCTGGGTATGGCACACTATATAAGTGAATGGTCATGTTTTTATTTCATTTTATATTTCCATTATAAAGTTTATTTGTTATGATGATGGATGCCATCTCAGGAAATATGCAAGAAATCCATTACGACAAGGCTTAACACCAACAGCTACTTTGTTGTCATCACTAGAAATAGTGGTTGACAAAATGCACATTAAGGGGCATGTCGACCCATGGTGCTTAAGGACGTGTGATGCCCGGAAGTTTAAAGCTCTAGAACAGGTATACTGATCAGTCAAGCATAATAATTATCGTATGTAAACATAATCTATTATTATTATTATTAGGTTGATACGCAAGTTTGCGAGCAAACCTTTTCATGGCTGTCAAGGTATGCCAAAATCACCAGGCACATGAAACAAGAGCACTTCCTCTTTTTTATTATCTACTTATGTGACCTACACAATAGACGGCTAGAGAAAAAGCTTCATTAATTATTTGAATATTATGATAAGATTACTGTATACCACAAATTATTATTATGTCAGAAATTCTTGGAAACATACAGATACTATAATAAATAAATGTATTTTATAGGACATCCCAGGACCATCCTGGGATGTCCATAGGGAATCCTCCGGAATACAGATAACTGGAATGTAAGGACATCCCAGGACTGTCCTGGGACGTCTACAGGGAATCCTCCGGAATACAGATAGCTGGAACGTAAGGACATCCCAGGACGGTCCTGGGATGTATACAGGGAATTCTCCGGACCACAGGTAACTGGAATGTATAAGCTAGGACATCCCAGGACCATTCTCGGATGTCTACAGGGAATCCTCTGGAATACAGATAGCAAGGACATCCCAGGACTATCCAGGGATGTACATAGGGAATCCTGCAGACTATAGGTAACAGGATGTCCCAGGAGCATCCTGGAATGTCTACATGCAGGGAATCCTCCGGAACACAGGTACATGTACATGTAACCGGAATGTAAGGATATCCTAGGACCGTCCTGGGACAGTCATCCCAGGAGTGTCCTGAAACTTCAGATCAGCAGCCAGAGTATAATATGATCATCCCAGGACAGTCTTAGGATGTACAAAGGAAGTAATTAGTGGCATAAAGAATATCCCAGACAGATCCTGATACAGGGTACTGAGGACTATCTTGAGACCATCCTAGACAGTTGAAGGCAACACTGGACATGAGTGCTAATTTAACGAACTCTAAATTTACACTCGTGTAGCAGTCGCGATGAGGAGGAAAGAGAAAGCGAGAGAGAAAGAAACTACGCAAGGGCAGCGAGACGTGCAGCTCCAGTCCATAGGCATAGTTGTACAGAGGCAACACTGCACGAAGGCGTTATCCTGAGTACAGAGTGAGGCTAGGCTATACCTAAGGCCGGCACATGAGCTCGTGATAGACAGGTCTGTCTCTCTCACGTCAGGATCAGCTAAAGAAAGGGAGGCTGGGCTAACTAATTGACTTCGTTTGTGAAAGTACAGAAAGTATAAGCTAAATCTTTACTCAGCAGGCAAACTGCGCGATGATGCTGTGAGCTCGGCTCCAACACTGAACGAAGGCATTATTCTGAGTAGAGAGTAAGGCTGGGCTATACCTAAGGCACATGAGCTCGTGATAGACAGGCCACGGGGCCTGTCCCTCTTAATACGACTTCATGTCAGAGTCAGCTAAAGAAAGGGAGGCCAGGCTAGCTAGTTGGCTTCGTTTGCGAAAAGCTAAAGCTATCCAAGGTCGGCAAACTGTGTGATGATGCTGTGAGCTCAGGCTCGCCCCAAACAGGCCCTGCATGTCACTAGTATTATTAAGTTTGAGTTTTGTGACACTGAGGATAGAAGGACCTTTTGTTCAAAGGGGGGCCCCAGAGCCTCGCTCTAGCTAGTTAATAATCTTGGTTTTGTTATACTTGAATAATCTTTGTACTTTCTTTGTTAGTATTCTATATAAGCCAGCATTTTTAGTTGCATTGTGTCTACCGTTCAATCTCAAAAAAAAATTTAAGAAGAAACCACAAATACTTCCTGTTTGCATCACAATTGGGCTTGGGCTATTTGTGCATCATTAATCGATGGAAAATGTAGCACGATGCAAGCTTAGTGGTGGAACATATCACATGAACTATAGATCTCAACAATCATGCAGATGTGCATACATCTGTACATTTCATTAAAACATACCAGAACTACATCTCTGCAACGCTTCCTCAATGCTTCCTTTGCCTGCAATCACGGACGTCTGCTGGCAGGACACCTTGGCGAAGTTGATTGCAGCAGCAATTGAATCTTCACTCACAACATCTGGGACATCACCATCCTTGCCAAGATGAAAAAGCACATGGAGCACAGGAGCAATCCGTAACACTTGGCTTCGGCTTTTGCTGAGCATACCTGTATAAATCAAGTGACAATAGAACTCCCAACTAAGGTGTCAAGTGATGTAAATGTATAGTAGCTCAATATACCGTATTTCCTCGAAATCTCGCCGCGGCGAGATTTTATTTCAAGGCTCCGTTTGGTGCGGCGACAATTCGAGGGCGGCTAGATTTCGAGGGCGGCGTCTACAGAGATCGATGCGCATGCACGTACAGAGCTTCAATAATAATGTATGCACGTAAAATGTCCGTGCGCATACGGAAATTGCTGTCGATCCCTTACCATGCGGCGAGATTTCGAGGGCGGCGTTTATTGGGACGAGTTAGTAGATAGATGCGGCGACATTTCGAGGGCGGCGAGATTTCGAGGTGCGGCGAGATTTCGAGGAAATACGGTACATGTGTACATGTACTTGCACAACTTATACATGCACTTGCCTGCCATCAACTCATCCATCCCTGCAAGCGTTCTGAGTCCTTCCTGAACATGGTCATAATACTCCCCAAAAGCTGTGCTATCCCTAGCAATCCTGAATATCTTGACAGGTAGTGAGGTCTGGGTCGATGGACATGACTTCCACTGATCAGCAAGTAGTTTAGCTACACGTATATAGACACAGAAATAAAAAGACATGGAACACATTTCATGTATAAAGCAGTTGCTTTTACCGATATCACGCTGAAAGCTTTTATCCACTTCTTTGAGAGACGAAAACTTTCCAAATAGGGGAGACGGAAAAAGCCACAAGAATCGGTGGGATAAACCCTTCTCGGCGTTGCTAGGCAACTCGATTAGTGATCTTGCTACACCAGGCTGTGTAAAACCTCCAACTGTTAGCCTCGTAAAAGGCATGGCAAAATTGGTGTCACCCGTCACTGGATTAAGATAAAAGAAAGTTGGTATCTATGTACATGTACAGTAAGCCGAGAATCAGATATAAAGTACATGTTCACATTGCATTCAAAGACATCATGCAGGTACACAAGCAATAGTTGTACTATGGTTTTCTAGGGTGTATGGATATTGTACCCTGAGTGTGTTATAATGGTATTCCGAGGGCGAACTATATCACCCATGTGACATGGGATTTATCACATACTAGTTGCCATAGTAACATAGTATATAGTCTAATACACCCTAGGGTGTATGAGACTACATGGGTTTTGTACTAGCTGTTTTTCCTTTGAAGTATGGCTTTATCATAGTACAAGGGTTTTTGACTAGCTGTTTTTCCTTTGAATTAAGTATGGCTTCATCATAGTACAAATCCTAATACTCTAACAATAAAGCAGGAAATAAGCAGGTTACTCACGAATTATATATATACCTGTGTCTCGTCGCCAAGGATGGCCGTTGAATAGCTGTAGAAAGAGCGAAAATTCATGCGAGTCGCTGAGTCCCCTTCCACGGTAGAGGTTGATTTGGGTCAGAAATGAAGCCAGTTCATCGTAGAGCCCTAACAACCTTGCAGAATTTTGACTCATTAACACCCCCATCTTCTCAAATGTAGCATCATCAATAGCCCACACTGGGTCGTTCTCATCTTGCTTGCAAAGCTCTCTGATGTACTGAAGGAGACTGTACAGATGCTTGAATAACGTCGATTTTCCACTCCCTGTCGGCATGCACACTGTCATCCACAGCAGGACAGGTTCGCACCAATCGGTTTCAGGCACTTGAACAGAAGCTGGTGACAATACAAAGCTCCCCAGTATCAGGTAGCCACTGAGCACAGCAGTAGGTGGGAGGTTTAGGGCAGTGCCTATCTTGTGAAAACCCTGTACAATGTTTACAGCACGGGAATAGCTTTAACTTTTTTAATGATAAAGACATGGCTAGCTAAGTGATAAAATGTCGCTCATAGCTAAAATTAATTTCATGACTCACCTCTTTCAAAGCAGGCGGATACAAACTCCAGTCTATATCAGTTTCCCAGGCCTTCTCTAAGCGCAGCCGAGTTTCTTTTAGCTTCGCCCACGATTCTGCCATGACTTTGTAGAATAGCGGCTTTTAGGAGTGCACGCAAGGCGAGTGTACATGAGCGTGAGCGTGGAGCGCGAGCACGTTTTTTTTTTTCAAGCATGCGCGTGCATGTATAGCCTCGTCCCAGGCCACTCCCACTTTTTTCCAGGCCAGGCCACGTGAACGTGTTCAGTGTGTTGGGCGTGGTTTAGTACTCGACGCTAGCTCAGGTGAGTAAACGAGCGCGAGAACAGAGACGGTGGTGCGAAAAAAGCTGGAAGTCGAGCAGCACATCCGCGATCATGTGGCAAGACATCGGCGACATAGTTCCAAATCCATCGACTTTCAGAAGGTTATTGTTCGCGGCAAGTCAGTTACCAAAGGCGACTCCAGGATACTGCAGAATCGTGACCGACTTCGCTTTTGATCAGTGTGAAAAAAAACCCAAGCCTGAGGATACGCTACTTCTTCTAGAGAACATGGAGTTTCTCAGCGAGCAAGCATTCCTTACTGACAAAGAACTTGTAAAGGACTTGTTCGGTTACAAAGGATTCAAAGCTCACCCGCTTGGAGTAGTTTTAGTCCCAACTAATAACACTTGCAAGTCATGCCAGGGAGACCTGAAGATCAGAGGAGACAGACCCAGTTACCTCACATTATACACAGATAATTTGGGTACTGTGCCAGCGACGTTATTTCGGAAGTACTGCAGCAACAGCCACAGGTACACTTTTATATGTACTGTACCCATTCTAATTAATGCGCCTGAAAAAAATAATTACGAGTGCTGGGTGCCGCGCTATTAGAGCGTGGAAATTGGCGTTTGCGACAAGAATTTGTACACGAAAGTATAGGGACGCGTGGGTGGGCGCATTTAAATAGAGCGTGAAAATTGCACTTCAGGCCTAGGTGGCGCATCTATTAGAGAGGCGCGTTAATTAGATCGGCTACGGTAAATCAGCTAGGACCTGCATGGTAAGCTAAAACTGATTTTTGTAATAATTTTACACACAGAATTTCCTGTTGAAACCTAAAAATTTATGTAGTATCTATATACAGGGGGTGTACATTCACACAACATTACGGTTTTCACACCTTCAATGAAACGCAAAATCAAGAGCTCATTGCAGACAGTGACTGGGACAAGCTGCCATATTTTGTGTCAACAAGCAAGACGGGCTTTTCTTTGTCATTGTTGGAGAAGTTTGATTGTGAGCTACTTCTGGGACAATTGTCGTACAAGCAAAAATGCGACATTTACAATTGTTTCCATAAGTATGACACCACTCAAAAAAAAACAACATCCACTCTTCCATCCTATTATGATGAGTGCACTCTCTTTGAGTCAGAAAACACTCTTCAGCCTTCACTACAGTACGGCTAACTCCTATCCAAGCATGGCATGCCACACCATAACTCATTGTCTAATGTTTATGCATACAGGGACTCGAGTACATCAAACAACCTACTTGAGAGAGCATGCTTGGATCGAAGAAGACTCGAAGAAGGTCATCTCAAATACACCATCCTCAGAATGTACCAAAGGTATCCAACGCACTTTCCAAAGTGGTCCATTTCGTCCTCTTTAACAGCAGCATTTGAGACCGTTACACCCAAATTTTACCAAGCATTTACATCGCGCTATGCAGGTATGTTCAGGTTACTTCCTTGAATGTACATCCCTTTAACAACATGCATAAATAGCTGTATCAAAATTAATTATGGTGCCATGTAGCTAAATACTATTATCATGTGTTACCTTCATAGACCATCGGTGCAACTACCCTGGGTGTGGTCAAGTTCTAGTCCTAGATGGCAACCTCAAAAATAGATGGGATGTATGTGCAGCTATCGAAGCAGGCTATATCCAGTATCCAAGCTTACCCGATTCGGTGATCAAGACGGGTTGCCAACTTTCACCACTCCAGACATCTAGTTATTGCTATTGTCATGCTCCAAGAGTAAGTAAGAGGTGCTCCACATCTGGCACAGGTGAAGAAGAATCAGAAACTCCATCTTCACAGGATGGTGTGGTACATGTGATAGTAGGGAAGAAGACAACCAGGAACATCACCTACTATAAGGTACACATGATACATACACGTAACTGCGGTGACATCATGTGCTCCAAGTTCTTCCTTTCATACAGGTTGCTTGGATCGGCACCCAAAGTAATTTGTCTTGGGAACCAGCATCTTCACTTCCCAGTTCACTTGTGAAAGAGTTTGAGGACGGCATAAAATTGTCGATGGAGACAGTACAGTATGGTGTTATCACTCATACTTTGATGAACTCACCCAACCCAATTGCAACAATTGAAGCACCTCCTGAGAAACGACCGAGAATTGTCCCGCAAAGCTTCAAACCAGGGTATGGCAAAGTATTCCTTGGTATACTTCCATGTCTAAACTAATCTGTGTGTTACAGGGTTTTCGAAGATACCCGAGAAGACTCTACCCCTTTGACTTGCAATACTGAAAAAGGCAAAGGATTCCATCTACATCGCCGTAGTGCAGGTATATGCTATCACAACTAAGCATAGGCAAGAAAAACAAATAATAGCTACCAATACATCATGTCATTATCTACAGGAATTGAATGTATACTATTAGCCATCTCTAGTCTCTTATTATCGTAAATTACCTATACAAATTGTCAAGTCAAGATTGTGGCTTACTGTTATTTACATGTGGCGGGACAGTGTTTACAGTGTGATTTAGTACTGTACAATGATTTGCACTTTCTGTTAGGCTACAATCTCGTAAGGGTAGACTGTGAATGTTGCAGTATGTTCATGCACTATAATGTTGGTATGTTCATGTTGCTAAACTTGTTTTTAACTGCAGGTGTATTGGCTGGGATGTGGCCATGTGGTGTAGTAATCATGCTTACTGAGTTATTCACTGCTGAAAGTTTATCACAAGTGTATGCAGCCATACATGAACTTTTCACTAACCACTCCACCATTACAGAGAATCTCAGTGAGTAACAGTTGTGTTGAAAATTATAACACCTACATGTACAGACTGAACTACATTTTACTACAAGAATTGCATCCACTCAGAAATCATCTGTTACGACGATGGATGTCACCTAAAAAGATATGCCAATAACGCCACTAGAAAGGATGTTACACCACAGTCATTGAAAATAGCAAACACAAATATTGTCGTTGACAAACTTCACTTCGCTGGGCACACAGATAAGTGGTGTCGGGAACACTGCGACCCAAGATCTTTCAAGGAGTTGGATAATGTACATATATATTGTGTATTGGGTATACATGTATAACTGCAATATTTATTTTAATAGACATTTATTGTAAACCTGTGCAGGTCGATACAGAGGTGTGTGAACAGCACTTCTCTTGGCTTTCAAGATATGCTAGGATGACCAGACGCATGAGCCGCAATGTTTTCATTTTCTTTCTTTTGCACATTGTGGACATGCATAACAGGCGGGAAGAATGCAAGCTGAGGAGAGCAGGATTCTTCAAGTCTTAAAGATAATACTGCTTGTGTCCTGGTTACCGTACTAAACAATTGATTTATATACTATTCAAGATGTGCAATAATGTTAATGTAAAGTATGCAATAATTTAAAATGATGCTATTATAAAGACACACAATGTTGTTAAGTATACAATAATTTTGTATACAGGGAAATTATGACCTAACATTTGACATACAGCACTAGTGGTACCGTATGGTAACTTGGGACCCAGACACCCAGGACCTTGAACTACATGCAAGGGGGGGGGGGGGTTGATGGAGTATCCTGGGATGTCCTAAGTTGCCCTATGGTAACTTAGGACGCCCAGGACCTGGGACTTCAAGGCTGGGGAAGGTTTGGGGGAATTCCAAATTTGACAGTTGACCTGGACACCCAGGACCTTGGACTTCAGGCTGGGGGGGGGGGGGGGGGGGGGGGGGTTGAGGGAGTATCCTGGGATGTCCTAAGTTGCCCTATGGTAACTTAGGATGCCTGGACCTGGGACTTCAAGGCTGGGGAAGGTTGGGGGGGGGATTCCTGGGATGTTCTAAGTTGACCTAGACACCCAGGACCTTGGACTTCAGGCTGGGGGGTTGAGGGAGTATCCTGGGATGTCCTAAGTTGCCCTATGGTAACTTAGGATGCCTGGACCTGGGACTTCAAGGCTGGGGAAGGTTGGGGGGAATTCCTGGGATGTCCTAAGTTGACCTAGACACCCAGGACCTTGGACTTCAGGCTGGGGGGGTTGAGGGAGTATCCTGGGATGTCCTAAGTTGCCCTATGGTAACTTAGGATGCCTGTACCTGGGACTTCAAGGCTGGGGAAGATTGGGGGGAATTCCTGGGATGTCACAAGTTGACATAATGGTAACTTGGGACACTAGCAAGGACCTTCATACCATGTAATTGAACATGGGACATAGGATAGCCTAGGAGTATCCTTGATTCCCGGGATATACTAAGTTGAAGTTTGACAATTTATGGCAATCCTGGACAGTAGTGTTAATCTTGCCGAAGGATCCTTATCTCTGGGTGGGAAACTTCCCTGTGCGTGTACAAACCTATGTGAATCATTTAAGGGGGTATATCCAAAGACATGAATCTACAATCCCTGCTAAGGCTTGTGCACAATAGTGCTTCATTCTGTTATGATCATGACACTGTGTGGATGATATTATGATAAATTTACCATGGTGAAACTAGCATCACTTATTGGCTTCTAAAAATATAGGTACATGCACTATGTTAATTTCATCATAATTATTATTGCTGTTGAAGGGATGCGAGTTTCATAATATGTGACCGGATTTGGGAAAACCCTCCGTAAGGGATCCACAATGCACGTTTTTAGTAGCTCAGATCGAAATTTGTCATAGTCCAGATTTTGTCATATACATGTCGAACAACCCTTCTTCTAACTGTTGCCGTCGTCTACGGAGGCTAGTCAATCTATACAAAGGAAATAAGCCTTCATTTTGACCCACCTAGTCGGCCCAGCTGCCGTACCCGGAGCCCGTTGCTATGGGTGGTAATTAGAATTCTCTACCTAGATAAGCTAGGCTAGATTCATCGAACTACTGTACGTTCGCTCACCTTTTTAGCTTCTTGGGCATCTAAGAACAATCGTACGTCGTCAACAACGAAATTCAACTCTTGCTTGATCTTTGCGTTCATTTCGAACAGCTCCGCCCAGGTGCATTTAATTGATTTCCAGGTCACTCGTTAGCGTAGTATGCGGAAACACCATACGCGTGCATAGCAACGCCTTTAGACCGTAATTTTTTCGATTATTGGGGGTGTGGCGCAATCGCAAACAAAGCGCTGTATCTCCACAACGAAGCGCACAATCGGCCTAAGACTTGAACGCGGGTTAGCTCTATGCTAGAGCTTATCAACCATGCATCAAACTCAATTTTCAGAAAAAAAATCCCATACGAAGGGTTCTCCCAAATCCGGTCACATATTGTAGCTATAAGTGTAAAAATTAATGTTATGTAAGAGTTATGTTCATCCACATTAATTTGACAGCGGAGTCGGGAACAATCCTCTGCAGGACAGTCAGACAGTGAGCACTCGGAGATAAGTATAAGATCACCACCACCAGCTGTTCCTGGTAAATTTGGAATAATTAACGACATGACTAAATACAGTACAGTTGCCTAGGTATAATTAATCATGATGCAGATTAGTCCCTGAAAAGGAAAGACCTCGAGAAATACACTTGTTTTCACTTTTCATCCATTGTTGCGGCCTTGGCATGCATGCTAATCCTCAGCTACATTTACTACTCATCCCTCCTACCATTTAATTAATGCCCACTGTTCCGCATGCTTCCTGTTAGCTACTTGCTGCCACAAGGAGAAAGTGCATGTACTTAACATACAGTGCTAGTTTTTTTATCGTAACGATAATCTATAATTATATATTGAGTGCTATTAGGGGACCCTCATGGTGAAAACCAATTTGTATCACATTCTTCAGTGAAACAACGGGATATAACAGCTATTGAGGCAGTGTGCAGGGATGGGAAGAAATTTGTACTGGCAGCATTGGATATCTTCTTCACTAAAGGCACTCTGGTAAGGTCCCTTGTAACTAGAAAGGAGGGGCGAGATCAGCTGATATTATCGAGGGATTAAGATGTAAGCTTATAAAAGTGGTGTTATTTCACGTGTCTCTCTTTATGATAATCATCTCTACCCTTCTACATATATACAGTGCACACTAATTACAGATACCCTACTGAAGAACCAATCGAGAGGTGGAAGAGTATACAGAGGTCTGTGAATGACAAGTGTAGAAATATAAAAAGTAGAAGCAAGGAATAACTGAAGACTTCAACTGATCATACGTATTGGGGAAGGGGGAGCCTGGAAAAAGACTATAATATATCCGTATGGCACGCATATTATACTCGGAACCAGAGTGGCCCAAACCTTTGTCCCCCCCCCCCCCCCCCCCCCCAAAGATGAAAATAGGGGGCAAAGCTTAACGCACTCTCTGGCTTTTACTTTTTGATCAGTATCCGAATTATTGTTTTTTTGCTAAGTACAAAGGGTGATGAAAGGGTGAGCCTTTGCTCACAATACTGTGACATAATGATAGTAGTGGAGGATTGTGTCACCACCTATGCTCTGCTTATATGCACATGCATGATTGTTTGGTGAGCTCTATTTAAACCGCGATCAAAGTCGTCGATTTTTACATTGGTGTTCATGGAACAAGTGCTCGAAGAATTGGCAGGTCATGATCATCCTACAAACAGCCGGGCTGAAAACTATGTCAAAGAAAAACGAAAATACTATTCAAGTTACGTCCACAATAGATCACCACGGCGCCCGGTGTGCACGAGTTTATATACGAGCCTGAAGACAGCATGGGCGATATCTTCAGTCAGAATATGCTGAAGAGAAGATTGACTTGAAATAGCGGCTCGCCTGCATGCATGCATAGGCGTGTGCTCTTACCTACAAAAGTGCTTCGAGCGCGCTTAAAGCCTAAGGTCCTACTCGGGGTGATGTGAACTGCGTCGACTCATGTCGAGCAATGTCGCTTTCGTTGCGAACAACGCCATTATACGATCTTAAAATTATTTTAGCGATCTCGCTATCATTATGTTTCGAATAATCGCTCAAACGCTAACGACCACAATCGTCCGCGAACAATCACTGGGAAAACATTGGCGAACGTTCACCTTCACCGGTGATTGAATGCCAATTGTGTTTCACGGGCTCTATATTACTGATGTGTATGTGCAACAATAATGCAGACCACTTGGTTCTGACAAAGATGAAGAGACCAGCCACTCTAGAAGAAAGAAGAGGAGTGCTCCGGAAGGAGATGGCACAACTGCCAAGAAGTCCAAGTCTCTTTCAGTGTTCATGCCACGGTGCTACTAACCAGCAGAATATCAGGCTACCATATTCAATATATCTGTTTTAAGGCTCGAATATGGGGACCAGCAGTGTCTGGCTGAAGTGTATGGGTGCCCCTCTTTCTACATCGTCAGCTAAGCCACGCACTTCTTCATAGGCATGTACTTCCAAGGGCACAGATGACAGTGAAAGTGTTGTTTTAGTGAGTTCATAGAGTTAGCAGTAGGTACATAAAATGATTGAATAAACTTATCACAGGCATACAGACGTGGGAGGGGTGGCACCTACTCAGGGCAGGAAGTGGAGTCCATACAGAACTGATTCTCCAGTTACATCGAGAGAGCCGAACATCCCCCTCGCCATGAGTGTGACTGGTACCTCAGGGAGAACAGCGACCCAGACAAGGGGTGCACGGCAAAGGACATACAGGACAAACTGTGGCACCCGAGGCACAAGTAAACCCGTTTGATACTTTAAAAGTTATATCTATTCACTCTAATCACATGTTGCTGTATAAATCGCTAGTATAGGCTTTTATAAAGGTTTTTAGAGAATATCGTTGTGATTTTCGAACTCAGCGCTATTGATTTAGTGGGGAAGCCCCTCTTTGTTAGCACTGTAGAGCAATTTTTAGGTCTTTGGAATGTTAATCAAAGCACATTCCAAAGACCTAAAAATTGCTCTATAGTGCTAAGAGGGGCTCCCCCACTAAATCAATAGCGCTGAGTTCGAAAATCACAATGATATCCTCTTAAAATCTTCATGAAAGCCTATAATAGCGATTTAATTAGTGAACTATTAGCCAAAGGTCAAGCGTGTCCTACCTCCTCTGCTTCATAACTTGCTGAAAGGTTATGGTTGGGAGTCCAGGTCGATTCCACAGTGATGAGCGTTCAACAAAGAAGCGATCTATGCCAAGAAATCATCCCAAAGACGAACGGAGACGAACAGCGCGATCGACAAGGTAAGAAGCGAGTGTGTGAGAGTGAGACTGAGATCATGAATAACGATCATATACGATCGGGTAGACTAATAGCTAAGATCCTATAAGCCTACAAGAAGGCACTGATACTGAAGCGTCATCGCTGGAGTGTTCTGCCAGCCATAGCTCTTAGTTTGCATGTGAATTTTTTTATAAATGTTTTGTACATGCTGTCACATTTTTGTGGTTACATGTACAATCCTATCCTATCCTATTGTAAGTGTCATGTACAGCATGCATGCAACGTTTTCAAAATTTCCATGTGCCTGTGGCACTAAGATTATTCCTGAAAGCAAGTCAGTGATACAGGTACACACAGAGAGAGAGAGAGATTTTGGGGGGGGGGGGGGGGGGGGTTGGTGGGTGTGGGAGAGAATAACGCAAGTAACAGGGGTTGGGAGAGAATAATAATAATAAAAGCAAATAACAGGTGCATGCATGAAAATGATAGTACAAATAATACATAAGTTAGTCAGTGGTTGATTGAACATGCCTTCTGTGGTATTGTAAAAAGCAATCACTGTCTTTGCCATTATGGCATAAAAACAGCTTACAATCAGTACAGTACCAAAACGTATCATATCTCTCGTTCCTGTAGTGACTGCAGTTATGGCACCGATGCCTTTTGTCGGAGCCTCGCACCGGAAAATGGGAGCTGCAGAATGTCTTAGGTGGGGGTGTTGACAGTGATGGCCGACCAGGACGCTTTCGAGAGTTGTAACTGCCGATGAGATTCTTTGCCAGCTGTGTACGGAAGGTCTTCAGGTCTCAAATGCCAAGGTGGGTAAAATGCTTACATAAAATAAAACTATATACTATGGCTACATCAAATAAAAACCAAAATATATACTTATAAAATTTCCTACACTTAAGTCGTACATGGTAGTAACCTCTTAGCTGATCGTTATTGTCTACACCTCCCATGTAGTTGTTGTAGAGCACAATGGACTGGGGACAACTCACAGCAATACTGGATCCGTCTCGCTGTTTCCTGGATACCCTCTCCTCCACTATTGGATCGCTGTTGGTGGCTACTACTGTAACAGGCTTGTTATCCTGCCACACTGAAACAGTAAGGTTCTTTGACTGCACTGACTGCAATGTCTTGCTTTCACCTCTTTCTTTCATCCCCTTCTTTACGATAGGTTTCAGTTCGGAGGGAAAGCCCTTCCTATTGGTCCTCACTGTACCACACCCGTAAAGATGGGATTTCTGAAGGTCAAGGAGAAGATCGACACCCGTGAAAAAATTGTCGAAGTAGACGTGTCGGCAACTATTCACGTAAGGTGCTGTAAGGGTCTTCACAAGTTTAGCTCCCAGTCCTTTCTCAGTACTGTCTCCCTGTTTCCCAGTGTACACCTGGAAGTTGGCTATGTATCCGTTCTCTGAGTCGGCCTGTGCCCACACCTTTATCCCCCTTCTTACTGGTTTTTTGGGCATGTACTGCTTTAGTGACGACCGACCCTTGAACGGAATCATAGCCTCATTCACGCTCACATTCTTTCCAGGACTGTACACCTCTTGAAAGGACTGGGAGAGGCTGTCGATGATGGGCTGAACCTTGCCGAGCTTATTGTACTCCGGGCTACCTGGTGGCGCAAGTGTACTGTTGTCGGCGAAGTGAAGGTACCGGTGGAGTTCAAAAAATCTGTCCCTGGTGATCCTGGATGCGATTGGTGAGTAATGATAAGTATCATCCTTCTTCCAGTAATCGTAGATGCTAGGAAGCTTCACAAGCCCCATCAAAATCATGAACCCCATGTAGGCTTGTAGCTCCTCCACGGTGATCTGGGTCCAGGTGGCAAACTTTTCGGCTCCCATGCACTCAAGGGCGAACTGGTTGCTCTGCTCGACAATGAATGCCAAGAGAGCTGGTGTAAAGAATAGGGAAAAGATACCTAATGGTGAGGGAGGGACGGGAACACTAGGACCAGCTGTGTCGGTGAATGGTGGGACGTTGATACATTCTAGTGTCGACGACCATTGTACGTTTGCACTATTATGTATAAAAATAAAGATTATAGACACTTTCAGGTGAGAAATACAGGCACTTGCACATACCTGGTGACACTTGGTTCATCGATGGTTGGTCTGCTTCGACTGTATGAAAAAAAATTGACACTGTGGTAAGGTATTTTTATGTGAATACTTCTCATGTTCACTAGATTATATTATACTGTACCCAGAGCTGCTGTCGTTACCATGTTCATCTCCACTGCCATCATCATCACTGCAATGTGCACAAATGTAAGCTGCTTGGTCTATATTATAGTTAGAATTGTTACTGACTAACCTTCCTTCATCCTCTATTTCTTCCTCTGCAAATCCCAGCTCATCATCACTTCCAGGGAAGAACACTTCATCCATCCCATCATCAAAATCCTCAATATCACTGTCTATGAGATCCAGCACTTGCTCTCCAGTGAATAGAGTCCTAGATGGGCCTTCTGCCATTCTAGCTATTGTATTATTTCATTTATAATCACAGTATCGCGATGATAATAATGGAACGCTAGCGCTGTACTTACCGTTTGTCTTTGCGGGTTCGTAGGTTCAATTAGGTGGGCGGTCACTTCCAAAGGACGGTGATAATTCGTTCTGGTACGCTTGTCAGGGAGACGTGCACTTGACTTTGACCACAGAAACACTCGAGGGTAAGACCGCAGGTGCCGAGGGTAGCCTTGACAGCTGCTGTATGCAAGTACCTTTGCGCGTAGCGAGGTAAGAGTTGCCATGACGCCTAAACGCGTCACTCGTCATTAGCATATACCATTGTACTGACGCTTATATGCGTCACTCGCGTATAAAGGGTTATGGCTTTACCTGTTTTCACTCACACATACACACATTAGACATATTTGCAAAACAATGGTGTTGACCTGGTCTTGTGTTCAAGTCAAGAGACAAGGACCTGCACTTCATTAGTGCTATTGGATGTACAGGGTGCTCTTGGAACAATCTACTGCAGTTGATTAGTGCTATTGGAAGGAACTACTGAGGATTATAGAGGTGTTTCACCCCTTGATGTTTTTTTGATAGGGCCGACCTCGTGAGGTTTGAGGATGGGATCAGGGGTAATTTGATATGGAGATTCTAAAAAACCACAAACCACATCCATATCTTAATTACTTTTGTAGTAATGATCATTAATTTTGGTATTTCCGTTAACGGAGTCGAGACCGTCGGCGATGTGGTCACTTACATATCAGGATGTGGTCAGAGCTGTAACAGCGTGGCTAGCATGAGTTAGATTATAATTGAGATTATTGCACATGCGCAGTACAGCAACACATTACATCATTGCATACAGTACATACGTGCATATAATAGTTATTATTCAGTCTAAGTTCATGCTCAAAGTTCACTATATTACATCACCTCCGCCCCAGTTAAGCTCGTCCCGAGCTGACACTATTGAAGTCTCTGGGGGGTCAATCCGAGCCCTCAAGGGATAATGAGAGGACTGGTGATTTCGTACGGCACCACCTGATTCGGTTTCAGTTGCACTCGTATCATCAATGGCAGGAACCAGGTCTTCGGAATCGGAATCAGGTTCAGAGTCACTCTGATCGGAAGATATTTCATTCTCCTGACTTTGTGTGTCATCTGGTTGCTGCTTCGGATCTTCGAGTAACCTTTGGACCCAACTGGGCACTCTTCCGGAGCTCTTCCTCCTGCCTCCATACCAGTAAACTCCAATGGGCAGTGCACTAGGGCACGGGCACACCCTACTTTGATGTATCTGTAGCGGCCCTTCCTCAGGAAAGTACTACAGTCACATCTGGATCATCACGGCTGACGATGCGGAAGGGGCCTCTCCAAGGTCGCGATAGTTTCCGTAGCTTTCCCATCTCTTCTTAAGGGAAACGAACAAAAGTCCAGTCACCAACTCGCATGTCCATGATCTTCGATCTCTTATCGTACTGTTTCTTGTAGCGGCTTTGAGCAGCTTTGATGCTTTTGGTCGCCAGCTCCCGGGCAGTAGAGAGTGACAAAACTAACTCTTCTCGATAGTCTGTGAGGTCGGTACACTCACTGGCTTGTGGGGTAGTAGTGCTGCTTCCGTGGGTGATTTCAAGTCGATCCCAAAGAGTAGAAACGATGGCTTCTCCTTGGTGGATTCGTGGGGTGTGTTTCGATAGGCCCACAGCACACCAGACAGGAAACAATCCCACTGTTGACCAAATTTGGCACAGGTCTTGCGAAGCATAGACTTGAGTGTACGGTTCAGCCTCTCCACGATGCCATTGCACTGCGGGTGGTAAGCCGTGGTGTTTAGCTTGGTGACGCTGAGTAATTTGCAGACATCTTGCATGAGGTGTGACAGTAGATTCGTACCTCGATCAGACAGCAGGGCGTCCGGTACTCCAAATAGTGGCACTATCTCTTCAGCTAATAAGCGAGCAATCCTAGCGGTCTTTTGATCAGGGGCTGGAAACACCATTGGCCACTTCATCAAGAAATCCTGGAACACAATGACATACATACTTGTTCCCTCCCTCCGTCACTGGAAGCTCCATGTTGTCGACTCCCATTATCTGGAAAGGTTTCTGAACAGGGATGGGATGAAGAGGAGGCCGCTGTACTCGTCCTGAACCGGATACCATCACACACTCAGCACAATTCTTACAGAATGCGATACAGTCACGATAGAGCATCTCCCACCACCAATGTCGGCTCAAGGTGGTGAACAGTCGATGCCCGAGAAGTGTCCAGCCATCAACCCTCCATGCGCTTCCTGCATGATTTCTCTCGAAGGTGAATTGGAACAACGGCTCTTTTCTGGTTACCACTCTTGTGGTCCAGAAAATATAGGATACCACCAACCAGAGCAAACTGAGGTGCTTGAGCAGCTATCTTCTTGGCCTGGGGGCTATCTTCTGGCAATAGTCCATCTTCCAGGTAACGAATCATTCCGAGCAAAGTCTGATCTTTCCTCTGCTCTCCACTGAAATCTCCTGAGCCTGTCTCCAGGGGTGGGGCTTCCAAAAGCTGAGAAATATCCGCGTAGCAACTGACTTGGCTTACTTGCGTCTCAGGCTCCTCTCCTTGAGTGGTTACCGGGTTACGTGAGAGAGCATCAGCTTTACCGTTCTCTCTACCAGGTTGATACACAATCGTCACTTTTCCAATCCCACTGGAGAAGACTTTGAGCCACCATCGGGCATGCTTTCCGCTGGGACTAGGAGTTTCTAGCACTGCACGTACTGCCGAATGATCCGTGATCACTGTGACTTCATGGCTGTAGAGATAGGCATAAAAATGTTGGATGGCCCAGACAACTGCTAGAGTTTCTAGTTCCGTGATTGCACAGTTCTTTTCTGGGGCTGAGAGAGCGCGGCTAGCATATGCTACAGGATGGAGCGACTGATCAGACTGCTTCTGCGACAAGAGTGCTCCTAAATCTCTCACACTAGCATCCGTTTCAAGTACGAAAGGGCGATCAAAACTGCAATACAGGAGCATTCACCAACTTTCTTTCAGTGCTTCGAATGCCGACTGGCACGCTGGAGTCCATTGGAATTCAGCATTCTTACGGGTTAGACCATGAAGTGGTGCAGCTGTGTCAGCAAACTTGTTGATAAAACGACGATAATAGGATGTGAGACCAATGAATCATCGCACTTGTGAGCCATTCTCAGGTACAGGGAAGACTTGGACTGCGGCTACTTGCTTTGGGTTAGGGTTAGGTTAGGTTAGGTTAGGGTTAGGTTGCAATCCTTGTGGGGTAATTACGTGTCCCAAGTACTCAATAGAGAGCCGGAGGAAGTGACACTTCAGCGGCTTTAGCTTCAAGTTAGCATCCCTGATTCTCGCAAATACTTGTCGAAGGTGAGCTACATGCTCCTCAATGGTGCAGGAAAAGATGCGGATATCATCAATATACATGTCCACGAATCCGGGACCCTCTTCTGGATTTAACCTACAGAGAACTTGCTGCATCAGTCTCTGAAACACTGCTGGTGCATTTGTAAGCCCGAAGGGCATTACCCGGAATTCAAACAGCCCTCTGTGTGTACTAAAAGCTGTTTTCTCTCTAGAGGCATCATCAACTTTGATCTGCCAGTAGCCGGCTGCAAGATCGAGTGTTGTAAAGAACTGTGCTTGGTCCAATTGATCCAGGAGATTATCGATCCGCGGGATAGGGAATTTATCTTGCTTCGTGACTGAATTCAGAGAACGATAATCAATACAAAAGCGTAAAGAGCCGTCCTTCTTCCGGACCAAAACAATGGGGCTTGCCCATGGACTCTTTGAAGGTTGAATAACACCATTTGTCTGCATCTGTCGTAGTTGGCGTGCAATCTTTTGTCGAACAGCAAACGGAATGCGTCGAGGCGGCTTAGACTTGGGGTGAGCATCCCCCGTGTCAATATGCAGCTCTACTACATCACTTTCTCCTCTCTCACCCTCCTCGAGACTGAACACGTCATGATACTCCTCTATGAGAGACATCAGCATTGTACCCGATAGGGGGGAGTCTTTAAACTCTCCCTCCAAGGTCTTTCTTAACTGTTGCTTCCTCCCCTCCTCATTCTCATTCGACCCCTCACACACTCGACTGACTATTGGGGCCATCTGTTCAGAAGCGCTGTCGCTATGGACATTATCCGAGTTTGTTGGGAGGTCAACTAACTCTGCAGGTACGGCAGTCCCCACCTCCACACCAGCTTCAACTTTCTGTACTACATTCGAGCAGTTTGTGAGTACTACTTTAACTGTGCCTTCATCACAAGTTGATATGTGGCCGGATTTGGGAAAACCCTCCGTATGGGATTCGCGCAATGCGCGTTTTTAGTAGCTCAGGTCCAAATTTGTCAAAGTCCAGATTTTGTCATATACATGTCGAACAACCCTTCTTCTAACTGTTGCCGTCTTCTACGGAGGTTAGTCGTGCTATATGAAGGCAAAATAAGTAACCCACCTAGTCGGCACAGCCACTGTACATGGAGCCCGTTGCTATGGGCGGTAATTAGAATTCTCTACCTAGATACAGCTAGATTCATCGATCTACTGTACGTTCGCTCACCTTTTTAGCTTCTTGGGCATCTAAGAACAATTGGCTGTTGTCAACAACGAAATACAACTCTTGCTCGATCTTTACGTTCATTTCGAATGGCTCCGCCCAGGTCCATTTAATTGATTTCCAGGTCACGCGTAGTATGCGGAAACGCCGAACGCGTGCATAGCAATGCCTTTAGATCGTAATTTCTCGATTATTGGGCGTGTGGCGCGATCGCAAATAAAGCGCTGTATCTCCACAACAAAGTACACGATCGGCCTAAGACTTAAACGCGGGTTAGCTCTATGGTAGAGCTTATCAACCATGCATCAAACTCAATTTTCTGAAAAAATCCCATATGGAGGATTTTCCCAAATCCGGTCACATAATATAAGCAAATCAATAATCTGAATTCCTCGCTCTCTCTTGATCGGTTCGTGTGCTTCGATAAGCAGGGGGCCGCCATGCCCATCACTATCGGGGTTAGGCGTGCTTCAGCTACAACACTGGTTTGACGGCAAGCGTGCGCTCTGCACGAGCTTTACTCTCACGGTAGGTACACGTGCAGTCCCCTCAGCGCCAGGCTGGTCTCCTTTGGTTATTTTATGAGGCTTCACATCAGGGTGATAACTAAGTATACCCAACTGACGACAAACTCCTGATAGGAGTAGTTGCTCTTTTGCATTCATTTTAACATACACTGGGGTAGTCTGGTTTTATCCTGAAAACTGACATCAAGATCAAGGCGGCCATCCAGTCGGAATGGCTGTTGGTCATAATTACGAGGGACCTTATCTGGGGGTTTGAAATTCCATAGCTTAGCAACTTTGGTCACACGCTTGAACAAATCCCCTCCCATAATTGTAATATCAGCCCCACTATCCACCACTCCATCCACTGGGACACCTTTTACATTAACTTTAGTACAATGAGGCTGACTACCCATATCTTGTACACGTACCTGACGAATCTCGTCTGAGCTGTCCGAGTCAGAAAGGAGATACTGCATGGGGTCGTCAGGTACTTCCGTAGTCGCTAATTGGGGGTCAATCGTCACCATTTTGGCTGATGCTGCCGTTGAGTTGTTCCGACCAGTACTCTCTCTTTGGCTCGGTATTCGGCTGTTTTATGCCCAATTTTCCGACAGTTGAAACGCTTGATACCACTGGAAGCCTTCCTTGGAGGACACGTCTCAGCTGGTTGAGGGCTGACATCGGGAGCCTTTTCAGTACGCTTTGCTTCCTGGCTAGACTGGTATTGCTTCCGTTTGTGCAACTCCATTTGTCGGTGCTCTTCACTTCTGGCAGCCAAGCACAGAGAGGAGTAGTCCATCGCTCCAGATACTGCTGGCGCTTCCATTAAACGGTATAGAAGGCCTTCATGCAGCTGCCCATAGAGTAGTGCATTGCGGGTCTCCTGAGTAAGAGCCTCTCGTCCATATGCCACACGGAAAGTCTTCTCGAGCCACCGGATATAGTCAGCCACCCATGCACTATCCATCTGCGAACAGTGTCGAAACTCCTGGGCTGCCATCGCTTTGCTTCCTTG
This sequence comes from Cliona cf. orientalis, assembly GCA_963930775.1. Classification (NCBI taxonomy): domain Eukaryota; kingdom Metazoa; phylum Porifera; class Demospongiae; order Clionaida; family Clionaidae; genus Cliona; species Cliona cf. orientalis. Next base: position 20,873,519 of record OZ005689.1, read on the forward strand.
CTCTAATCGAGAGTGCAACGCTCCCACGGCTATGTCCAGCTTTGATCTTTCAGTCTCACCGAGAAGGTTCCATTCTTGTAATGCCCTCCCTCTGAGATGACCCGCCAGCTGCATTAGGGTCTCCACCTCAGACCAGTCATTCCAAGACACTGCTCGCTTCAGAGCGGGTAGCCAGTCGTCCATTCTCACTTCTGGATCCTCTTCTGTGTATGGATCTATGGGTGGGGCCTTTCCCCTATGCATGCTTCACAGGGAACTTCTCTGATAGGTGTCCGCTCAGCGAGGGTGACAGTCTGGACGAGTGTTTGCTGGGCGCATACTCACTGTGGGAGGGTGCCACAGGTCCTGGAGGGGTAGTGATCCGTGTCCTTTCGCGTGCTTTTAAACGATCAATTTCTTTCTGCTGTGCAGCCAATAACTCTTCCTGCTCTCGGCTTTGTTCGCACGTTATCTGCCACATTTTCTTGTGCCTCCCCTTAGCGACTCGCAATTCCTCTTTGAGTCTTGTTCTCTTTCTCCAAGGCTGATGCAGTCTCCTTGTGTCAGTGGGCACACGAGAAAGCTGGTCAGTCAGTCTGGCAGTTTCGGCTTTTTCTTCCTCCAATTTCTGAGTTGTGTCCGCCAACTTCTCCATCAGCTCGGAGTTCTGTTGAATAGCTTCCTCTAGAGCGTCTTGCAAGGTTTCTCGCTCCGACTCAGCTTCACTCCTACACTGCACCAACGGTTTCGTCTCCAAAAAGATGCCGCCCTCATCCAATAGAGAGTTTCATTTCGATACGCTGCTCCTCCTGCAGGATGACTTGGACGTTGGCTGCCTCTTTATGTCTAGCTGACTCCAACTTCCCCTCAATTAGTTGGCGAAGCTGGTTGGTGGCCCCTGTCACAGGCAACTCAAGCGCCTCTGGTATTCGTTTCAAGTGGGCCGCTGTCAGCCTCCTCGAATTCAGAGGTACCACTCTGCCAATTGGGACCTCAGATCGCAGGTCTCCTCTCCTTTACTTGCAATCAATCCCGACTTAGAAAGGGTGGCACTGGCCTCCTCATCAGCCATCTTACTCGGAGTCTCTAACGGGTTTATATGTGATACTCTGGAGTGGACTAGGGGTATTAACTCACAGGCCCTCTAATTGCTGCCTTCAGCAACCGGGCCGTTTCCCCCTATCACCACTTTTAATACACAGTTTCTTACCCGACTCCTCGGCCCATCGTGTTTGTCTTTCGCTATATAGCACTTGAAAGGGCGGTCTACCACGTCTTTTCCGCCACCTCCACTCAGTTTTAGCTCATTCTTGACCCGGATTACTTCAGGTCTCGGCAAAGGACCTTCACTGTAACAGCGTGGCTAGCACAAGTTAGAAGATTGTAATTGAGATTATTGCACATGCGCAGTACAGCAACACATTACATCATTGCATACAGTACATACGTGCATATAATAGTTATTATTCAGTCTAAGTTCACTGTTCAAAGTTCACTATATTACAGAGCTAACTTGCATTGATGTGGGGATTTTAAAAACCACAAACTCGGCAGCATTAAGGCCTTGGTCAAGTTTTTCTCATTAAATAACTCAGCATTACTTTCATTATCTTTAAATTCATTTTGTATCAACTACCCCTTGTTAAAATAATCAGTTAATTAAATCATGTGACTGGTCAATTAATCACAGTATCAGTATTTATGGATCGTCTCGATTATTAAAAATTTATCTGGGGGGATTTTAGATTTTAATTCATGTTTATACAAAATAAATTTAGACCAGTTAATCCTAAATATGCATATTTAATAAGACTGACCCGAGCCTCAATGTTGCTGAGAACCACACCCCTAGGTATGACTACTATCCTCTAATATATGTAAATAACCTTCATGGATGTATTGCCTTCTGTATGGGGTGATGTGCTAATGGAGAGGACTTGAGGAAACCTTTCTAGTACCCATTGATGAAAGGAATTTTGCATTAGGCATTAACCCTTTAGGGCCGAGAGCGAATATTTCCGCGTGCACTAAATGACGAGAGCGGAAATATCCGCCGCGCGTGCGCATTACTGTACTAATTATTAGCTACACCCCTCCTTACTTGCATGAACACCCACTCGATCTCGATCTTAGATAGCGCAAGAGGCAGCCTACGCGTTAGCAGTAAAGTAGCAGCTGCTTCCAGTCCCAGTTTACACTGTGGTTAGCGTTCAAGTGGCTACTTATCAACCATGGCTAGCAGCAGAAGAATGAACATCTCTGAGGTCATTGACAATCTGGACAGTGGAGACTTCGATGATCTCATGGTAGAAGGCAGTGATGACGATTTAGACATGGATGTAGATTATGATTATGACTCAGATATTTCAGGAGGTATTATTGAACAAATAATTTTTTATAAAAATTATTGAAGCTATAACTTCTACGTAGAACCGAAGACTTGGACGCTGAAGACCCTTCCTCTGATGTAACCAGCCGTTCCAGTGAGCCATCCATGAGCTAACCTGCTTGGCAGTGATATGTGTGCATGATAATTGCAATAATATAATATTTAGTTGGAGGCATGACTTGGCACCAGCACGCATGTGGATTAGCCTCGTCCCCATTCTCTTCACAACTCTCAAACATGAGCAGTTTTCACACACAAAATGATACACAACAAAGTATGTGTGAATGTGTGTGCGTACGTGTGCATGTGTGTGTGCATGTGTGTGTGTGTGTGCGTGTGTGTGTGTGTGTGTATGTGTGTGTGTGCATGTATGTACATTACAATAATATGTGACCGGATTTGAGAAAAGGGGGCACTTTGCGCATAATACAATTTTACAGTATGGGCAAAAATAGTCGCGCGGGTCATACGTAAGGCCAACTAAGATTATTACATCATAGACATATTTGGTCTTTCCCCTACCTGCTGCCCGAGTTTGAATCCCCGAGACCGCTTCCTTCCCCTCGAGCAAAGCGTTCCAAAGCGCGCCCTCTCGATCTCTCTTAGCTTTGTACCGCGTGTAACGGAATCACCCGGATGTGTAACACGGACAATATACGATAGTGTATACGGACTTCCAGGAAAACCCCTAGTTTACTTAGCGCGGGCTATGAATAGTTGCTTAGTAACCACAAAGCAATGAGCGCTTCAGGGATGGCTCGCAGGGCTACAGAGGTTGCGAAAGCTGTGAATGCTCTTTTGGACTTCACCTGTGACAACCAAGAGGCACTGTTGGATGATGTCATCCAGGACTATTTTTGTGAGCCTGATCCTCAGGATGAAGATGAGGAAGACAACCCTGAAGAGAGCTTGGAACTTGAAGATGGACAAGCAACTTTAGAACTAGAAGGTACATTACAGCATCAATAATAAACATATTGAATACAAGAAGACTGACTGCATTCTAAGTGGGAAAAAGTGTGTTCATTTAGCAAGAAAAACATCTGCATTAGGAGGAACAAACTGATTTTAACAAGTTTAGATGTTATCTAGAGCATGAAGCAGCCAATGACGATCTTTACCTAACTTTGCTTCACTCCAGTATTTAGCTATGGTAAATATTGTCATTGGCCTAAACTGTGTATTGATGATGATGCATCAGTATACATATATACAGTGGACTCTCCGAATAACGGACACCTTGGTACATAGGCTTCTGTCCTTTATTCGGGGTATGTCCTTTATTGGGGTGTTTTATTTTAGTCACCCCCACTTCATCTAATATTAATTTTATAGCCAATAGTTCATTGTTGTAAAGAAATTCATGAAGTACTCAAGTATTTTCATGACATTGTATTGCACTATTCAGTCTGTTTCAAGGAAGCCTGCAGTGATTGACTAGACGAGTGTCAATTGCATCATGGTGGACGAATGGCTAGATACTTGCCATTTGAGCAATTAAGTAAAGCAGTGGCTGTTGTCATTACTATAGCTAGACAAAGTACTACCGTTTTTTAGTGTCTACATATAATATTATTGCCGTATTATTATTTTTGTACAGATTGTTAATAATGCCAGAACTGCATTGTAAGAAGGTCGACGTCGTGGGCGGGGTTAGCCACACCCACCGCCGTCCGTTAGTCGGAACGTTTTTTATACAGTACTGTATTACTTCGTGCAAGCTGCTGTGTCCGTTATCCGGAATTCAGAGGTTGTCCGCTATTCAGGTGCTGCTACTGTATCAAACATATGGAGATATCGGTTGGTACATATAGCAGTGTCCGTTATTCGGTAGAGGTCCGTTATTGGGAGTGTCCGTTAATAGAGAGTCCACTGTACTAGTATTTAATCTTTATTATCCATTATACATATAAGACAACCTTTCCCGGCATCATTGGCTGTTAAAAAGAGTTGGAAAAAAATCGGCCCTAATGAAATTTGAACCGGGGCACGCATTTCACACTGCCTGGCAGACTCAGAGATTAACCATTAGACCATCTGGACAGTAGTATAGTTGTGGCGTTTGTGTTTTGACAAGGACATTTTCGCTTATAACTCGACAATGAAAGTGAAATTGAAAATTCTGGAATGTATAAATAAATTTTTTTTTTATGCTCTATCTGCTGGTCTTTGAATTATCTTCGTAGCATGTTCTGGGGCTGAGTTTACTTATATTACATTACATTACATTAGATTGATTTTATTTTTCTTCCCACTTAGGATGTAATTATTGCTATTATCATCATTATCGAAACAGTAATAATACAATAACTAACACTACATTAACACTACACAGACTACACTGGTGAACTAGGCAGTGAAAATGACGATGATGAACTGCCAGACACTGAAGAGCGTGTAAGAGAGGCGCTCCGTGCTCTCGAGAATGTTGCCGATAAGGTCACCATTGCTGACCTCCCCACCGACAAAAAGGAAGAGCGCTTCCTGTCGACTTTCATAGCTACAGGGTGTGGGTGCACTAAAGCCAAGGGGAAGCCATGCTACCTCCAGTTTTCATCGGAGTACATAAAATCTGTTAGAGCCTCATGTGCATGTGCCAGGCTTTCACATGGTGAGCTTGATATGGTGATATTCGATCAGATTATGGGCTGCATCAATGACAGCTCATCTGTATCGGTTGTTTCACGACATCACGAGAGTGAGCGTGTAAAGTCGTATGCATCCTTTCTTCATAGGGGTAAACCAGTGTGCCGTCGGATGGATGTTTCTTGCTTTACATGGGATCCGCAGGAAACGTCTTGATAACATCTCCAAAATTTTGAAAGAGAATGGCCTTGCTGCTCGAGTTCATGGCAACACACAAAGAAAGCCGAAGCATGCCCTTTCATTTTCTTCCACAGAGTATGTTGTGAAGATTTCTATTAACGTACTCTTAAGAGCATTCCCTGCTACTTCTGGGAAGGATTCCCGGATACAAGCGATCGGATATTCAGCTTCTGCCATCGAGTACAACTAAGAGGGCAGTTTGGAGGGTGTATTGTAGTGCTGCTGAAGCTGTGAGTACGGTTCACGTTGTCGCCTATTCAACCTGCTATCTTTGGAGGACACTGGTACCATCGATAGTTGTCTTGAAGCCGCGATCGGATCTTTGTTGGCAATGTCAGCAAAATAGCGCTTCGATCGTCTGTACCGCGAATTCTTTGGAGGCAGAGAAATCCACTGCTATTAGGGATGCACTTGAACATCTTTGGATAGTAAAGTTGGAGCAATCTTACTATAAGAGTGTGTGTGATGAATGTAAAGAATGTGTGCGTGCACATTATGTTACAGATGGCAAATTTGCACCCCCCCCCCCCCAACCAGGCAGTCGAACACCATGCAATTCCAAGGATATCAAGGCCCACTACTCGTTCGACTATGCTCAACAAGTACACTACCCCTCCAATCCATTGCAGCCAGGTCCCATATACTTCCTGACACCTAGGAAGTGCACCATATTTGGTGTTAATTGTGAGGCCCTCCCCTGATAAATCAACTTCCTGACAGATGAAGCTGGAGATTGTGGGAAAGGAGCCAATGCGGCAGTTAGCCGACTGCACTACTTCTTTGAGAATCATGGTCTTGGAGAGAAGGAAGTACACTTACACGCAGATAACTGCTGTGGTCAAAATAAAAATAATTGTATGATGCAGTATCCTATCTGGCGGGTACTTACTGGCAGGCATACATCCATCACTCTTTCTTTTCTTGTTGTTGGGCATACAAAGTTCGCCCCTGATTGGTGTTTTGGGCTGTTCAAACGACGATTTCGGAGAACGAAAGTGGACAGTCTTCAATCCATTGCACAAGTAGTCAACGATTCGGCCGAATGCAATTTTGCACAATTGGTAGCTCGAGAAGATGGAAGCATGATAGTTCAGACATTCAACTGGACCGACTTCTTTGTTCCATACTTGAAGAGGATAGCAGCAATCAAGAAGTATCACCACTTCAGGGTAACCTCGTTGGCACCTGGGTGTGTGTTTTTGAAGGAACACTCTGACTCACCAGAGATTCAGCTTGACCTCCGCAAAGCAGAATGGAATCTAAGGGAAGCTGACTTACCAGCTGTTATTCCACCAAAGGGCTTGAGTGTGGAGCGACAGTGGTACGTCCATAAACAGATTCGTCCCTTTTGTGCCGACGAATTCCAAGATACGGTTTGCCCATTGCCTTCAGTCCCGAAACCAGGTAGCAGACAGGGGACTCCGAATCCTGAGAACGAGCCACCACAACCTAAACGTCGCCGGCTCTGCGGCATCTGCAAGCAGGAAGGTCACGATAAGCGGTCATGCCCAGACAAGTACACTACTGCAACATGAACACTCTGATTTATACTATAATCCCTCTTTCTGTTGTATACAAACATATGCCCTCTCACACCTTTTATTGTCCTGTATATTATTTGCTGTATAAAATGTACTGTATTAAAACTTACCTTAATGCCACTTTCTAAACGAAACACATCTCGATTTACTTTCCTCTTGGCTGGACTGCAAGTTGTTCTACTTTCTGACGGTTTGCGTAGGAATTTGTTCTTTGAAATCAACTCTTTCATGGTAGTTGACTAGCTCGTCAGCCGAGGACTCTCACAAATGGGTGATACTTGTACACACACACACATGTACACTCTCACGCCATCCACATACTCCCTCACATTCACATGCATGTACACACACTCTCACACATATACATGTACACGTGGTCTCCTTCACACACACTTGCATACACACTCTGTGCCTGTGCGCGCACACATACATGTACACATGCTCTTTTTCACTCCCACACGCTCTGTGTGCCTGTGCACACACACATACATGTACACATGCTTTCTTTCACTCGCACACACACATACATGTACACATGCTCTCTTTCACACGCACATGCTCTATGTGCCTGTGTACACACACATACATGTACACATGCTCTCTTTCACTCGCACACGCTCTGTGTGCCTGTGCACACACACACTCTCTTTCGCATACACTCACACTCTGCCTACGCACACACGCACTCTCATACATGCACACTCTCACACACAAGTAAGCATAGGTGATGATTTTTAGGGGTACTCGTGGTGAGAGAGGTAGCATTGTGGAGTGGGGTCAGAACCTAGAGGCCAAGGAGCTTGTTGGTGCCGACCACCTGAATATTAAAGTCATCATCTGTAAGCAGGAAGGTCATCATAAGCAGTCATGCCCGGAAAGACACCACTTGTACATAAGCAATGCTATCTCTCTCTTGTACACATGCACACTCACACACACCTTCATTGCTGTGATATTTATTTATAACCTTGTTATGCTATGGTTGTACACAAAGTAGGCTATACTTAATAACTATCAGGGCATATCGACTTATTTATAACGAAGTACAGATAAAAATTACCTGGGCCACATACATGTCAGTGACTTTCTAAATAAAGCGCATGTCCATTTTAACTGCCCTTCTTGTTATCTTGACAAGTGATTGCTGGTTTGTTGTACGCAGTTACGATGTCTCGCAGTTATACAAAAATTCTTCTTTAATGCCTCTTGTTAAAGTTCACGGTAGTTGACTTGAACTTGTGTCAGCTGGGCTCTGCTCATCTCATCAAAGAAGCATCGCAACGTTTCTTGATCTTCGGCCGTTGTCTAAACTTGGTAGAGTAGAAACTTTTACTGAGCGCTATCTACCTCGAGTCCTTCCAACAAGCACCGTTTAAGATTATTCAACTGCAAGTATGCAAGCGTGTACGTGATACGGACAGTATGCGGAATTACGTGATTGAACCCGGAAGTCAACGTTCGGACCCCGTTTTCCATAAATCAATGTTTCAGCGAGTCAGCACTTAAAACGCTCATAATTCCGTAACGGAAGCAGCTATCAACACAGAACAAAGATCGATGGATAGATCGCGAGCAGCGCTTCAGCCTCATATCAAATAATGCAATTTTTTTTTGGTGCGAAGTGCCCCCTTTCCTCAAATCCGGTCACATATACATACCTGAGAATGGATAGCAGGAGAGGAAGACTGCATATGAAGTAAATCTGTATGTGCGTGTGCATACATACATACATGCATGTATGCATGTGTGAAGATATTCCAACATAGACATACACATGCACATGCACAATTTCATTGCAATTTATGACCCTCACCTTACAGCTTCAAACGACTCCCAGCCCCAGGCACAACGGTCCAACAGCAACCGCATACCTGCAATTATTAGTAAGAGTGTGTGTGTTGAGTAGAGAGCTATGCTTATGTCAGTAATTTCTAACTACAGACTGGTCGACACAAGCAAGTCCCATTACAGTTACTGAATGGTCGAAACAAGCAGGTCCACAAGTACCACTACCACATGATCCCTTAGGACTTTTTTCTCTCTTTTTTGACAACAGTCTGGTAAGCCATATTGTGGATGAGACCAACAGGTATGCTGAGCAATCACTTTAAGGCACAGGTAAAGAGTGGTCTACCAATGCAGAAGAGATCAGGGCATACTTTGGCTTTATGATACTCACGGGTATCAATAGGCTACCAGAGATCAGGGATTACTGGTGTAACAGAGTACCTGCACTACTCTCCAATTGCTGACAGAATCACTAGGGATCGATTTGAGCAAATCACTCGATATTTGCACTTTGCAGATAATGATACCCTGCCAGCGAGAGGAGAAGGTTATTCTAGGGTCCAAAAAGTAGACCCTGTCATCTCTACTATACTCTCAAAGAGAATTTTCGAGTGGTATACTACCCCAACCGTGAAGTAAATATCGACGAGGCCATGATCCCATTCAAAGGTCGGTCCTCCATGAAACAGTACGTACCCCTAAAACCAGTCAAGCGTGGTTTCAAGGTGTGAGCAATGGCCGATTCTTTGAATGGGTACCTTTACGATTTCAACGTATATACTGGGGCCAGTGGGGGTGATAGAGAGACAGGATTGGGGGGAAAGGTTGTGTTACAGTTAGCGGAGTCAATCAAAGGTGACAATTATCACCTATACTTTGATAACTACTTCTCAATAAGTCTGCTATCAAAGCTTTTGGAAGATGGTACATATGCATGTGGAACCATACGTACCAATCGGAAGCAGTATCCCACCGAGATCAGTGATGAGGCCAAACAATCAGTCCACCTTCCGCCAGTGTGGTAACATCGTAGCGACTGCCTGAAAGGATAATAAAGTAGTGAATGTGGTATCCACACTAGCTAGTCCTACTGACATTACCTCAGTAAATAGACATCAGAAGGATGGGACAAGGGTGGCAGTTGAGTGCCCCTTGTGTATAGCCCTGTACAACCAGTACATGGGGGGGTGTTGATGTGGGGGATCAGCTAAGGGGGTACTATTATGTCCTTCTGAAATGTACCAAGAACTACAAGTATATATTTTGATTCTTGGTTGACGTGTCCATCACGAATGCCTTCATCCTGTACTCGTTTGATGTTCAGACAGGAACTCCGATGACACACACAGTTCAGGATGAAGTTAGCTGAGCAGCTGATAGGGACCTATAGGTCAAGAAAGCGTATAGGCCGACCACGGAAACGCCCTTGCCCAACCTCCAACCCCAACCCCACCAGTCAAACCATTCACTTACCTACTCACTCCAGCAGTAGTGTACGTTGTGTGTACTGCAGGCAGGTACGCTCCCCTCCACGTCGGAAGCACACAGTGTGGGTTTATGCTGACTGTGATGGCAGCCCTCCACTTTGCCTCACAGGCAGAAATGATGGCAGTGACTGCTTTAGACGCTGGCACCAGCAGTAGACTTTAGCTCATGTACTCATATTATCTGTATGATTACAAAGACTTACTTTAGAAACCCTTTTTTGTGTCAACTGTACAAGTCACGTCTATTTTGTCTCAACCATGCATACCAAGTCAATAAACTTTTTGCATGTACATCAGACAAGATCCTAGCTTATGTCGTCTTCCAAAGCCTTTCGCTTGAAGCCAACGCTTCTATTAGTGACGCCAAAAGCGTCCACAAAGTGTTAGCTTCAAGCGAAAAGCTTAGGAAGCTCATAGTCCCTAGGTTATTGTATACTAAATACTCATGCATGAATTAGTTTAGACTTACCAGGTAGCGCTTCGAAGTTGATGATGGTTAGGGCTGCTGAAGATATACTACTAACATCGTAGAAGCTTAGTGCTGTACAGATTCTCCTTCGCAGTCAATCTTTCAAGAAGTACAAGTGTCACAAAACATGGACCTTCACCCCTCCATTAATCCGCTCGCGTTGTGTAAAAAAGTCAGGCGGGGCGGGGCGGGCGGAATAATACGTGTAGGCCCTAAGGCCAAACAAACTTAATTACTAGTTTCTCAGGCTTTCAAATTTCAAAACCCATGCGGGAGGCGGCTTTTTATTTTATTTTTTAATGAAAAATGGGCGTGGCGATAGTGACCACGCCCATTTTCGCTAGTCCTTGCGCGTGGTTGACACGCAAGCTAGTGCTGAAATACAAGTATTAAAGTCCAACCAGAGAGAATATCTAGCCTAACAATCAAGTTTAGCTTTCTCTTTAGTAGAGAAAAGTTTTATCAGTCGTACTAACCTTGTAAGATGACAAGATTTAGCCTGCACCAGATGACGTCATCATCTTTGAAGAAAATAGCTAGCTAGATGCTGGCTAAATACCACTTTCACGGAGACTTCAGTTGTGAGATGTCAACTAAACTGTCTCGAGATGCCAGAAAACAGTTAGTTTCATGAACTCTTTACCAATTTTTGTCTGTTAATTAAATTAATTAGCACGTGACTGCTCACGTGAAAAATAAATAAAAAAGTCTTGCTTTCTCAAAATTTGATGCGGGCGGGCCTGAGAAACTATTAATTAACTTTGCTTGGCCTAAAGGGTTTTAATGTAGGGGGGAAGCTTAGGATTGGAGTCGTCGCCAAACGTGTAATGGAACATGGGGAGGAACTCTTTTGGAACTATGGCTTTGATAGAAAGAATGGAGAGCTCCCTCCTTGGTTCACAGGAAAACCCAATCCTCAGGCTGAAAGTACATCCCCACCTCCCTCAATAATCCCTCCTGCCAGTGACTCCACCACCCAGCAGCAGCACTCTGGAACAACTTCGTCCGTTGTTCCTTCACCATCAAGGACAAAGCTATATGGGAGGAGTGAAGTCATATGCATGGTACCAGGATGTGGACAGCGGGTGAAGAAGATTTAGAATCACCTGTACCAAACCAAGCAGCAAAACGATTTAGAAAATGAGTATGTTTATTACAAACTAGTTATGCAAAATCCGGAAGGGTCTGGGTTTGGGACCTGAGGGCTATGTTAATTATTTAGCATTGCAGAGAAAGATTAGGACTACTATATCGCCCTCTCACATGCGGCAGAACCCAAGATCCCCAGTGCATCCAACGTAAAGAAGACTTCGGTTTCCATTGAGGAGAAACTTACGGATGGGGCCACACTGAACCAACAAACCCTTACGATCAGGTCCATTGGGAGACAGATGTATGGGTCAACACTCTCAATGGGCACCCACTCCCTCCAATCCTCTGAGTTAACAGGGTTTTGTGAGTAAGTAGATATTAATGTGGTTCCACTTCAATGAGACAGTCCATTGTTTAGTATCAACATGATATGCAGATACCTTCAGGGAGATGAAGGAGGGAGGAAGAGTGCAACTATTGCAAAAGAAATGGCTAAGGATGTCTCCAAGTTTATATACTTCATTGATAAAGACAATGTAAGACATTTATATACTTTAAAGTTGATACATAGTATGCATCTAGCTACACTTTATATATACACACAACTAGATCGATTTTAAACATGTTACTAAGGCAGACAACATCGCAAAGTACCTCAAGGAATTGTGAACCTTAAACATTGGGCCCAGTGGACAGGCAACGAAACTCCAAACGCTCATCATGGCATCGATTATGTCATGTCCCGTATTCCTGAATCTGGAGCCTCAGATGAGGATAGAGAGGTAGCCCACTCCTCCACAATAACACGACACAAAGTGCAAGGATGGAAGAAAAGCATAACCCGGGAGAAGTTGGCACATGCTGTGCGGAAGGAGTACGTCAGCGAGAACCTCCAATCTCCAGCGGAAGTTCACACTTTTCTCAAAAGTGATGAGGTTAAAAGAAAGATGGAGGAACTAGCAGATGGACAGGAAGCAGATGCTGAATCAACCTTGAGAAGGTATATTAGAGGAGTAAAGTAAATCTTAATCTGTTTTGAATCCTACAATATAGCTAGGTAATATTCAAACTGTTCTAATACACCTTAATCCGCTAATGCTGTATTATGCCGTGCATACAAATGCTCACCGCCAGGATAGAGTTCTGAACATGACAGTTGGTGAAGTAAGAAAGTCGACAGTGTTCATGAAAGGTTTCACAACTTTCCATATGATTTCTGTGTGGGAAAACACAAAGGTGACGGAAGGATTGGGCAAGGTGGTGCTGCCAGAATGGGTTTTTGCCCTGCTGAAGAAGTATAATATATCGAAGTTTAAAGTTGGATGTGCAAATGAAGACCTGGTATTCATCTCCAGCTCAGGTGAACAGATTGCACATGATTCGGGAGAGATAGAGCAACTATCCTCACAATTTGGAAAGAAGGTAGAGGATAATACCTAAATGTAGCATTAGTGACCGTATTATTAGAGTACCTTACTCTCGCGAAAGAGGGCTCACTAAAAACGTACTTAAAAACTGAGCCTAGCTAGCTTTATGTCATGTATAGATAGCATGGGTAACTTACCTGGGTGCTCTTTCGCGTATACCGTAGTCTCCCGGGCAAGCGCCCACTCCCGGGTAAGCGCCCAGGTAACTGTTTTGCCCAGTCGAATGGTAAGCGCCCACTCCCGGGTAAGCGCCCAGGTAGGCTGCGCCTAGATCAACATGGCAAGCGCCCATCAAGATAAAATTTACAAGATCACTGCCTCTACACAGCAATATCAAACATATAACAATGTCTAACATCTAACACAGTCTATGGGTCCGAAGATCACTTCATTCGAGAATAAATCCTGAGGGATCTCGAGGACGGCGACGTTGAAGCCAATCACTGGGAGGGTGCTGGTGAAGATGACGATATCGACGATCTCGATCCCTTCTCTGATTCAAATGACTGGCTAACTTTCTCTGGCAGCTTGTGTAGTTTAAACCTTTCTCCTTTTATGCATCTCATGGAACATAGTATACCTGCATGTAGTCGCTTCCTGGCAAAAATGCGAAGCGTGCGCTCTATATAGAGCGCTTACCACGAGTCTAGCTTACTGCCACGCCCACAAAACTGGCCCCGCATATTTCGATTTTTGCACATGGTAAGCACCCAGTACACCAGGTAAGTGCCCAGTATGGCGAAATCAGCATTTTATGGTAGAGTGCCCATGGGCGCTTACCCGGGAGACTACAGTAAATGCGATACTGATACCTCGAATGTCGGCCCACCCCCAATATTGGCCCAGTGTAAGGTGCACCGCCCATTAATTTATAAATGTATGCATAAATTCATGCAGATATCCAGTACACCCACTGCACACCAAACAGCAGCTGCTAACCAGGATGAAAGTGAGATACCCAAGGCCCAAACCGGTAACACTGAGAGCAGCAGCAGTGATGATCGCGAGGGAGTGGTGGCAGAGGAACCACCGAATAAAAGGAGAAAGGGGCTATTCTCAACAGAAGAAAGTGATCTCATAGTGACGTATTTTGATCTCAGGACAGCACTCAAGGCGCCAAGTATGGAGGAGTGCCGTGAGTTCCTGCGAACAGATGGAAAAGACATGGCAGATGACTGGACAGGGAAGAACATTCAGGACAAAGTATAGTCTCTATGGTTTGTCTATGAAAAGAATAAAATAATGATCAATAATTATTGCCCATGGTAAAATCAATACACAACTCCTGTAGGAAGGGGTAATTACGGCGATTTTCCTGTAATTTTGTCCAAGGGTGCGGAGACTTTGAACTTTATGGGTATCAAACCCCCTATTATTATTATTATTGATTTCATAAACACTCCACCATATGTGCAGCATAAAATTAAGTATAAAGGTAATAAGTAAAGAAAGAAAATGGAATATTAAGCTGTACAGATAGAGATTATTATCTTGAGAGTTCTCATCTGGTGCAGGTCTGATGTCTCGAATGGTGATGTACTGTATGCCAACCTGCTCCAGGTTGTGCTTCTGTACGCACTTGACTTTATCCTGTTCCACTTTTTGCTGATGTCGACAGCAGTGCTGGAAAGCTTGTCCTTGCTCATAAATGGGGGTAGTGGGGCTGGACAATCATAGGTGCATAATGATTGGACGACCGACCACGCCCTTAAACATGTGACCGGATTTGGGAAAACCCTCCGTATGGGATCCGCGCGCGATTCGCGCAATGCGCGTTTTTAGTAGCTCAGGTCCAAATTTGTCAAAGTCCAGATTTTGTCATATATATGTCGAACAACCCTTCTAACTGTTACCGTCTTCTACGGAGGCTAGTCGTGCTATACGAAGGCGAAATAAGCCTTCATTTTGACCCACCTAGTCGGCACAGCCACCATACACGGAGCCCGTTGCTATGGGCGGTAATTAGAATTCTCTACCTAGATACAGCTAGATTCATCGATCTACTGTATGTTCGCTCACCTTTTTAGCTTCTTGGGCATCTAAGAACAATCGGCTGTCGTCAACAACGAAATTCAACTCTTGCTTGATCTTTACGTTCATTTCGAATGACTCCGCCCAGGTCCATTTAATTGATTTCCGGGTCACGCGTAGTATGCGGAAACGTCATACGCGTGCATAGCAACGCCTTTAGACCGTAATTTCTCGATTATTGGGGGTGTGGCGCGATCACAAACAAAGCGCTGTATCTCCACAACGAAGCACGCGATCGGCCTAAGACTTGAACGCGGGTTAGCTCTATGCTAGAGCTTATCAACCATGCATGAAACTCAATTTTCTGAAAAAATCCCATACGGAGGGTTTTCCCAAATCCGGTCACATATGTCCACGGGTGTATAGCGTGTTTTATTTGTATACAACCACTGAATATCACTGATGAAAACGAACATTAAATTAATATTTTAACACAAACTTTATAACATACAATGCCTTCTTTTTCTACGTTTACTAAAAATATCAGTTAAGTTCACAGTAAATTTTTTTGTTCCCGAAAATGGTCTCCGGATCTGTATATTCTTGCTCTTGTAGTTGAGCTTTCAGCTCTTCCTCGTGGCACCAACGTGGCAATGGAAGCATACACTCTACAGCCTGTTCACAGTCTGCTTTTAAGTAGGATGGCGATACCGTTTTGATGTTCGCCTCCGCTTTGAACAGCACCATACTAATAAGTTCTTCAACCTCTTCATCAATATCGTCACGTTTAGCTATGTCCAACAATTATAACCTCGCTCCCCTCCAAGTATGGCGTGAGAATGTGTACCAGGCACAGGGACCATCGACCTTCATTCCTATTCAGAGAATTGCAAACCTCTTCGTATTTTGTGAAGAGGATGCAGAGGAAATGATTGTCCCCTCATTTCTAGATCATGTTCATGACTAATAGTTCCATTTTGTATTATAGCAACTAAAAATGGTCTCAGCTCAGTAATAAACTTGATACATATAATAATTATATACAGTGATTCATAATACGAATGTATATAGCATACAGTAATATTATAATAAATAATTATTATTCAAGTCCAACTTCTGCAGTGAACATGCATATCTTGAACGAAAAATTTACTTTGAACTTAAGTGATATTTTTAGTAAAGGTAGAAAAAGAAGGCGTTTATCAAATCAATAATAATAATAATAATGGGGGGTTTGATACCCATACAGTTCAGTCTCCGCACCCTTGGACAAAATTACAGGAAAATCCCCATAAATACCCCTTCTACAGGAGCTACAGGAGCTGTGTATTGATTTTGCCATGGGCAATCATTATTGATCATTATTTTACTCTTTTCATAGACAAACCATAGAGACTATAGCTAATAAATCCTGCTACCATATGTCAATCCCGGGGATCGTGATATCCCCCTGTAAATATCATTCGAAATGGTGATGTACTGTATGCCAAACTGCTCCTGGTTGTGCTTCTGTACGCACTTGACTTTATCCTGTTCCACTTTTTGCCGACAGCAGCGCTGGAAAGCTTGTCCTTGCTCATAAATGTCTTTGTTTTTGTTCGCTCTCTTCCTGCCTTTTGAATCGGGGATGGTCATCAATTAGAATCTCTGTACACAACAATTTCACTCATGCATGTCCCTCCCTCACTATATCCCCAAGTGCTCCGCTACCAACTATGTATACATTATTTAACTTTTGCTATTTAAAGTATGCAATCTGTCTAAAAATTGAAATGGACATGACATTAAAGTTTTGAATAATAGGGGTAACTCATTGTAGCTAGGTCAATTGAAGCTTTTAAATAAGCTTGCAGCTTTGTCCTGAATGTTCTTTCCTGTCCGGTCATCTGCCATGTCCTTTCCATGTGTTCGCAGGAACTCACGGCACTCTCCCATACTTGGCGGCCTGGATGCTGTGCTGAGATTAAAATACGTCACTATGAGGTCACTTTCTTCAGTTTAGAATAGCCTCTTTCTCCTTTTCTTCGGTGGTTCCTCGGCCACCACTATCATCACTGCTGCTGATCTCAGTGTTAACGGTTTGGGTCTTGAGTGTCTCAGTTTCATCCTTGGTTAGCAGCTGCTGTTGTTTGGTGTGCAGTGGGTGTACTGGATATCTGCATGAATTTATGCATACATTTATAAAATTAATGGGCGGTGCACCTTACATTGGGCCAACATTGGGGGTGGGCCGACATTTGAGGTATCAGTATCGCATTTATACGCGAAAGAGCACCCAGGTAAGTTGCCCACGCTATCATAAAGCTAGCTAGGCTTAGTTTTTAAGTACATTTTTAGTGGGCCCTCTTTCGTGAGAGTACGGTACTCTAATAATACTGTCACTAATGCTACGTTTAGGTATTATCCTCTACCTTCTTTCCAAACTGAGGATAGTTGCTCTATCTCTCCCAAAATATGTGCAATCCATTCATCTGAGCTGGAGACGAATACCAGGTCTTCATTTGCACATCCAACTTTAAACTTCGGTATCATAGAGTTGGTAGACTCTTTAACTAGGGATGGCTCGGATATGCCATATATGTAATACATTAAATACCCAAAAAATCTCAAAATAGGTAATTTTGTGAAATTTCTAAGTGTGAAAATCAGAATCTCCAGCAGATTGTGCATCTAACAAGACCAAGATCATTCATCAAAACAATTGTACACGTCAGAACCAGACGTTAAAAAAATAGGCCATTAATTTTGTCAATCTTTCTTCTTTCTTTATTTTTCATTATCAGGGCTAACTCAAGACTGCCTCCACCGCTCATCTTTCTTTGAGTATAAATCCACTCTATTTTGTAGCACGCAGTGCAGTGGCACGCTAGTTTGGCATTATCTCCCCAGTTACGTAATAGTGGGTGTGTACGGCGCATTATCGAATGTGTGTGTCTAATACGCCATTTTGTGATATAATGCGCATGCTCGGAATATGTTGCCATGGTGAAGTCATGTGACAGCGCCTGGCCCTAGGCGCTTGGCGCTAGGCGAGCTAGCTATTACTACATCGCTAGCGCGTGCAACGGTGCATTGGGCCGATCATGGATATGGAAGTTCAAGGCTCGAAGAGCGGTAAGGCGCTAGGTATAGGCGAGCTACTCGCTAGCGCTTGCAGCACTAGTGCTATGCTGGATCAGTCATAGATATGAAGGAACAAGGCTCGAGCAGCGGTATTAAAACGTACTCAAAACGTAGTACAGATCATAAATTATGCCGGGTAGCTAGCTGCTGCCAACAGTAAAACAGAACTTGGTTTTCTCCCTAAGCAGAAAAGTCTCATCACTACTTGAGCCGCCTAAAGCAGCCTTCTTTGTTTTCCTCTTCATCGTCATCATAATATTAATATTATGAATGCAAGTTAATGAGGGGCGTGGCAAAGAATTTTGCGCACCTCCCATCTTCAGAATTTATGAGCAAACCATGTAAGATGGCATTGATAAATTACACTAAGTGCAATAAAAAAGAACAGAAACAAGTATAAAAACAACTGAATAAACTTGAAGAATGAAGTAGGGATGGCAGGATCAAAAAGCACACAAATAAGAGATAATCACATCTACTATACATCCTTATGCTTGCTTTTTGAGGGGTGCAAAAATAGCCTGTAATAACTATGATGCGATTGAATCAAAACTGATAAACAACCATCGTGACAACTAGGAAACAACCTGCATGAATGTCTCCCACATACCGCACTCAACACGTCAACCATGATTAATAGGTGCACAACAGTCGAGAGAAGCAAGCGTAGGGATGTATAGTAGATGTGATAATCTCGTTTGTGTACTTTTTGATCCTGCCATCCCTACTTTATTATTCAATTTTATTCAATTGTTTTTATACTTGTATACTTGTTCAGCAGGGCAAAAACCCATTCTGGCAGCACCACTTTGCCCAATCCTTGCGTCACCTTCGTGTTTTCCCACACAAATCATACGGAAAGTTGTGAAACCTATCATGAAGACTGTCGACTTTTTTACTTCACCAACTGTCATGTTCAGAACTCTATCCTGGCGTTGGGCATTTGTATGCACGGCATAACACATCAGGAACCTGCATTAGCGGATTAGGATGTATTAAAACAGTTTGAATATTACCTATATTGTAGAATTCAAAACAGATTAAGATTTAATTTACTCCTCTTATATACCTCCACAAGGTTGATTCAGCTTCTGCTTCTTGTCCATCTGCTAGTTCCTCCATCTTTCTTTGAACCTCATCACTGCGGAGAAATGTGTGAACTTCTGCTGGAGATTGGAGGTTCTCGCTGATGTACTCCTTCCGCACAGCATGTGCCAACTTCTCCCGGGATATGCTTTTCTTCCATCGTGTCGTGTCATTGTGGTGGAGTGGGCTACCTCTCTATCCTCATCTGAGGCTCCAGATTCTGGAATATGGGACATGACATAATCGATTGCTGTGATGAGCGTTTGGAGTTTCGTTGCCTGTCCGCTGGGCGCGAAGTTTAAGGTTCGCAATTCCTTGAGGTACTTTGCGATGTTATCTGCCTTAGTAACATGTTTAAGATCGATCTAGTTATGTGTGTATATAATATTATATTAAAGCTAGATGCATACTATGTATCAACTTTAAAGTATATAAATATCCTGCGTTGTGTTTCTATATATACAACGAAAAATATTTTTCAGAGCGACAATTTTCTTATATAGTCTGTGTCCTAACCTGGAGGGCATAAAATATGCGCTCTCCTACAAGTTCAGAAGACTCACGATTGGTCAGAATTGTTGTGCCGTGTGCACAAATGAGGTTGCCAGGGCCTAGGGGCCATAGAGATGCGTTCTCGAGCTTGAGCGAGTGGCGCAAGCGCCGCGCGTTTCGACAGGCCTGCTTGGCAAGCCACCGAGCCTCGAGCGAAGCGAGAGGTGATGTCTGCTCTTTGTCATGGTCTGGTGGTAGATTCGACGTTCTCACTCTGCTCGAACGTCGCCATTACACGGTGAGTTTGATCAGCTACTCTTGGCCTGCAGTGAGGGGTGTGGTCTTCATCTGCGCATGCGCGCTATACTAACTGGCAACTCGTGTTAGTAGTGTTCAGTCACATTATCCCATGATTGTGACATCAAACATACTTGTTATCAATGAAGTATATAAACTTGGAGACATCCTTAGTTATTTCTTTTGCAATAATTGCACTTTTCCTCCCTCCATCTCCCTGAAGGTATGTACATATCATATTGATACTAAACAATGGACTGTCTCATTGAAGTGGAACCTCATTGATATCTACTTACTCACAAAACCCTGTTAACTCAGAGGATTGGAGGGAATGGGCGCCCATCGAGAGTGTTGACCCATACATTTGTCTCCCAATGGACCTAATCGTAAGGGTTTGTTGGTTCAGTGTGGCCCCATCCATAAGTTTCTCCTCAATGGAAACCGATGTCTTCTTATCGTTGGATGCATTGTCTTTATCAATGAAGTATATAAACTTGGAGATATCCTTAGCCATTTCTTTTGCAATAGTTGCATTCTTCCTCCCTCCATCTCCCTGAAGGTATCTGCATATTTTTGTTACATACTGATACCAAACAATGGACTGTCTCATTGAAGTGGAACTGCATTAATATTTATTTACTCACAAAACCCTGTTAACTCAGAGGATTGGAGGGAGTGGGCGCCCATCGAGAGTGTTGACCCATACATTTGTCTCCCAATGGACCTGATCGTAAGGGTTTGTTGATTCCAAATCTTCACCCGCTGTCCACATCCTGGTACCATGCATGTGACTTCCCTCCTCCCATGTGGCTTTGACCTTGATGGTCTAGGAACAACAGACGAAGTTCCAGAGTGCTGCTGCTGGGTGGTGGAGTCACTGGCAGGAGGGATTATGGAAGGAGGTGGGGATGTACTTTCAGCCTGAGGATTGGGTTTTCCTGTGAACCAAGAATGGAGCTCTCCATTCTTTCTATCAAAGCCATAGTTCCAAAAGAGTTCCTCCCCAGGTTCGATTGTATGTTTGGCGATGAATCCAATCCTAAGCTTCCCCCGTACATTAAGTGGCTTCATCAATTGGAGGCTTGGATGATGTGAGTGGTTGATGTACCTCCCTATACTATTGACACTCGGGAAGGCATCAAATATATAACCTCCCTATTCTCATGCCATGTCTATAATATATATTATGGTTTAATACCTTAATTAACAATACTACTCTACTACTTCTACCTGGAGCAGATAGATTGGCTCATTCGCTTTCTTGTAAACCTCCTCAAGCGCCTTGGCTTCACTTGGTGTCACTACATTACCTTCGTACTCACAGACAAACTCATTCTGGTGGATACGTTGCTTGCTTGTCACTCCCCTCTCTCCATCTGTCCTTTCGAATACTTCAATTCGTTCTGTAGTGCATGTTTCCAATAATTAAATAACTGCATCAATTCTAATTAGCTAATTTAGTAACAAATTCTTACCCTTATATTTCTCTTTCTTCTCAGTCGTCTCAAGGATGTATGCCTCCTTTTGTGTTATCTATTTCTCATGTGGCCATCTCACCTGGTGAAGCAGTCGCATACAGCATGTTAAGTGCTTGCACATATGCTATTGGAGATCCAGTGGATTGTAATTCCAATTCTGGCAACGTTTGGGGGTAGAAATTAGTTGCAACTTAATGCAGCTTGAGAAGGGAAATTGTGTGAGTCTTTGTATGTCTCAACTGAATCATCCATCAGCAATGATGTGAAGATATCTGAGAAGCAGAACTTGGTCCTTCAATGTCTGGGAGTCTCGGAGATTAGCAGAGTTCTTGAAATTGTGATCCTGTCAGGCTTTTTTATATCCACTTTTATGCATGCAGGCACAATCTGATTGGTTGAATGGATCACATGATGTTTTTCTTGAATTTGATTGGACAAGCCGAAGATTCTAAATAAGGGAATAACAATGTATTTAATTTGATCCCCCAGTGAAAAATTCCACATGGTAGGACCTTCAAGGTGTATTAAGTAAGTATTTGATTTGACCCTCATGTGATTGTAGCACCATTCTGGTGTACATGCATGCGATATATGTCTCACATATATTGAATAATACCCCTAGGATAATAATTTTTTGTGCTTCTAAATGATGCCATCCCTCAGATGAATGGCCATTTATCCCTTCACATTCATAGACCATTCCGGACTAAAACAATGCCTGAGGTTCATAAATATCATGTGATCCACGAGTCAGGCCCAGGAGGTCATGTGTCCCTTGACCATACTATTAGCTATTATCTCAGGGACATTAGGCCACTCCAAATTAAATCATTGTTTCTCATCCCCCCACAGGTGGAAGTCCATGCGGGCGGGCGGGACCGGAAGTACTAATTAATTAATTATGACATCACATCCTGAAAGTTAAAAATTATTTGTACAATGATCATAACACAATACTACATAAATACAATACTCTTATTTCTTTATTTCTTCTTTTCCTGCACAGTCTGCACGCTATGGAAGGTAACCAGTGTCACATATATCCAAGTTGTCTGTTGAGGCACAATAGCATAGTTGCCAAGTTTATGAGAGGAGAGACTGGGACAATGTACAATATAGAATTAACGCGCGCTGAGCGCGCGCACGAAATTTTATTGACCATGCCCACTTTTGGGCGATAATGTATTGCCACACCCACTAAACATCGAGATATACAGGCTGAAATTCAATTGTATACTGAGTTGTGCAATCGAGCTGGATTCCGTGACAATGCAAAATCAGGTAAACCGGGACATAGGGCAAAAAACCGGGACTGTCCCGGCCAAACCGGGACACTTGGCAACTATGCAATAGACACAAATAGGTTCATACCCTGCACTGTATTACTGCTTCTCAGTTGGTTCGTAGCAGTTGAATGCCCTCTGTGGAGGCTTGCGTATTCCTGTAACAAACTGACTAATGAAGAGCGACAGAAAGTTCAAGACCTACTGGATGGTGTTTTGTTAACATGTGGAGCTCCCATTGAAGATTTTGATGCTGCTTTGCCTGTTTACACACGGACCTTGATCACACATACATACATACATACATACATATACATACATACCATACATACACATGATAATATTTGCATTCTTTACATGTTTCAGTATAAACTTCCTTCCTCCATCCTTCGATTTCTGTGCAGATTGTCCTTTTCCGTGGTAGTCGTACCGAATACTTTCTCGAAAGGTAGGTAGGTAGTGATGGTCATCACCAATAACTGGATCAGGTAGATGATGCAGCTTATTGAACTCTTCTTCAGGTAGACATGGAGGCTTGCAGAATGTACAACCCGATGAGCCACACTTCAGGATGTCAAATGAGTAGTGCCTGCACTGGCAGCAATGCTCCATGAACTCCAGCAGGTCTTGCTTGCTTTGAATATTGGCTTTACTGTATCGCAGCATCGGATGCTGCAAAAAAGGTCTGTACAGCTTCATCTTTCAATGGAGACCAAGATTCAACAGTAACATCACTCGTTCTACAGGATTTCGCCAGGAATGGCATGGGGCAGTCCTAGCTACGCAGAGATAATCCAAATCGTGATGGAGGTACAAGGCAATCAGTGATATCTGAACTGACACGTATGTCAATCTATGGTCAGGTCCCCCCTCAGAATATATAAACAATATAGGAGGAACTGGGGAGTAATATTTCTTTAAAATGGTAGTGACTTCCATAGCATGACGAATGGGAGAGGACAACAATCGGGAGGCTTTTTGTGAAGTCTTCCTTTTCAACTCCTGAAACTCTCCAAATAAAAATTAATTCAGATTGCCCACATTACCCCCAGCTGAATAAGTAAGCAAACAGCATGGAACACATAGGCAACCCATCACTTTTTGAATGTATTTGTACTTTTTGTGAGCATCAGAGGGGCAAAATTCACCCACATAGACATACTGAAACTCTTCCACAGACGATAACATTGTATTCAGCCTCTCAAGCTTTGATGGACGTAAATCTGTTACAGGTAGAAATGAAATCGAAAGGTTTGTTGCGGGATGGAACTATAGCTAGGTGATGTTGCTTCATTTTCTTGTTACTTTCACTGAGATATTCAGAATAGTCCAGCAGACACTTGGCCAATCTCTCCACATGGACCTTAAATGTAAGCCATTGAGGCTGCTTCCAAAATGGACACAGTAATACTGTAAACAAATCAGAAGACAAAGTTTTTAGTTCTGATGAGTTCATGTTGGAGTGATCGCGTTTTCTCTGTTTTGACATTTCCGGTACATTGTACCCCTGAAACTTGGAGAAAATTAGGGGAATTTTGCAAGATCGTTCCTCGAGAGTCTCATGACGACCATCAATGTACGACAACGCATTTGTTACAGCCTTGAGAAGATGCTTTCCATTCACATTATCCCCAGGAAGTTTGAGATTCTCTTGCTCCATCAGTTGTACCAAATTGTAGAGTATATCTTTCTTTGTACGTTCAGGTACTTTACTTGGAACCACAGGAACAGACAAAGTCCTTTGGGCCAACATCATAACATCAAACACATTACGAACCAGTGCACGCGGGGCTGGATCTAAATCAGCATCAGAAAATGACACAAAAAACTTAACATATGGCCCAAATGTACGGACGACATCAGACATTGGAAATGATGCATCTAGACAGTGCTTTTCTTTCCCAACAATTGGAGAAGCTGAAATAATAAGGGAATAACAATGTGTTTCATATGACACCCTCCCCCCTCCCCCCGGGTGAAAAATTGCACACGGTAGGACCTTAATTCAAGGTGTAGCTATTCAATTAAGTATTTGATTTAACCATTGAGTGATTATTTGTAGCACCGCCTCTGGTGTACATATGATGTATATCTCACATATATCGAGTAATACCCCTAGGATAACTTTTAATGCCATCCCTCAGGTGAAGCACATCCATGAACATGTATCCCTTCACATTCATAGACCATTCCTAATTAAAATAATTATATGATTCACGAGAGTAAGGCCAGGAGGCCATGTGTCCCTTGACCATAATGTTAGCTATATTATCTCAGGGACATTAGCTATGTTATATGCAGAAGAAATTGTTCCAGATAAAGCACACAATGGTAACCCCACTACTTCTTTGTACTCTTTTAAGTCTAGCCTATGGGCGCATATGTTTTATTAGCATGTATATATTGCTATTTTTGTGTCCTTTGCTCTGCAAGAATTGTTATAGACAAAAAAAACGGGAGGGACTCTGACGGGACCCAGCTATGAAACAGCCAAAGCTACATTGCTTACACGGAGGTCCGTGCACGGCAGAAAGACAAAAGATGACTACAGAGACAGTCCCTTGTACATCAGGCAGGCTGATCTGAGAAGAAAGTAGCAACATTATGATGTAAGTTATTTTATGTAATTCTTTACAATAATTACAAATACAAACAAAACTAAGTTTCACTAATGGATTGTTTCTCTGCGGCAAAACACTTTAACTTATCCCGTAATCCGACATTCACATCAACAGCCTTGTTATTGTTCATATATGAAATCTTAGCAATGCCTTGCAAAAACTCATCACTTCTAGCATTGTATATCTTAGTCAGCATCAGACTGTGGACGTGCTGAACAATTTCTTCTGGTGCAGCAGAATGTAGCTCTTTTGCCGCTTCACAAAATTTCTCCAAGAGTGTTGAATCTCTTATAACACTGTCCTTAGTTATCTGTACACAAAATGCAGTAGTATGAGCATAACAAATTTAATAGTCGAAGGCATGTATTACTTTGTGTACCCGCTCTGGCACAAGTGCAACTTCATGCTTGCCTCCACCGCATTCAACCATGGCAAGAGGTGGGGTTGTACAAATGTCAACCCATCACGATCCAAGTATTGAGCTCCCAGTGGTAGGGAATCCTTGGTAGAATTAGGTCTTTGTAACAATAATAGGTCTAGTTGTTGTTGGACATGTGTGCCTGTATTTTCTTACATTATCAATACAAGACTTCAGAGCCCAACCACATATGTGATATAAAGCTGTATCGTCAGCATGTAGCTCAGATACACAAGGTGCTACCTCTAGTTCTATTTTGGCTGCCATCTGTGATTGAATGTCTTCCTATGTGGCATGAAGTATGGCAGCGACAATGGTCCTCTTAGTTTCCGGTAAAGCTGTTAAATTATTACTAAAAGTAGAGCAAGACTGGCAAGCGAAGCCAGGGTTTGTTTTGTCCAACATGTGAAACAACGTATGTAGTCTAGCCAAGCGAGGTATAGATTTGCATACTTATCTTTTCTTTTGCTATTTACTTCATATAGTGATACATATTTGTCCACAGCTGAGTAATCGAAACCTTTAGCCCATCCATGTCCTGTATTGACTCCCAAAGTGCCTGTCTGTCAGGGTACAGACTCGATACAAGACTATTTGCTACAGTATTTTGTACATACAACACTACACTACAGTTACTTTGTTTATTTCTTGTATCTCAGGCTGTTCCTGAGCCTTTAACCAATTATGGGCGGAGTTCGCGTATCACGCGAGTGAGCACAGGACGAGATTAATCGTTAATATTAAAGTCATGTGATAAAACTGACCACAACACCTCATGTGTAAAACATTGGTATAGAAAAGTAGTTACCAGAACAACGAGCGGTTCTTGAGCTTTCCGTTGGTGCCAAGATCGCGTCTGCAGCGTTGAATTCGGCGAAGTTACGGCGAATAATCGGGAAGGTAAGCTATTTTATTGTACATCGCTCGTTGTCAGTGATTACCTGCTTCTGTTAACCTCGTCGCTGTCGACCAGATTGACTGTCAGTGTCACTACGAGTTGTTCTGGAGGTGGTTTGATCACATTGAGCGAGGTACGCGACTAAAATAAGTAAAAAGAGAGGACACTGAATGTCAATTTCGATTATAGGAAGTATGCGAATGATCCACTGCCAAATTCGAAGGGGTAAGTCTTAGTTACAGTAGATAAATAAGTCTAAAAATATGTACACTGCTTGCGTAGTGTTAGCTTAGTGAAAAAGATAGCTAGAACTTACTAACATTGCTTTAGGATAGTTTTGTATTGTATATAGATTCAAGAATAGGTATAAAAAAACCGCCCATTTTGTCAGTCAAGTGTATGGGTTCCCACATACAATGGCACCTGTGAAATCTCATCTTTTATCATCTAGCAAGGTTACTATACAACATTATTGGTGTAGGTCCATGTTCTTGTGCCACTGAAGGAAACAATCCATCGATGGTTTGCCAGTATGGCAAAGAGGAACAGCACACTCCTGGCAAAACCACTGGGTGTCCGTACGCTTGCCATACTTATCTAGACACCGGGTACGCCGGTGTCGGTTGCGACGGGTGGCGTCCGCTGATTCCAGCTTCACTGGGAAGTGGCGAAGCGGCAGATTCTTCAGAAAGGACCCCTGCCGACCAACCCTCCAACAACTGCAGTAGTTGCCGAATAGCTCCTTCGCCAACTGCACACGAAAATCTCTGATGTTCTTGAACTTGGAGCAGGTAGCATAGTGCTTGTACAATACAAATGCATTAGTAATCGCAACATCGAGTAGGAAGTAGAATATATACTTATAAAATTTTCTACTTTTTGTGCGGCAGCTGTAGTACCCTCTGAGCTGGACGCTGCGATCCACCCCTCCCATGAACTCATTATAAGAGATGATGGCTTCTGGACATGGCACTGGAATTCGGGATCCATCCTTTTGCCTCCGAAGGACTGTGCCAGTTGCTGTGGGCTGTGTGGTGGTAGATAACACCGGTGACCACTTTTCTGTCCTTCCAGGCTGAGGCTGTAACCATTCCTTGCTGGACTGTGAGTGAATCCCCCCTGTTGTGTATTGATACAACATGTTGTTCATTTATTATATTGATTACATTATTGTACAGGTGCTTTGCTCCAACAAATCCACATGCACACACACAACATACACACACAACACTAGTGCTGATGATACAGAGAACAGCAAACAGGTGTGAGTGTATTATGTTACATGGTATTGTATCGTATACATGGAAATGTTTGCCCTTGTGGCTTTGTCCTCTATGCAATCATTATCTAAAATCAAAATTAGTATGATAATTTTCACCAGGTGGCAAAAATCTCCACGTACATGTACATGTATTATGGTATGCATGATATATTATGTATGTCAGATTTGCACATAAGTGTGTGTATGTATGTGTGTACCAGGGATGCATTTGTGCGGGGGGGGGGGGGGGGGGGGGGTTGAAATCCATGTGTGAATTGTGTGCGTGCGTATGTATCACAGCTTCATTGGGGGGGGGGGGGAGTGTTTGCCCTATCCTTGAGATTTTTAGTGCCTATTTCTGTTACATTAGAAACGCCATTTCCCCCCACTCAAAAGAAATTCTAAATGCTGCCCTGTGTATGTATAAACGTGTGTGTACGTGTGTATTCAAATATGTATGTACAGTGGTGTATCCAGGATGTGTGTGTGTACGTGTAATGCATTTGTGTATGTGAAGCATGTATGAGTGTGCATGTGTGTATCCAGGATGTGTGCGTGTGTGTACGTATTTGTGCATGGCATGCATGTATGAGTGTGTGTGGGGGGGGGGGGGGGGGGATGTGCATGTGCATATCCAGGATGTGTGTACGTATGAATACATTTGTGTATGTGATGCATGTATGAGTGTGCATGTGCTTTCATGGCATATCCAGGATACCAGATATTTTATAAAGGGGGGGGGGGTGTGCAAGATAATGCCCAATAAGCAATTATTTCTATGCTGCCTTACCCATTATTGGGTGTTCATTAGTTAGAATTACTCATGCTCTCCACTGCCCTGGATACGCCACTATAGCTGTGTGCGTGTATACATGTATGTACATGTACATGTGTGTGTGTAATTTCATGCATGTGTGTGCATATTATATGTGTGTATTATCCAGAGTGTTACATGTGTACACAACCCCATTGTCACACACCTATTAGGCAGCGAAGGTTTCTTCAGAGCCGTGGGGAACCCTCTCCTGTCCTTCCTTGCTGTTCCACACGAGTAGATTCCCTCTTTTTCAAGGTCAACAAGTAAGCTTACACTTGAAAAAAAGTTATCGAAAAACATGTGATGGTACTTCCCCTTCAGATCGTTTGTCAGATCCTTCACGACTCGTGCTCCCAGTCCCGTCTCCACTGTGTCACCCACTTTGCCAGTGTACACCTGAAAGTTGCAGAAGTACCCATTGCTGCTGTCCCCTAGCACCCACACCTTTATGCCTCGTTTGATGGGCTTCATCGGCATGTACTGCTTGAGGGATGATCGACCGGTGAACTTGATCATCGCCTCATCGATGGCAACTTCCTTATGAGGTAAGTACACTGACTTGAATTTCTCAGAGAAATGGTTGATAAGTGGGCGTACTTTCCCCAGCCTATCATACGACGGCGAATCTCGTTGTGGAAGGGTGTCATTATCCACAAAATGAAGATAGCGAGATATCTCCAAAAACCGATCCCTGGTAATCCGGTCAGCAATTGTTGCATAGTGGAAAGCTGGATCACGCTTCCAATAGTCCTTCAAAGCTGGTAAGCTGTTGATCCCCATAAGGATACAAAAGCCTAGAAAAGCTTTTAGCTCCTCTACTGTGATCTTGTTCCACAAGAGGTACTTGACTTCCCCCATCGCTTGCTTGGCATACCTAGGTTATTGTTATGTGTGATTAAAATTTAATTATCCTCTGTTCTTGTGCATGTGATTTACCTGTTGCTCTCGTCCACAATGATTTGTATCAAAGGGGCAGTAAACAGGAGCTCGAAAACTTCCAGGGGAGAGTCAGGTACAGGGACCGTTGGAATGGTGTGATGGTGACTGGTTGTAGGCTTGTGGTCCACATAGCTGGTAGGGTGCCTGGCGGAGGTGTGGTTGAGGGAGTGCCTGGTGGAGGTGTCATAGCTGGAGAGCTCGCTGGAGGTGAGTGTGGTGTACCCATATCCTCATAACCATCGTCATCGTCTAACTCTCCATCCAGGTCTGAAAAATCATCATCGCTACCCTCCATGAAGGCTCATCGGGATCATCATCAAAATCGTCATCATCATCGGAGTAGATGGCATCAATCACATCCTGGGTGCTCATCCTAGCTCTCTTAGTCATCTTTAGCCGGTAGTATTTTAGTGTTTATAGCAGTGAAGTTATTGTCATGCATATTATTATCATTCATAGCTGGTAGGATTCTAGCGTTTACAGGAACGCTGTGTCTAGAGTCCCGGCACCGGTACTCAAGATTTAGTGCTTGGAGTACCGGCAGTGTATTATATAGCTATAGATCCCAGCCCCCGAAGGGGGCTGGGATCTATAGCTATATTATAATACTGAGCGAAAGACGGCTAGTGAGGCTAGTAGCGGGGGGTTGGGTTCCGATAATCGGTTGGTTACGAGGGGTTTGGGTTTGGGCTACGGGTTGGTGACAAGGGTTAGTATTATAGTGGCAAGGTGTATAAATTTGGCAAAAAACGGCATTCAGCAGCGGCGAGCAGGGTGGCTGAGTGGACTAGGGCTTGGGCTGGTGGTACGGTGGTCCTGGGTTCGAATCCCGTTTGGTTTATGAATTTTTTTTTTTTCCCTCACTTTCGGAAAATTTCTAAGTTTTTTGGCGGGCTTTGTTGCCGGTACTCGAAGCGCAAAATTTCCGGTACCGGTGCCGGGACTGTAGACACAGCCTTACAGGAATTATTGTTGTGTATGCATACTAATATTATGCACTATCAGCGCCAATGTTTGGATAGTAACTCCCGCTTTCTATCCCATAAGTACTTACCTTGGTTGCTTCCTGGAAGCCACGAAGGAATAATAAGTCTCGGTAAGGTTTCTTGGTAGTACGATTGCTCGACAAAGGATAGCGTATGCAGCTGACGCCAATTGGCGTCTACTGCCCTTACGCGTTCGCGCATGTGCGACGCCAATTGGCGTCAATTGCCCATAATCGGTTAATATTCGGGTACTTTTTTTATTCTTCTTTGCCCTCTTTGGTGTTGTAGCCTCCTTTGACTCAGTTACTATTTTCGTTTTTCTCCTTGCAGATTCAGGAGGTGCATCTAAGAAGAGCCATGCCATGTTAATAGTTATTAGTAGTCTTATTATTCAGTGTTTTGATGTATTTTGTCATTGTGAATCTTACCAGGTCCTTCCTTATCCCGGTTGGACAACATATTGCCAGCAGCTGCAGCAATGATTCTCCAGCATGTGGGCTATAGCGCTATGCTCCACTGCACCATCCACGTGGTTGCACGTTGGTGGGTTGTGGCTGGCCGGGGGCACGGCAGCAAAAGGTGGGTGTACGTGTAGCTATCGCGATATCGCACGACTATGCGTGCGTGTGCAAAAGTTAAATTATACGCGCGCGCCGTATATGACGTAGCAGTTCAGTTTGAATTCTATTATTAGTAACGATTAAGATTTCGATGTCTACGTGTGTTGGATGCCCTCTCGCCGCCTACGGCGGCTCGATACACCCTTGGTGTGTGTGTGAGATGGCAGTCTGTGTGTACGTGTGTGAGGTGGCACTGTGTGTGTGTATGTGAGATGGCAACACATTGTTGCAGAGATCTGGATGGATAATCTTTGTATGTGTACGCCTCAAGCACAATGTATGCAAGTGTATGGGGTATGTATTTCTGTGTTTTGTGACTATGAATGGGGATGCATGGTGTGTGTATACACTAAGAGGGCAACACATTCATGCAACTGCAGGCTGTCCAGATAATATCACATAATATTATGTATGTGTATGTGTGTGGTTGTATGTGTACCTTCTTTGTTGTACTTGACGGCAACAGTTGTATAGTGTCCCGTTTGTAACCAGGATGCGGCCAGGTAAAAGAATAGCGTTCTCTGCATAATTATACAGTAACGTGAGGAGATTTTTAATCTCCTCCATCTTCAGCGCATTCTTGGGCTGGCGTTTGGTGTTTCCATGAATTTTGGGTGTCAACCCAGTAGCCAAGTAGCTTGCCTTCAGACTTTTGAAGCGATCCAATCCTGCAATGGACATTTTGACTGCTGCACATGTTCTGTAATTACTGCCCTACGTATTCCATGCAGTTTCAGAAATGTTTCCCGACAGACTGGCACTCCTTGATGGTGGAAGGCCCTGCAGTGCCGCTGTATGGATGGTCTGCGGGAGCTGCTAGTCTGAGAACTACTAGGAAGGAGAGCTGAAATCTGGCCGAGGATAACCAGGTCTAACTTCTTCCAGCTCAGCTCTGCACATTGCATTCCGGCTTCCTCATACTGCTCCCTGGTGAAGGATGTGTAGCAGGGTTTGCCAGCGTTTCGCTTACACCCACACCCCTTCTCGAGGAATTCTGTCAGCTTGGGGTCTGGAACATCCTATAACATTAATTCCTGTGAGTAAACTATTAATTTTACTAAAATTATTGCCTATGTCAAGTACAATTTCTGCTGTTTCCTCCTGTAGAGTTAAGGCAGGTTCTGTCGGTGAAGCGGACTCTGGCAGAGTGGGATGTTCCTGCTCCATTAGCTCGGGTGGTACTTGGTTGACAACATCGTCTAAGTCAAGCTCTTGTATCAGTGGCTCATCACCACCACCATCATCAAAATCACAGCTGTTGTCAATCTCAAGCTCTGTGTACATAGCTAGCTTATTAGTATTGTATTATAGCTACAGTTTAGTGTGTATGCGTATTTTACCATTGAAGTTAGAAAATTGCTCTTCCACTTTCTCATCTATAATAATAATTCGGTAAAGTACTGATAAGTTGTGAGTACATTCCACTTACCGTCGCTATCGACAGGGTCATCCCCACAAAAGAATTCCTGGACAAAGTTCGAGAGGGAGGGGCCATCGCAACCGCTGAAAAGGTCGTGGCCTTCTCAAAACAAGGCGTTTAGAGCACGAGCGGCGTCTCTAGCATTTGACATGGCGAAAAGATAAACAAATAGATCGATCTGCTACTCTGTCAAACATCCACAGCTGCAAGTACCCCCGCGCGCGCTTTGTAATTAGCGTCCCTAGCAACGCTCTCCATACACTATACAAGCTGCCGCATGGTCTCCTGGACATGTTGGGACGTTTTGGCTTATACTGGTCTTGTCAGGAAGAATTGGTATCTGTAACTTCTGTTACATAGGGAAGAAAGGTCAGTCTACCCATTTATGTTAAAAAGTTGATTTTCATAGTATATGATATGACTTGCTAAAAACGCCTATAGCGAAAATCGGGCGCGCGTGCATTACGGAGGGTTTTCCCAAATCCGGTCACTTATATATTCTTATTTTTCAAGGAGACCACACACTAAGCAGAAAAAATTGTCCGAAAACAACCACATAGTTGAGCTGGATGCATAGTAGAGCCATACAATGCAAGCAGGCATCAATTTTGATCAAAATGGGTTATGGGTTATGGTTGTCACGTTTATGTGCGCACGTAGCCCCACCCCTCATGTAGGGCGTGGGAGGAAAACATTGCAAATGCATGGCTTCCTATACATACATATGGGAAAACTTCAAAGGGCCATAACTATAACTTTGATTGTAAGGTGTGAATCAAAAATCTGTCCGGTCAAATCTCTAGTTTCGACCCATTCTGCGTGCCCGTATACAAAATTACATCCCCAAGTACTCCCAAATCTCCCATGAATTAATTATTTGTGACCGGATTTGGGAAACCCTACGTATGGGATCTGCATGCGATTCGCGCAATGCGCGTTTCTGGTAGCTTAGGTCGAAATTTGTCAAAGTCCAGATTTTGTCATATACATGTCGAACAACCCTTCTTCTAACTGTTGCCGTCTTCTATGGAGGCTAGTCGTGCTATACGAAGGCAAAATAAGCCTTCATTTTGACCCACCTAGTCGGCACAGCCACCGTACACGGAGCTCGTTGCTATGGGCGCTAATTAGAATTCTCTACCTGGATACAGCTAGATTGATCAATCTACTGTACGTTTGCTCACTATTTTAGCTTCTTCGGCATCTAAGAACAATCTGCTGTCATTGTCAACAATGAAATTCAACTCTTGCTCGATCTTTATGTTCATCTTGAACGGCTCCGCCCAGGTCCATTTAATTGATTTCCGGGTCACGCGTAGTATGCAGAAACGCCATACACATGCATAGCAACGCCTTTAGACCGGATTATTGGGGGTGTGGCACGATCACAAGCAAAGCGCTGTATCTCCACAACGAAGCGCGCGATCGGCCTAAGACTTGAACGCAGGTTACTGCAGTTTTAAGGTACCATTTAATTGCGTGGGTGGATATATCCCCAAATTGCCCCAGAAGCGCTGATATAAGTCTATTTTAGCCGCTTACCCTTTGCTGAGCATTTTTAGCGTTGTAGGAGACATGAATGACTCCGTTTGGTATCCGCTGTTGGTCGTCAATTTTAAGGTCAAAGGTCGTGCTTTCAGCCCCACCCCTTCCAAATGCACATGCATCAGCCCCTCCCCTGTCCAACTGCGCATGCGCATATCCTCCATCGTGCCACGTGAACTTCGCCTGCGCACTACCGAGATAATTGGTAAGTTTTGTGTGTGTGTGTGTGTGTGTGTGTCTGTGTCTGTCGTGTGTGAGATGATCCCTATTTGTGTGAGCATAATATAATAATATGGCGTACTGATAGTTTTCTCGCCTTTCCTGACTGTGGAACTGTATGCATGTCGCCTGATTTACTGGGCTTGGAACGCTAGGTTTGTATTGTTATGACTGGGGGAGGAGGAAGGCTCTGGTGTTATGCCTATGTATACGAGACTAGTACCTGCTGCAGCCAGGAGTGGAGTTCAATCAGATTGCTCCACGTCATCACCAATTTTTACAGGGCTTGCTAGGCTACTAGACTACATCTCACGAGTGAGGTTTGCACACAGGCATAGCAGCTAAGCACTGGTACAACTCCGGTATGGGCACAATACCAGATCCTTCCTCCTGATATGTATACAAACGGAACGGAAGCTTTCCCAAAGTACCTGATTGCATATTCTCGTACCCATACGCAGATCGGAAAAAGAGTGTGGTGAAATGTTTTTTCAACTTTGGTTCCAGATGTACACGACATGATATTATTATGACACGCAAACAAATACAGTGGAAACCCTCTAAAGCGGGCACCATTGGGACCAAAATTTTAGTCCACTATGGCGAAGTGTCCTTAGCTCAGGGGTAGTGGTTGACCATGCCCCTCCTACAATCGAATCGAGGCCAGCTATGATAAAGCATCACTGCGGGACCAAAATAAGTGTCCGTTATACGGAATAGCGGGGTGTCCGCTGTTGAGGGGGTTTGAATGTATTGAAGTCTATGGAAATACAATCCGGACATTCAGAATTTTCCGTTATATCGCAGGTGTCCGCCGTTGAGGGGTGTCCATCATGCAGGGTTCCACTGTATTATCAGTGATAGCGTTATCACGATGTTTTGCTTATTATGCACAATTCACGCAGCCTTACACCCAGCCGACGCCTTGAAAGCACAATCTTGGCAAATTATGGAGTCCAAGTGTGTCAGTGCCTGATTCTCAATCAGACGATCAAACGGCAGCTGTATAAATGAGATTTTCCTTTCCCAGTAGGTAGGCATGGATCATCCACATCCTCGCCAGCTGCATTTGAGCTTATCGCCCTCGTCTGAAGTTTACGGACACTATTTTGAAAGGACGCAATGAGATATTGCCAGAACCATGCATGCAACATAGAGGCTGAGCACGAGACTACTGATTACGGGGATAGTAGTCTCAATGTGGCTTGTACTTGCACCATGCATTGTAGCGAGATCAAAATTGCCATCACAGATTGATGTACAGTGCTAACTCAAACAGCAACAATTGAAAAAACGCTGTGTCTACCGTACCGGCACCGGTACTGAAAATTTAGCACTTCGAGTACCGGCAAACTAGCCCGCCAAAAAACTTTGAAAATTTTTCGAAAGTGGAATAAAAAAAAGAAATCTAAAGATCAAGCGGGATTCGAACCCACAACCACCGCTCCACCAGCCCTAGCCCTAGTCCGCTCTGCTAACCCAGCTCGCTGCTGCTGGATGTCGTTTTTTGCCACCTTTATACACCTTGTCACTATAGTACCAACCCTTTGTCAACAACCATAGCCTAAATCCAAAACACCTCATCACTAACCGATTAGCGAAACCCAACCCCCCCCCCCCCCCCCACCTACTAGCCTCGCTAGCCGTCTAGCACTCAGTATTAGTGGCTATTAGCTATAGCTAATATTACTCTAAGAGCTTCCGGTACTCCAAGCACTAAATCTTGGGTACCGGTGCCAGTACAGTAGACACAGTATTGAAAAAAGTCTCTGCACAAACTAAAACTAGGCTATAACTAGCCATACATTGTGCCCGTGTATGAACAAGAACTGATGAAAATGTACCTGACAATACCTACTGTTTGCGCTTGACAATGTGATGAACATTGTTTACGCTTTGCCCAACTGAGTAAATTATGTGCTCAACAAGGGAGTCACTGCCATACGCCCCCGGAGCAGCTAGGTCTCTTCATCATGCAGACGAGCTAGCTAGCATTGGTCTATACCTTGAGCTAATAACTCAAGTGCTCTATTGTTTTACACAGCAAACGTTTCCGCTACTTGCTAGTTAATTGGCAAGGCTATGGGGAATTGTACGTACAGCACCTCTTACTTGTGTAAAACCGGCAGAGCCTATACACACTTGTAGCCCAGAAGTGAACGGCTTACTGGATTATGAATAGCAATGAGCTTCCTTTGGACCAACAACTTCAAGGCCTATAATCTTAGTCTCAGAGCTGTGCAACATCATTCATTCCATGATGACACTTCTGCATATTGTGGCCTGGGTCCCTGCTTTGCCCATTGCATCAGTGAAATTTATCTATAATCAGATCTGCTGACATGGCCTGATAATATTGCCTAATACCAGCATGAAGCCTTTCAAGTCAAAGGCAGGAGTAATCTTGCTACCACACATTTGCAATGTTTTTGTTTTCCTACGTGAGGGGCGGGGTCACACATAATCTTGCCCACACCCAGTGCACTACGAAACAACTTGAGCTTTATAGAACACATACCCGTCGCACATTGTATCTGCATCCACATCTGTTTGCATAGAAATGAGAGCTGCAGCAGTAGTGTGCATACATGTATGTAGCTGACGTACATGTACAATGTATACACATGGCCTGCAGTGGATGGGTCGAGTCGATAGGTGTCGCCAACAAAGACGCAGTGTTTGCGATGCTCGTGGGCCTTGCCAAACCATTTGAAGCATAATGAAGACAAATTTTGGACGACTTGTATGGATTTGTCATATTACTAGTCGCTCAGATGCCTAGATGTCCAGATCTGGCGATTTTGTGGTGACAGACGGACAAAACCAATTACTTTATCCCTTGTGCATGTGAGCTGGTAATGTGTTCCTGGTGCTGTTCACTAGCTCAGCATGTGTAGGGGGCTATATTAGTGTCATAATTATGGAGGGTGTAGTCATTTTGTGAGAAGGGTATCCATCTTATTTGGGGGTGGTCATTTAGAGGTCTGCAGAGCAATACTGGGATGGCAGGATCAAAAAGTACACAAACAAGGGATAATCACATCTACTATACATCCCTACGCTTGCTTTTCTCGACCGTAGTATTGTGCACCTATTAATCATGGTTGACGTGTTTGTTGAGTGCGGTGTGTGGGAGACATTCATGCAGGTTGTTCCCTAGTTGTCACGATCGTTCGGTTTATCAGTTTTGATTCAATCGCATCTCACAACTTCTGAAGATGGGAGGTGTGCAAAATTCTTTGCCACGCCCCTCATTAACTTACGTTCATAATATTAATAATAATAATAATGATGATGATGACGATGAACAGGATGACAAAGAAGGCTGCTTTAGGCGGCCCAAGTAGTGATGAGACTTTTCCGCTTAGTGAGAAAACCAAGTCCTATGTTTTACTGTTGGCAGCAGCTAGCTACCCGGCATAATTTATGATCTGTACTACGGTTTGAGTACGTTCATATGGTACATTTTAATACCGCTGCTCGAGCCTTGTTCCTTCATATCTATGACCGATCCAACGTAGCACTAGCACTTGCAGCACTAGTGAGTAGCTCGCCTATACCTAGTGCGAACCTTGAACCTTCATATCCATGATCGGCCCAGCGCGCCGTTGCACACACTAGCGCCAAGCGCCTAGGGCCAGGCGCTGTCACATGACTTCACCATGGCAACATATTCCGAGCATGCGCATTATATCACAAAATGGCGATATTAGACACACCCATTCGATAATGCGCCGTACACACCCACTATTACGTAACTGTCGAGATAACGACAAACGAGCGTACCACTGCACTGCGCGCTACAAAATAGAGTGGATTTATACTCAAAGTAAGATGAGCGGTGGAGGCAGTCTTGAGTTAGCCCTGATAATGAAAAAGAAAGAAAGAAGAAAGATTGACAAATGGGCTATTTTTCAAACATCTGGTTCTGACGTGTACAATTGTTTTGATGAATGATCTTGGTCATATTAGATGCACAATCTGCTGGAGATTCTGATTTTCACACTTAGAAATCTCACAAAATTACCTATTTTGAGATATTTCGGTATTAGTAATGAATGTATTACATGTATATGGCATATCTGGGCCATCCCTACTTATAGAGTCTACCGACTTTATGATTATTGCTACAATTTTCTGAAACTCAAGGTACATGTACAGGTGTATGGTCTGTTACGTGTTGTGCTGATTTCTACAGAGATTTGTGTTGGAAATTTCAACAGTTCATCCAAGTTTTGTTATTCAACATATTAACGTGAGTATACGTACCATAGTGTGATTGTAACCATCATGGAGTGCTTGCATGGTGATACTGTATCTATTCATCTTCTGCAGTGATATGGAGTCAGTTGAGAGTGCTGATGCACAAAAAGTGAGTACTTGAAGAAAAGATTAGCCTCGGACCTGAGCGATTAACTTTAATTATTATTATTTTTACACAGGATGTGTGTGTTGCACTGGGTATGAATACTGTGTCTGGTGATACACCAGAAAGATCGGTGATAGACAGTATTATCAAGGTAAGGTGACAAACGCATGTTATAAGAGTTTGTTTGTGGGGGGGGGGGGGGGGGGAGGGGGGGTATTATATTTGCAATAACGAGGTTGGCTCCTATCTCCAAGTTTAATTTCCGCCAATGTTCATAGGCAGATTATTACATGTATATCTCCTGATGATTCTGAGGGGGGGGGGGAGTCTACTTAATTATAATCGGTTGAATGAGCAAACCATGTAAGATAGAATTACGCTGAGAGCATGTCCGGCTTTTCCTGATGGTTGAGGCATACACAAAAAGATTGAAAGCTATGTATGGAAAATGACTGTTATAAGAGTCAAATTCTGTACCAGAATATCGGATGAGAGGCAAGATCAGCACAAAGATCGTCCAATAATACTCTTTCTTTCTGGACTGAAGATCATAGCGATCACAGTCATCACCATAAAGGTTCAGCTCCTCCAAGTCAGTGGTTACACAAATTCCATGCTTGATACCAGCGACAGACAAGAAACGCAAATTGCATAAGAAAATGCAATGTTCAAGGCTGGAACAATTAATCTTCCATCCTTTAGTAACTTATCTTAGTAGCGAGATGGAATATTAAACTCAGCCCCTTAATTTGGATCAACCTCATAATAATTATACTGAACGTTATATTCCCACATCAGGAGTTTGGCCACACATCATGGCAGAGCTAGAAATAACAGCTGGTCATTGGACATTTTCCGACCAAATTGTTGAAATGACCGATCAAATTCCCCATGCAACTCCATCTTATACTGTGTCCTAGCAATGTCCGACCAAAACATGAGCCTTATTTCTAGCCCTGCATGGCATGCAGTGATTTCATAATTTTGACGGTGTGGCATACCAGTGATACCAGTGATACCAGTGGGGTGCTGGTGGCTTCCTCTTATGTCCCCCCTCTGTCCCCCTTCTGTGCACTATAAGGACATGTCTTGGGCACAAATATAACCATAAAGTAGGAAAATTACACACTATTTACACACTAATTACACACTAAGTAGAACACACTATATTTAAATTAATAAATAATCTAATTCATGGGGGGTTTGGGAGCACTTGGGGGGATAATTTTTACATGAGGGTCCAAACCAGAGGTTTGATTTTTGATTCACACCTTACAATTAAAGTTATGGCCCTTTGAAGTTTTCCCATATGTTTGTATGTCTCTACTATGCATCCAGCTCAACTATGTGGTGGTTTTCGGACAATTCTTTTTCTGCTTAGTGTGTGATCTGCTTGAAAAAACAAAAAAAAACACGAAATTCTCAGTGTTGTAAGAACAGGGTTTCATTTAGGGGGGGGCGGGAGGGGTCACTCGCCCCCCCTTGGAAGCAGGCTGCCCCCCCCCCCCTTGAGAGTAGCCACCATCCATACATGCAATACATGCACAAGTAAAAGATTTAAACGGTGAAAGTGTCCAAAGCGGCAATTTCGCTCCATAAATTAGCTAAAGCTTCGCGCTACGCGCGGTAGGAAACACATACCACATCCTTATAACATTTGACTTGAAATAGAGGGAAATCAGAGGATATTACTGACAGACTTTCCCCATCTGAGTGCTCAGAAGCCACCAGAAACAGTCTCAGAGGTTGAAACATTAAAAAATTTTCCTGGGGGAGCATGCCCCCAGACCCCCCTAATATAATGAAGTTAATGAGCACAACATCAGACAGAAAACATACTATAGTCTTTGCCCCCCTTAACTCTGGAATTGTCGTATTTGCCCCCCCTTGACAAAAATCCTAAATGAAACCCTGAAGAATGTTAAAAAAGTCCCAATAATATGAGGAATCCTGGGTAGAATAAGAACTGGAGAGATGTAGTTATGCATAATATAGGCAGACACACAGTGGGCGGGCATGAGACTTCCAAAGGATATAGTTTACACACTACATGACCAAGGAGTGATGACGCTTTACCATTTTGTTAAGTCTGGCTATTGGGGGAGGCCTGATGGGTGTACACTAGACTGGGAGGCTGATACATTTCGCCTATATGACATTGTATATGTTCATTGAAAGAAGTTGTCTGTATGCATGCACATCACCATAAGTTTTCTTTGCCATTTAGGATACTCCCACGTCAAATAATGATAGTCTCAATGTGACAGTGGAGGGTGATGAAGAGACTGACAGTCTCAACGTGACAGTGGAGAGTAATGATGGCTCCCTGTACGTTCCAACCCCTCAAAGAAAGGTTAGAGAGAGGATAGAAAATACGTCATGTATTCCATCAAATATTTGCTTCATGGACTTGAAACAATTGAACAAGTTCATTAAGCAAGTGAATCAAATACGTTGTTGTGCCACACCTGGTTGTAAAGGTGCATTGTGTCCCATTCATGTGAAAAGCCTTGGGCTGGGTGGTGCTCTTTCTATCACCTATGCTTGTAACGGTTGTGCTAGTCAGTGGGCATTGTTTGAAACATCATCTAAATACGAACTTGGCTGTGCTACCGAAATTAGTATTGCTGCGCAGGTGGCTTTTATCATAGCTGGTTGCACGCATGTGACTTATTACAAGGTATTGAAGCATGCACTTGGGATTGAAGGAGTTAGTTGGCCAATGTTTGACTCGACCATCAAGAGAATGTACCCTATTGTCAAAGAGATGGTCGA
Source organism: Cliona cf. orientalis (assembly GCA_963930775.1). NCBI lineage: Eukaryota > Metazoa > Porifera > Demospongiae > Clionaida > Clionaidae > Cliona > Cliona cf. orientalis. The sequence continues at coordinate 20,915,135 of OZ005689.1, forward strand.
TAAGATGTGTAGTGATGCAAAGGATGACATGCAACGCATGGACCAAAACGAACTGGGTTCGTGGAGTCGTGCCGTCACGTCCGCTGACGGCACGTGGATGACACGTGGTCATCACAGCAAGAATGCTACTTTCAGCATTCGAAACTACTACAATGGAGCTCTTCTTTACCGCAAGCATCTCTGTCAGAAAGGCAGAGATGACATAATTGAAGAAGAGCTCTACCAGGGGACCTCCAAGGGTGCCGAAGGCTATGCCGCACGCCTTACGTTCAAAAAAGCCAAGGAGGAAGGGATGAACATTGCCATTCAGTGGCAAGATGCCGACTCCTCCTCTGCTAAGGCAGTGACAGACCACTTTCCCAATGCAGAGATCATGATCTGTGGTGGGCATGCCGGTAGGGCCCACAAGAAGCAGCTGGAAAAGCTGCAGAAAATCAAGTCCTTCACTGTTGATTTAATAAGAAAGTATAAAGACACTTTTCCCTCCGTTGGCGACGTGGTCTGTCATTGCTCAAGGCACAAACAGGGATGTGGTTGCTTCTCCAAGGCGTTCATTGAAAAGGCTAGAAACTACTTTTCGCTAATTTTATCGATGAGTGAATCTGCCGAAGAGTTTGCGACCAGGATGAAAGGATTGGCCAGACATGCCCGCGACGAGCACGATTGGGGGTTTGGTAGGTGTGACTTTCACCAACTTCGAGTATGCAGCTGTGGCGAGTGTAAGGATGGAGAGGATCTGAAGTGCGAAGGAACAGACTATCACACAAGGCATGCACTGACATGTCCTTTCCACTCTCTGGCTTACGAAATTGAATGCCATGAGAGAGCAGAAATGGCCGAACAGCTGGTTCACCCCATTCTTAAAAGGGGGCATTCCAATTGGTTGGAGGCCTCCCACAATGTGTTCATTCGCTTCAGACCAAAGCACATCTTCCTCGAGAGGCTACACTATGTGGTTTCAACCGAGCTGGCTCTGCTGCAATCCAACATGACATACATGTATGAGAAGCGTGGGCCACAATATCATTGGGTAGTTGAGCTGTTTGAGCGTCTGAAGCTACCTGTGTTTGATGGTGTTCAGGCTGCTCTGGAGACATTCAATCGACAGAGAATGATGTACTTAGATCAGGAAAAGACCGATTTCTCCAAGCGGAGGCGAATACAGTTGAAAAGTGAGCGAACAGTGGATGCACAGTGTCGCAAGCTGTGGTCAAAGAAGCATGGCCACGATACCTATGGCAGTGACGACAGTGACATAGACGAAGATGAACTCAAACGAAAAGGACAGAAGAAGCATACAACTGGAGGGACGTGTAAGTGTGGGTCCACCACTCACCTACGTACCAACCATAGTGAATGTCCTTTGAACGCAAAAAATCAGAGAAGTGGTGTTTCTGTGGATGACAGAGCATCTGACGATACTGATGTCATTTCCTATTCTGAGGATACCCTGTCAGACGCAGAAAGCATTTCTTTGGAGAAAAGTATGCCTACCCCAACTGGTGACACTAGTTGGTGTTTTGAAGATGACGTAATAAGTGGTATCTGCGTGTGCGGAGCGCTCGGACGAGCACACAAGAGGGATTGCCCCTCAAACTCACGAAATCGTTACGTTGGGTGCACATTGTTTCCCAAGGCCTCTTCTGCTGACTCTGACAAGAATGGCAAGGATGATTCTTGTGTGAAATCCAAACCTCCTAAAGCAAGCAAGCCGGTCGATACGAGGTCCACTCGTCGAGGAAAGAGAGAAAAGTCAGGTGATGAGAAGCCTCCCCCACCGAAAAGGCCTAGGCCCAACTTCAAGGTGGGTGACTGCGTGAATTTGCATGATAGCAAATTGGGCAAATGTCACCTTCCTTGCTGCGTTGTGCAAGTGTTTGGTGATCGATGCCTACTATGTTGTCACAAGGGAGTTCTCACTACTGGCTATGCAAAGGGGCAGTTGACGGCTATCAGCGGTGATCCATCCATTTCAGTAGACAATTGGCGAACTGCAGGAAGGATCTCACTACGAGATGTAGCAAATGACTCTGCAAATCTCAAAGTGTGTAACTGTGGCCTAGCCAAGACTGTTGTTGAGCATGTTGTTGACCTGACTGACGATCCCACAGCCATGTCTTCAGCCGATGGTTCTGCAGTTGTAAGCAACACCTGGGTGTCCACTCCACTGTACACCTTGCACATAGATAAGAAACGGGAAATTGTTTCATCTGATGGTTGGCTCTCAGACACAGTCATTAGGGCCGGTCAGTTGCTCATCTTGCAGGAATTCCCAAACATAGCCGGCCTGCAAGATCCGGCAGTTCACAGGAGTCTGTCGTTCCAAATCCTCAGAGGAGAATTTGTGCAGATCATCTTTGTTGGAGGCTGTCACTGGTGTACTATTTCCAACGTTGGATGTGACGATGGAGTGGTCAATGTATACGACAGCATGTACTCCAGTGCTTCCAGTGGGACGGTCAAATTGATTGCCAGCCTTGTGTTCAGTCCTGCTAAACAGCTTGTAGTGAGAATGATGGATGTTGGAAGGCAGTCAAATGGTTCCGATTGTGGAGTCCTTGCCTTAGCATTTGCATACGACATTTGCAGTGGTAATGACCCATGCAAGATCAAGTACAATCACAGGTCTATGAGGCAGCACTTGGCAGAGTGCTTGGAGAAATGTCACCTCTCTCGCTTCCCAGCGGTCGGTGAGCGCAGGACTGTTGGTGTCAGGCACACCCAGTCAGTGGACCTTCACTGCTCCTGCCGCTTGCCCGAGGAATTAGGTGATAAAATGGCCGAGTGTGATGTATGTAAAACCTGGTACCACAAACACTGCATGGACGTTCCTAACTATGTTTTTGAAAAAAAAGATGTCCCCTGGAAGTGTAAATCATGTGCCGCAGTGTGAAACTCTACCTAGTATTTTGTTGTATATAGTATACCCAGGTGTGGCCACATGTATTGATTACCAATCCATCCTCTCTCTCTTATGTTTCTCTCTCTGGGACATGATATTACCTCTCCCTCTATTGTATACATGTACATGTATAACTGCATATCTCTCTCTCTCTCTCTCTCTCTCTCTCTCTCTCTCTCTCTCTCTCTCTCTCTCTCTCTCTCTCTCTCTCTCTCTCTCTCTCTCTCTCTCTCTCTCTCTCTCTCTCTCTCTCTCTCTCTCTCTCTCTCTCTCTCTCTCTCTCTCTTGCTCGTCTCAATACTAGTACATGTATTACCATAATAATATTTTTTTTCTCAGTGTTATTTCTCTTTATACCTGTGTTTTCTTGAGTGGGCACGTCAACTCAATAAGCCAGACGCAGGGAAGGTTTATACAGTTGTAGGCTCTACCTTTCTTGAATTTTGTTTTGGGGTTAAAAGTGGTTTCTGAATGTCAGGTCATAGGGTACAGGTACTGGTTATCAGTATGCTTGTAGTGACACTGCCAAACCAGCTGGCTGATTTTTTTGTACTACCTTATAAGGAAGTACAAAAATGCCATGTCAACAAACAGGGTTGTTCTCTGCTCTGCCATAATATTTAGATGTACATGTATCTCTCCTTGATGAAGTCAGTTGCCTGAAGCTCCCACCCTCAGGTGGCGTGATGAGTCGTTGATGGCTTCTGGTTTTAACATTGGAGATATGTTTCTCTCTTGTGTTCTCTATCCCAGTCTATACTACATGTATGTTTGTATTAATATGGCTGCATTCTCCCTCTCTGTATCATCTCAATATTAGTTTGTGTTGGTCACTTGGTACAGTTGTTTGTTGCCTGTTCAACGCTGATTATATTACAGAGCAGTAGGTACAGGTAAAGGTTACCGAGCAAAACTTTTATGAGTGAAAACGTAATATCAAGTTGTATCATATTACTCTAAATATAATCTGCTCTACAGTACATGTATTCTATCAGTATAATAATATTATTATTATAGTGTCATGGGCACTTGCCTGGAACACTATGGTATTACCCCCGTGTGCATAGTAAAGTAATCGGGTGGCTTGACGTTTTCTCCCTTTCTCCTCGTTGAAGTCAGCTGCCTGAAGCTCGGGTGGCATGATGAGTCGTTGATGGCTTCTAGTTTTCTCATCGACTTATATTTCTCTCTCTGTTCTAAAAAATTACCTGATATCAGCATAGAGGCAATCTTAACGAGTGGTGAGTATAATAATATTCATCAAAAATGTCAAAGCTGACGTTTGTTTCACCTCATAATGTTGACAAACTGTACAAATCACATCAGGTGTGCCATGTGCTGTTTCGACTGCGTACTGCACATCTACATGTATATGACCCGTACATGTAAATGAATGCAAGAGCACACACTAGGCTACTAATTGTGCACACGGGGTATGTGCTCTACAGAGCTCTCATTCTCTCTTTCTTGAAAACTGGCAGTCATGTTGATGTGCTCATTGTAACGTGGTGCTTGTAGTCACACTGTCTAGGTGTAAGGGTCAAGGAAGCTCATACTAGTGTCAGCTGCTATTATGTTTAGGTCGCTATCTTTACATCAATATGTATGTACACATTTAGCTTCCTCCATAAACCGAGGCAGTGTGGCCCGGGCTCTTTATATCGCGTGTGTTTATGTCGAGCTCCTCCAGTTACAGCATGATTGAGCCGTCCATGATGGAGCACTTGTTGCTCCTGTCAGTGGAGATATATGGCATGTACTGATACAGACTTCGTTTTCTGTGGCGTTTTTGTGTTAGTGAATGGTCTGTATTGTGCTATATCTTTCCTCTCTTCTTAGAGCTCAGTCGGGACGAATGTGAAGGCTTGTTGTGTATGTATGTATGTAATGGCTGATTCTTGGCTGATCAGCTTTGGATGATTTTGCTAGAGAATGTTTTCCAAAGCAGCTATGAGTACACATCTGATTTGTAATGAGAGTAGGGTGGGGAGATATTTAGTTTGTGTGCTTACAGTTCGATCCAGGAATCAGCCATTCCTTCTTTCTCTCCCTTGAATTTGAGCCGGGGCATTGTGTAGTAGACATAATGCCTCGAGGGTCACCTGTGCATCTGCCTCCGCGTGGCGTGACCTGGGATAGGAGTTACATGTGCATAGAAGTGTCTCCATAATCAGGTTCTAGTAGCTACTATATCACTATAGTTTGTGGTTCCGTTGTACATGTAACTCTGAAGCCAAAGGATGCACACCATCGCTGTCTCTTTTTAGTCTCGTGCCCAGCCCCCTTCATGCACGCACGAGAAAGGGTCTGGTCAAAAGGGTTGCACTTTCTTGTCCTCGAGGTACGTATATTGCGGCCCAATCAGATTGCAGAACCATGGTCACATGACATTAGTGGAATGTAATTGTGCATGGTATATACTACACTGCTGTAAGTGCATGCGCTTATTAGCCAGATTTCACAGTAACTTGATTTCAATCCTATTGCAAAATAACGAAAACCATAAAATATTAGCATATTATGCAGTTATGACTGTAAAGGGGAGTTGGTGAAGTAGGTCTCGTAACTGGTGGAGCTGGCGGAGGAGGACGCACTGATGGAGGAGGAGGAGTAGAGGGCCGCTGACCAGCTGGAGGAGGGGGACGCACTGGTGGAGAGGGCCACTGACTAACCGGAGGAGGAGCAGAAGGCCACTGACCAGCAGGAGGAGGAAGAGGACTCGCTGCTAGAGGAGGAGGAGCAGAGAACTGACTACCTGGAGAAGAGAGACTCATTACTGATGGAGGAGAAGCAGAAGGCCATTGACCAGCCGGAGGAGAAAGACTCGCTGCTGGAGGAGAGGGCCACTGACCAGTCGGAGGAGGAGGACTCACTGGTGGAGGAGGAGGAGCAGAGGGCCACTGACCAGTCGGAGGAGGAGGACTCACTGGTGGAGGAGGAGGAGGAGAGGGCCACTGACCAGCCGGAGGAGGAGGACTCACTGCTGGAGGAGGAGGAGGAGAGGGCCACTGACCAGCCGGAAGAGGAGCAGAGGGCCACTGACCAGTCGGAGGAGGAGGACTCACTGCTGGAGGAGGAGGAGAGGGCCACTGACCAGTCAGAGGAGGAGGACTCACTGCTGGAGGAGGAGGAGAGGGCCACTGACCAGTCGGAGGAGGAGGACTCACTGCTGGAGGAGGAGGAGAGGGCCACTGACCAGCCGGAGGAGGAGGACTCACTGGTGGAGGAGGAGGAGGAGAGGGCCACTGACCAGCCGGAGGAGGAGGACTCACTGCTGGAGGAGGAGGAGAGGGCCACTGACCAGCCGGAGGAGGAGCAGAGGGCCACTGATCAGTCGGAGGAGGAGGACTCGCTGCTGGAGGAGGAGGAGGAGAGGGCCACTGACCAGCCGGAGGAGAAGGACTCACTGCTGGAGGAGGAGGAGCAGAGGGCCACTGACCAGCCGGAAGAGGAGAAGCAGATGGCCACTGACTAGCCGGAGGAGGAGGACTCGCTGCTGGAGGAGGAGGAGCAGAGGGCCACTGACCAGCTGGAGGAGAAGGACTCACTTCTGGAAGAGGAGGAGCAGAGGGCCACTGACCAGCCGGAGGAGAAGGACTCACTGCTGGAGGAGGAGCAGATGGTGACTGACCAGCCAGAGGAGGATGACTCGCTGCTGGAGGAGGAGGAGAGGGCCACTGACCAGCCGGAGGAGGAGTAGAGGGTCGCTGACCAGCCGGAGGCGGAGGACTCGCTGCTGGAGGAGGAGCAGAGGGCCACTGACCAGTCGGAGGAGGAGGACTTGCTGCCGGAGGAGGAGCAGATGGCCACTGACCAGCCGGAGGAGGATGACTCGCTGGTGGAGGAGGAGGAGAGGGCCACTGACCAGCCAGAGGAGGATGACTCACTGGTGGAGGAGGAGCAGAGGGTCGCTGACCAGCTGGAGGAGGAACTGATTGAGCGACAAGGTGAGTTTGTGATTTCTGTGTTGGGAGAAATAAATATGTTACTGTCGATCCTCTAGAGATTGCTCTTTGTCATTTGCACTTACCTGAGATGTTCTTTTACCTTTTTTTGTCTTATATGGCTGGTATCGCTGGCCTAGAAAGTATTAGTGAGTAATGACTATACATAGTGAAGCATGCAGCCTGTAGCGTATACATGTAACTAGTACCTCTAAGACCAAGCTGCTGTTGTAGCCGCTGTAGGTGCTGCACCTCTCTCTCCCTTTCTTGCAGCTCATCTGCAACATACCCTGCAAGTCAGACTAGAGGATAAACTTTTCAAGGTAGTATTGTATCCTTACTTGATAAATGCTGTCCCATTTTCCCAGTAATGTGAATGAGACTTTGGTAGCTGTCAGGGGGTATTTATATAGGCACCTAGGCACTGCAAGAAAGTAGCATGCTGCTGCCTGCTCTCTGTCTAATGAAGATTGTGGTGAGAGCATTTCCCACAGCTTTACAACTTTGAGGCATGCTGCTGCCTGCTCTCTGTCTAATGAAGATTGTGGTGAGAGTATTTCCCACAACTTTGAGGTGGTAATCTCTATTCACTGGACTGGACTTGGAGTCACCTTTAACCCCATAAAACCTGTGATTTTGCACTGATTGGCAGTCCTAGAATGCGGTCATGCCAGGGGCGTACCTTAGTTGTTTCCTCGTTGCCCAGAAACCCCCCTTGGCAGTCAGATTCAGCATTATCTTAGTATGACTTAGCTGCTATAGGAAACCCCCTTGGTTTCCAGATTCCATCTGCAGGCACTAAAATCTCTTAAAACCTATCTTAGAACTCTCCTCTGGTGTTTTTCCGTGTGTTTCTTTACTAAAATCGTCGAGAATCTGGCAAACTTTTGCTGAAATATGCTAAATGGCGATCAATAATTAGAGGGCGTGGCCCCAAAAGTAGGCGTGGTCGCTACGTTTTTCATGCGCGCTTCTGCATGCCCTGGGTTCCGTTCGGTTGGGGTTTGGGTGTACTGTAGCTGTGCTTAGGTTACAGATTTGAGACTCATTCTTGTTACACTAACACTGGCAGAACGAGAATGAGTGTAATATGATTTCACGGATATACCTTCCCTCTCTGTCTCTAAAACTGGTGGTCATATTGATGTGTTTCATTGTAGCATGGTTGTAGTCACACTGTCTAGGTGTAAGGGTCAAGGAAGGTCATACTTTCCTCTCTTTTATGAGGATACGATGAAATGCTTCATATATGTACTACTATTTATGACAGAGTGTATCACTGAACAGCAAAGCAGTTCCAGGTCGACAGAGCACTCTTATCCCCTTCAATTAGAAATCATCACAGTTAGCCACCCAATGATCCTGATTTTCCAGAATATTTTTACTCCTGATAGTTGTAATTTTGAGTTGTCCCTGCTATATTACTGGTATCCTAAATCGCGAATATTTGGTGTCACAACCCATTCCGTGCAATAATACATAATTTTCGGACAAACAGCTCTGTACCGCCATATCTTTAATATTGCATATTATGTATTTTTTTGCGTTCTATTTTCGCACAAGCCTGTCTGTCCGAAAATATTTTAACAACAAAATATTCGCGATTTACTAATTTTTCGGGTACGCCACCCTGATGAGCTGCAATAACAGCGAAACAGAACATGTTCTGTCGGTGGTTCCCACTATTCCACTGCAGGTATTGCAACTGGTGTTTCATTATAAAGACTCCACTGAAGCTTATCTTCGAAAAAGTGAGTCGGACTTCTTTAAAGCAGATAAATACTAAAACCTGATCAGGGTTTCATCCAGAAAAAAAATTTTGGGGGAGAAGTAGGCGTGGCAGTTTCACGCACCGTGACCCCTCCCCCAATTAAGAATTGATATCGATTAATAATTGTGCTTTCTGATGTCACTGGTATTGCATAGTTTTATCTAGTGCTCTTAAATAATTGAGTCATGAAGTAGGAGAATACTGATCACTTGCAATGCAACGCAAAAATGTACACGCTCCCTTTAATTCCCACACCATGCACCTCTCTCTCTTTCTTTCTCTTTCTCTCCTTTTCCTCTTTTCTTCTCTCTCTCTCTTTCTCTTTTTCCTCTTCTCTTCCCCACTGGATGAAACCCTGCTGATTTTATTGCAGGCTTCAGCAACACTGCACTGGATTCATCAAGTAAACAATGACACAAATTTCATGCATCCTTGAAACTGAGCATATTGTGGGTCCCTAGCTGTCTCTACACCCTATATGAAATATGCATATAATCTTGTTATGTTACTGGCATTTGCATGCACATTGACCAAACATGCCTGTAATATCAGTGGCGTAATTCCCATAATTATTATGCTACCACGAAATTTTCCTGCTATACAGTAGTGAAGCTGGCAGATTTAGACCAGCAGTGGAGGCTATGGATGGCAATCACTACTATGATTTTATGGTTGCTTGTAAAAATTTCCGTCCATATCACAAAAAACCACAAAAGCTAACTAAGCTAATTCAAAATTAGCATCCCTTAAAATATGATACATACTGTGTAGAAAACGTGCATCTGTCTTTGAACTACAACAAAGCAAGTATGTGCACGGGGAGAGAGAGGTAGAGCAACTGCACATACAATGTATCTTATTGTCCTAAACTGAATCTCAAGGGAAGTTCAGCCTCAGTGATGATGTTTGGGGATGGGGATATGGATGCATCAGTCGGGTGTCAAAATATTTTCATAATTGATGGCGGAAGAGCAACTGGGACCACATGCACCCACCTCCACAGTGAACAAGAATGGGTACAGGTTCTATGGAATAAAATGTGATAACAGACTCACAGATAGAAATACTGTAACCATAATTTATAGATCTTCTGTTTTTCAGTCTGTCAGTGAGCCTGCTACCTCTCTCTCTCTCTCTCTCTCTCTCTGTAGCCAGTGCTGCTGATGAGGCTGGTATTGGCCGAAACCAGAGGTATACGTACATGTATGTAGTTCAAATCTGTTGGTGTGGAGTACATGTACCTCTGGTCCAGCACATGCTACTACATCAATGTATATGTATAATATATAGTGCACTGGTAGTTGCAACGTGCATGTTTTGCCCTGTTGCATGTTACTATTTGTATGCATGTATTTTTTTCAAAGACAAGTCCCCAGATTGTACTTTGAGTTCTCTCATAATGGTGATACCATTTAGATTACGTTCATCATCTTTTAAACCATTATGTGGATCTGGGTCAGTTACTATTACCCTTGCATTCTTTCTTCATTCCCGCCTGTTTGACTCAACACCACGGTTTCATACAGGATCTTTGTTAAACAATGTATTGGTGCTTCAGTAAAGCACAGGGCATCTAAGGGAGTTTGGTGTGGAGGTGTCTAATGGAGAATTGGGTGCGTGTGGTCAACCATGCGAGGTAGAATCAGGTGCTACTCATTGCAGAAAACCACTTTCCAAGCAGGTAAAGCTAAACGTGCATATATACTCAAAGTTAATTGGTGAAAGTCACACCTACCATCCTCCCACTCGTGCTCATTGCAGACGTGTCTGTGGGTGTGTCGTGTATGTATGTGTGTAGCTGCTTTAATTGTGGTCCTTTTCTATGGTAATTATGAGGTACTGCGCCGGCACTTAATGCCTACGATCATTTTTTTGAATACTTACTTGTGCCTGTATAGTTTTATTTCAGTTTGTACTCTGAGTAACTGTAGTCACATGAACCAAGCCAGCACTGTAGCTAGTGTGAGTCCTTCAGTATACTATTTTTTTAATGTATGCACTAATATTACATATACAGGTGAATTTTCAGTGTGATCATGTGGCTGTTTCTACTGTATCAACTCAGTTTCTAGATATACAATATGTGTCAGTTGCATTTCAGTTGAATGACTGTTTGATGCAGATAGCCTGCAGGGTAGGAGAACATGTCCTCGTCGTCCAGGCCGGGGCCAATCATATCATAACTAGCATTTAGCCCACGATGAAGCATACATGGAACAGTAAGTGTATGCCTAACAAAAAATGTATCACCTCAATGTATATCCTAATATCATAATAATGGAATAATGGGCGCAAAGTGCTCCAGTAGTTTTGAGTGTTGCTTGTAATTACCTCTTTAACATGTACTCTCTGTCTGTCTGTCTGTCTGTCTGTCTCTCTCTCTCTCTCTCTCTCTCTCTCTCTCTCTCTCTCTCTCTCTCTCTCTCTCTCTCTCACACACACACACACACACAATACTTGTGCCTCATATTTTTTGATTAAGATCCATGCATACATGCAGCCACAGGTCAGAGGGACATTAACTGCTGGCAATGTCATCAGTGCTGTTTTGGAACAAATGATGTGGATTTACCTCACATCAAACTCTAATAGCTGCGCCAGGTGCTCCAGCAAGATTTTGTTTGCCCAGTTCTAGTAAGTATGTTAGATGTGTACAATGTGTGTGTGTGTGTGTGTGCGCACATATGAGAGTGTGCATATACCATGATAGTGTACTCAGCATACTTGTGGTCAACACACAAACATGTACATTTTTGCATTTCCATAAAAGGAAGTAGAGTAAATAGCCAGTATGTGTGCAGTGCCAGGATGTATTATGGTCATTATCATGCAATTATTTCTCATCCAAGAGGGAACAGCAGTCTATCTAGAAAATTAATGATTGTTTGTGAGTTAATATCTCTTTTTTTCCCTCTCTCTATTTCTCTCTCTCTTTTCTCTCTCCCCCTCTCCTCTCACTCTGTCACACACACACACACACAGCAGCCGGACAACCTTTTCTGTGGCTAAAGGTCCGTCAGACCCAGCCCCTGGGTGTGATGGACATGTATAAACCACTCCCGCTATAAGTGCATGCACTTATTAGCCAGATTTCACAGTAACTTGATTTCAGCAAAATGACGGTGGAGACCTTCTAGATCTTTTTTGCTTACTACGTGGTGCTTCAGATTCTGGAGACGATGGTGGAGATGCGCGAGGTCTTGAGGGCAGGTCCTCTGGACGTGGAGAGAGCGACAAAGCCATCATGTGGAACGCTGTGAAAGTGGCTTGCTGGTCCACGACAGCCACAGACTGCAGCCACAGAACCATCACCATGCTACTTATCCTAGTGGAAGTACCTGTCAACATGGCTCGTTGGTGCACGATAGTCACAGACTGCAGCCACAGAGCCATCACTATGTAACTTATTGTGGTGGAAGTACTTGTGAAATTGGCTTGGCAGTCCACGACAGTCACAGACTGAAGACACAGAGCTATCTCCATGCTACTTATCCTGGTGGAAGTACCTGTGAATGTGGCTTGTCGGTCTACGACAGGCACAGACTAAAGGCACAGAGCTACGTCCATGCTACTTATCTCAGTGGAAGTATCTGTATAAGTGGCTTGTTGGTCCACACAGGTACAAACTGCAGCCACAGAGCCATCACCATGCTACTTATCCTAGTGGAAGTACCTGTGAAAGTGGCTTGTCGGTCCACGACAGTCACAGACTGCAGCCACAGAGCCATCATCATGCAACTTATTATGGTGGAAGTACCTGTAAACGTGGGCTCGTCGGTGCACGATAGTCACAGACTGCAGCCACAGAGCCATCACCATGTAACTTATTGTGGTGGTAGTACTTGTGAAATTGGCTTGTCAGTCCACGACAGTCACAGACTGAAGACACAGAGCTATCTCCATGCTACTTATCCTGGTGGAAGTATCTGTGAATGTAGCTTGTCAGTTCACGACAGCCACAGACTGAAGGCACAGAGCTATCTCCATGCAACTTATTCTGGTGGTAGTGTCTGTAAAAGTGGCTTGTCAGTCCACGACAACCACAGACTGAAGGAACATGCAGGGCTATCTCTATCCAGGTGGCAGTATCTGTGAATGTGGCTTGTCGGCCATGACAGCCACAGAGTGAAGGCACAGAGCTAGCTTCATGCTTGTTATCTCAGTGGAAGTATCTGTAAAAGTGGCTTGTTGGTCCACGACAGCCACAGACTGAAGGCACAGAGCTATCTCCATGCTACTTGTCCTGGTGGAAGTATCTGTGAATGTCCACAACAGCCACAGACTGAAGGCACAGAGCTATCTCCATGGTCCAGGAAGACACAGACTGAAGGCACAGAGCTACTTATTCTGGTGAAAGTATCTGTGAAAGTGGCTTGTCAGTTCACATAGTCACAGACTGCAGCCACAGAGCCATCATCATGCAACTTATTGTGGTGGAAGTGCTTGTGAAAGTGGCTTGTCAGTCCACGACAGTCACAGACTGAAGGCACAGAGCTATCCCCATGCTACTTATTCTGGTGGAAGTATCTGTGAAAGTGGCTTGTCGGTCCATACAGTTACAGACTGCAGCCACAGAGCCATCACGTACAGAGCTACCTTTATGCTACTTATCTCAGTGGAAGTATCTATAAAAGTGGCTTGTCAGTTCACGACAGCCACAGACTGAAGGCATAGAGTTATCTCCATGCTACTTCTATCTATTCTACTAGAGTACTAGAGTGAATGGAAGTCTACTAAACCCTGTGCTACACACCCTCCATTGCACATGCATTATCTGCTTGCCAAATCACTGATTGCATTGTGGCACCGACGACCCGCCGGGAAAAAGAAAATAAATCATGTGAGAATGATGTTGGCGATCTGACTGTATCATGACAATGTATTCAAATATAGTTCACATAACTCAAGATATTGATATTAGCGCCTTAATTTTGGTTAACAGCGAGCACATTGTCTTGATTTCAGCAATGTCAGTGAGCTCTTCCTTATATAAAACAGCTGCTAAAGAGCATTCAGTAACTTTAATCTTGTGGGCATCTTTCACAGCTATCCCAACTGACCAAATCGCTCCATTAGTAAGGATGAATGGTAGCTTTTGCCTATTACACTTCTCATCTTGCAGAGTAATGTGTGCCTCCCGAAGGACTTGGGCTGTACAGTCATTCTCTCCAAACATAATCATGTTTTTCACCTCAATTATGAGGAGAGGTGACCCTTCTGAAGAGCTGAGATAAATGAGGTGATTAGACAATGAAGGCTGCAGTTCGATTTTTATATCAGCGTGCTCTTCAACTGCCTCCATAACTACCTCCATAACAACTGAGAGCACACGAATGGTAGCTTCCATTTCAGATCTGTTAGTGAGTACTTTGGAATATCTCTTCATGTCATGCTTCAGCCAATCAGACAGGGTCTCCCCTTCAACAGTAGGTAATATATTTGTAGAAGGCAGTTTGCCATCCAAGATTTTGGAGACGTCCTTCCATTTCATGTTTGATGGTGATGGTAACACTGGTTCCTTGAGTGCCTATAAAACAAACAGCAGTCACACTATGAGTACAGGAACTTCCGCTACAATATAGCACTTACGTTTGCTACGCACTCAGTTAGCTGATCTTCCCATCCTTCCATACCAATCGATTCAGCAAATTCAGGTTTTCTTCTGGATGCAAGAAAGTCTGCTGGAGTTGTAAGGTCCAACACAAAATAGCTAGAAATCTTTCCTCTCTGGTCATGGTCGTGAATCAAAGTGTTGATTATTTGGTCCCACCCAACTTCAGCTGAACTTTTTCTCCCTGACCTTGAAGATGTCACTGTCAGGGTCTCCTTTAACCTCCCAATTTGCTCATGAAGTTGCTTGTTTTCAGCAGTAAGTATCTTGTTTTCAGCAGTAAGTTGATCATCCATTATCTTGGACAATAAAATAGCAGCAATGGATGCCCAATAGAAATGAGAGAGAACTATATACTGACTACCAGCATTGCATGTTTATCTACCCCTCAAGCCGTGTCAACCTGGAATGCATTCACATGACGGTGTCACGGGTAAATAATGCAATTAATGCTGCACTTGGTTAGTACTACAGAGTACTACAGGGGTTAGGGTTAGGCACACTACGATAAGCGCTTTTAGTGGTTAACTAATGGGCCTGTCATGCTACCAATGGTCCCCCCCATAATCGGTCCCCCCGGACCATCCATATCGGGAATAAATGGTCCCCCCGGACCATCTGTGCCTGCTACAAGCAGTCCCCCCTGGACACTGATGGTCCCCCCTCCCCCCACCCTCCAATCATCCCGGACCATCCATATCGGGAATAAATGGTCCCCCCGGACCACTGGTGCCAGAATAACCTGTCTCCCCGGACAATCTGTGCCTGCCACAAGCAGTCTCTCCCCCCCCCCCCCCCCAAATCATCAGATTCTGATAGTGCGCATGGATATTGCAGCTGTACCAAAGCAGTTGATGCTCTCAACATCAGGCATAATGCAGTGCCATCTGTGCTAGCCTCGTCCCCAGAAGGTCTGGGGACAAGGCTACATCAGTGTGCTTGTTGCAAGCTGTCACCATGAATATTAAAACTCGATCCCCCTCTCACAATTAGTGCATGGATAATGCGGCGGCATCTGTGCCTGCCAGTGCCAAAAACAGTCTGCCTGGACATTGATCGTTCCCCCTCTCAACATCGATATAAATTGTTTTCCACAGATAGATCATTAATGAAGCACTAGCTATTATGATCTTAGTCAGTTCTACTGATGATTCCTGGTTCTCCTGCGATGATGTCTTCCGCGAATCGCCGTCTCGCTAGCCACACCCTTCAATCTCAAGGGGTGTGGCGAATCTGCTGCGATGAATGCCTGCAGCTCAGCAGCTTTATAAGCGGCAGCGGCACCTATTGCCCAGTTGAGTAAAGATAGCACTGCAGTTTGATAGCCTCGCCTTTCATGTGCATCACGCTCACCTTTTGGGCGGGTTTGTGCATGTCATTGCGTACGTTCCAATGCTCGTGCAAGGGGGACCATTTGTGACTATGGGGGACCAATTTTAGCGGAAACGGACGGTCCGGGGGGACCACTTGTAGCGGGGGACCATTTATTTCGTGACAGGCCAAGACAGGATATCTGTACCAAATTATGATAAATGCTCGCGCGTTGGCACATAAATGAAACTGAGTAGCTGCCACTCTAGCTTTTGGCTTGTATTTGTGGTCACCCACTAATTATCTTACTCACTTACCGAGGACGACAAGGAAGAGAGAGTTAGCTGACGACGAGGGAGCTGACGACAAAGAGGCCAGGTGTCAAGGGCCAGGGCTAGGCTAGGGCGCGGTGTCCTAATGATGTCACTCATGGTGTCACATGAACATCACGTGAACAAACAAAGGTAGTAATGTTGTACGCGGCGCATGCGCACCATGACTACCTGCTTTTCTCGTTCTAGAAGTGAAGTTCTCTCCTCTTTCTCTCCTTGGTAAGAAGTAAATAGTTAGCTGTAACAGCCACAGACTGAAGGCACAGAGTTACCTCCATGCTACTTATTCCAGTGGAAGTATCTGTGTAAGTGGCTTGTCGGTCCACACAGTTACAGACTGCAACCACAGAGCCATCACCATGCTATATATTCTGGTGGAAGTACCTATGAAAGTGGCTTGTTGGTCCACGATAGTCACAGACTGAAGGCATAGAGCTTAGCCTCGTCCCCAGGCGACTCTTTTCTGCGTGCAACATTGAAAACGTGGGAGTGACCTGGGGACGAGGCTACATAGAGCTATCTTCATGCTACTTATCTCAGTAGAAGAGTCTGTAAAAGTGGCTTGTCGGTCCACGACAGCCACAGACTGAAGACACAGAGCTATCTACATGCTACTTATCTCAGTGGAAGTACCTGTGAAAACAGTCTGTTGGTCTATAACCACTTTCACAGGTACTTCCACTAGGATAAGTAGCATGGTGATGGCTCTGTGGCTGCAGTTTGTACCTGTGTGGACCAACAAGCCACTTATACAGATACTTCCCCTGAGATAAGTAGTATGGACGTAGCTCTGTGTTTTCAGTCTGTGGCTGTCGTAGACCGACAAGCCACATTCACAGATACTTCCACCAGGATATGTAGCATGGAGATAGCTCTGTAAGTAGCTCAGTGGCTGTGGTCTGTGGCTGTTCTAAACTGACAAGCCACTTTCACAGATACTTCCACTAGAATAATTAGCTCTGTGCTGCAGTCTGTCTTCCTGGACTAACAAGAGACTTACACAGATACTTCCACCAGAATAAGTAGCATGGAGATAGCTCTATGCCTTCAGTCTGTGGCTGTCGTGGACCCACAAGCCACGTTTACAGATACTTCCACTGACATAAGTAGCATGGAGGTAGCTCTGTGCCTTCAGTCTGTGGCTGTCGTGGACCGGCAAGCCACTTTCACAGATACTTCCACTTTCACGGGTACTTCCACTAGGATAAGTAGCATGGTGATGGCTCTGTGGCTGCAGTCTGTAAATGTGTGGACCAACAAACTATTTACACAGATACTTCTACCAATATTAGTAACATGGAGATAGCTCTGTGCCTTCAGTCTGTGACTGTCGTGGACCGACAAGCCACTTTCACAAGTACTTCCACGACAATAAGTTGCAAGTGATGGATATGTGGCTGCGGTCTATGACTGTTATAGACCAACAAACTGTTTTCACAGGTACTTCCACTGAGATAAGTAGCATGTAGATAGCTCTGTGTCTTCAGTCTGTGGCTGTCGTGGACCGACAAGCCACTTTTACAGACTCTTCTACTGAGATAAGTAGCATGAAGATAGCTCTATGTAGCCTCGTCCCCAGGTCACTCCCACGTTTTCAATGTTGCACGCAGAAAAGAGTCGCCTGGGGACGAGGCTAAGCTCTATGCCTTCAGTCTGTGACTATCGTGGACCAACAAGCCACTTTCATAGGTACTTCCACCAGAATATATCATAGCATGGTGATGGCTCTGTGGTTGCAGTCTGTAACTGTGTGGACCGACAAGCCACTTACACAGATACTTCCACTGGAATAAGTAGCATGGAGGTAACTCTGTGCCTTCAGTCTGTGGCTGTTACAGCTAACTATTTACTTCTTACCAAGGAGAGAAAGAGGAGAGAACTTCACTTCTAGAACGAGAAAAGCAGGTAGTCATGGTGCGCATGCGCCGCGTACAACATTACTACCTTTGTTTGTTCACGTGATGTTCATGTGACACCATGAGTGACATCATTAGGACACCGCGCCCTAGGCCCTAGCCCTGGCCCTTGACACCTGGCCTCTTTGTCGTCAGCTCCCTCGTCGTCAGCTAACTCTCTCTTCCTTGTCGTCCTCGGTAAGTGAGTAAGATAATTAGTGGGTGACCACAAATACAAGCCAAAAGCTAGAGTGGCAGCTACTCAGTTTCATTTATGTGCCAACGCGCGAGCATTTATCATAATTTGGTACAGATATCCTGTCTTGGCCTGTCACGAAATAAATGGTCCCCCGCTACAAGTGGTCCCCCCGGACCGTCCGTTTCCGCTAAAATTGGTCCCCCATAGTCACAAATGGTCCCCCTTGCACGAGCATTGGAACGTACGCAATGACATGCACAAACCCGCCCAAAAGGTGAGCGTGATGCACATGAAAGGCGAGGCTATCAAACTGCAGTGCTATCTTTACTCAACTGGGCAATAGGTGCCGCTGCCGCTTATAAAGCTGCTGAGCTGCAGGCATTCATCGCAGCAGATTCGCCACACCCCTTGAGATTGAAGGGTGTGGCTAGCGAGACGGCGATTCGCGGAAGACATCATCGCAGGAGAACCAGGAATCATCAGTAGAACTGACTAAGATCATAATAGCTAGTGCTTCATTAATGATCTATCTGTGGAAAACAATTTATATCGATGTTGAGAGGGGGAACGATCAATGTCCAGGCAGACTGTTTTTGGCACTGGCAGGCACAGATGCCGCCGCATTATCCATGCACTAATTGTGAGAGGGGGATCGAGTTTTAATATTCATGGTGACAGCTTGCAACAAGCACACTGATGTAGCCTTGTCCCCAGACCTTCTGGGGACGAGGCTAGCACAGATGGCACTGCATTATGCCTGATGTTGAGAGCATCAACTGCTTTGGTACAGCTGCAATATCCATGCGCACTATCAGAATCTGATGATTTGGGGGGGGGGGGGAGACTGCTTGTGGCAGGCACAGATTGTCCGGGGAGACAGGTTATTCTGGCACCAGTGGTCCGGGGGGACCATTTATTCCCGATATGGATGGTCCGGGATGATTGGAGGGTGGGGGGAGGGGGGACCATCAGTGTCCAGGGGGGACTGCTTGTAGCAGGCACAGATGGTCCGGGGGGGACAGAGTTACCTCCATGCAAAAGTCACGTGGAATATTAATGAGTTCGTACCTCAATTTTAGATCGAGAACTTTTTTGTCCTATCTAGGTTTCTCAATAACCTCGCCGTCCGCTGTTTTCCTTGTCTTCAACTAAAGAGTAAGTAGAGATGAAATGCATCTACGCATTTAATTCGTGCTATTCTATACATACTATAGGAATATGGAGCAATCTCATGATGCTGAGGTAAGAGACAAAAGAATCGAGAAAAGGGGTCTGGGTAAAAGGGTTGCAGGTCACTCCAAGGGGTGGTCACATATATACCTGCTGTACAGACACCCGCGACCGGGATCAAAATTTGATCGGGGCCATTTTTGGACCTTGATCGCTTGATCGCACCGCTAAAAGAGCCTTGACCCTTGATTGCCAACCGGGGGTGGGCGGGGTATGGGTGGAGTCAAAGGACAGGACCCGTCTTGACCTTGATTTGAGCAGTGCAAACGGACATCTTGATCGCTTGATCGTCCCCAATTGACCGCTTGATCTCACTTTGATCCCGGTCGCGGGTGTCAGTACAGCAGGTATATATGTGACCACCCCTTGTCACTCTCTCCTCTCTAAAAAAAGGGCCCTCCAAGAAAGAAACAGAAGACTTTGGAGAAACTTGGTCTAGATAGGGAAAGATTTTATTGTGGACCACTCAGAGTCTCTTCTCTGGGAACCTTTCGAATCCTTTCTGAGGACGAAATTAGAACCACTCTGAATAAAGTTCAATGTATTTCTCTTTTTCCGATCTCTCTTCACCCAAAAGGGGGACATACCACTCATTTAGTTCAATTGGTAAGGAAGTATAGGGTGTGTATAGCCTAAGTAATAAAGTTAATAATTTTAGAGGGAAGTGTATTAATCATACAGCTACTACAAATTTGGAAATAAAAGTGCATCAAGAACAACGTAACTTTGCTGTTGAACATGTTATAAACAATATGATGGAGGATACTGCTACTATCCTGAAGGTTGAGGGTTTGATACATCATATTTCTGACATTTGTGCGAAAGCTCAAGTTGACTCGACACAGTCAGGCCATGGTCAGAAGGTTTGTATGTGTGTGTGTTTCTGTCTGTCTCCACGCTAGCTGCTACATATACATGTACCTTGTTCATAAGTGTCGAGTGAGGAGTTATAACGTTCCTTTTTGGCGTTCAAGACATACATATTGTGTGAGTTTCACTAAATGCATTAGACAGAAGACTCACCAACAGTTCTGGACAAGACTGGAAACGATTATGTCAAGTGCATGCTTTAATACAGCTCCGAGGGTCTCATACTTTAGTGTTCATTATTATCTTAATCTGTGTTTTTTGTTTAAGGAGGACTTTGACGAACTTCTATGGTCAAGTATTTCTTCAGCAATGTTAGGAAGTAATTCTGTCGTGTTTACGCAATGTGAAATTGCTGGTGAAAGTCTGCCTCATGGTGATGTAGACGTAATTGCTAGTCGGATTGGTGAGGAGAGAAGCATTGACTTCCCTACTGCTATTGGTATTGTTCTTAGTGAGTGCAACGAAACTATTCCAGTTGATGATGCCATTGGTATATCAGCAAAGACACGCAATTCATTGCGCACAAAGCCACCTAGTAAGTTTAAATAAGGAAGTAAGTTAAGTCCCTTTGTTTATCTACTACAAATTTATTTTCTACAGATCCCCAAGGTGTAGTAGAATGCCTTTCATTGTCTGAGATACAGCAGATCAGAGACAAACCTGTTCTCTTTATTTCAGGTATGTACACAAAATTTAATGAAAATCAGATGGTTTACCATCTGAAGTCTCCAAGATTTTTATTCAGGTTGATTGTTTGAGGACATAATGTTATGCAGGCTCCCGGGAGGCATTCAGACCATTCTTGAGAGTACTGGAACTGGATTTAGTTCTCACTACTGCAGAGGCCATTAAATTTTGGAACACCAACGATAACAAACCACACTTGACGGGTCTTGTTCTACTTATTATTCTAATGTTGGGAATGTCTTCATCTTCAGGAGTGCCATTACAATTAACAAATAGACTAATACTTGCGGAGCACAATAGGTTGCAGTGGCCAACAACAATGTGGAACTCCTATTATGAAAGTAGTAGAGAAAAGTACAATAAAAAAATTACGGCAAAGAGAAAGGGAAAACCACCCTCTAAAGTCCCTGAACGTATCACACATTCAGTGGAATTACCTTTCGACATTGTTAAAAAGAAAACAGAGGATTTAGAACAGTGGATTTAGAACCCAAACCTGGGAAGCTGTATCATATTCCGCTATACACAAATTATTTCTTATACCACTTCCATTGTATAATTAAGATTCACTTTGCTATAGAAGTTAAGGTTGACTACAATAGATACGTATCACAAGTATACATTATACATTTTCATGCTGTATGATACATTAATTGCTATGATACTCATGCTGTATGGATACTCAATACAGATATCATTGCTATGATAAACGTGATGTTTGATACAGATATCACTATAATATACTGTATGATAATTTGGCTATGATACTTAGCCATTAATCTCTGTATCATAGTAATAAATACAACATGAGTATCTGTATCACATAGAGTGAGCATCATGGCAATAATTCTATTGTGTGTGTGTGTGTCTCATAGTATTGCCTTTACGTCATTTGTTGATAAAGGAGCATGATACCAATGACACAGCAATATAATTATTAACAAATTAGATGATTTCTATCTATGAATGTGGCTTGTTGGTCCACGACAGCCACAGACTGAAGGCACAGAGCTTCGTCCATGCTACTTCTCTCAGTGGAAGTATCTGTGAAAGTGGCTTGTCGGTCCACAACAGTCACAGACTGAAGACACAGAGCTATCTCCATGCTACTTATCATGGTGGAAGTATCTGTGTAAGTGGCTTGTCGGTCCAGGAAGACACAAAATGCAGCACAGAGCTACTTCAGTCTGTGGCTGTCGTAGACCGACAAGCCACATTCACAGATACTTCCACCAGGATAAGTAGCATGGAGATAGCTCTGTGTCTTCAGTCTGTGACTGTCGTGGACTGACAAGCCAATTTCACAAGTACTACCACCACAATAAGTTACATGGTGATGGCTCTGTGGCTGCAGTCTGTGACTATCGTGCACCGACGAGCCCACGTTTACAGGTACTTCCACCATAATAAGTTGCATGATGATGGCTCTGTGGCTGCAGTCTGTGACTGTCGTGGACCGACAAGCCACTTTCACAGGTACTTCCACTAGGATAAGTAGCATGGTGATGGCTCTGTGGCTGCAGTTTGTACCTGTGTGGACCAACAAGCCACTTATACAGATACTTCCCCTGAGATAAGTAGTATGGACGTAGCTCTGAGAGTCGCCTGGGGACGAGGCTAAGCTCTATGCCTTCAGTCTGTGACTATCGTGGACCAACAAGCCACTTTCATAGGTACTTCCACCAGAATATATCATAGCATGGTGATGGCTCTGTGGTTGCAGTCTGTAACTGTGTGGACCGACAAGCCACTTACACAGATACTTCCACTGGAATAAGTAGCATGGAGGTAACTCTGTGCCTTCAGTCTGTGGCTGTTACAGCTAACTATTTACTTCTTACCAAGGAGAGAAAGAGGAGAGAACTTCACTTCTAGAACGAGAAAAGCAGGTAGTCATGGTGCGCATGCGCCGCGTACAACATTACTACCTTTGTTTGTTCACGTGATGTTCATGTGACACCATGAGTGACATCATTAGGACACCGCGCCCTAGGCCCTAGCCCTGGCCCTTGACACCTGGCCTCTTTGTCGTCAGCTCCCTCGTCGTCAGCTAACTCTCTCTTCCTTGTCGTCCTCGGTAAGTGAGTAAGATAATTAGTGGGTGACCACAAATACAAGCCAAAAGCTAGAGTGGCAGCTACTCAGTTTCATTTATGTGCCAACGCGCGAGCATTTATCATAATTTGGTACAGATATCCTGTCTTGGCCTGTCACGAAATAAATGGTCCCCCGCTACAAGTGGTCCCCCCGGACCGTCCGTTTCCGCTAAAATTGGTCCCCCATAGTCACAAATGGTCCCCCTTGCACGAGCATTGGAACGTACGCAATGACATGCACAAACCCGCCCAAAAGGTGAGCGTGATGCACATGAAAGGCGAGGCTATCAAACTGCAGTGCTATCTTTACTCAACTGGGCAATAGGTGCCGCTGCCGCTTATAAAGCTGCTGAGCTGCAGGCATGCATCGCAGCAGATTCGCCACACCCCTTGAGATTGAAGGGTGTGGCTAGCGAGACGGCGATTCGCGGAAGACATCATCGCAGGAGAACCAGGAATCATCAGTAGAACTGACTAAGATCATAATAGCTAGTGCTTCATTAAGAGTTAATTTGTCTCACCTCCAGGGCAACAAAGTGTAAGTGGACCATGGAACTCAGTAAAAAGCACTTACATACTGGGACCCTAGTGAGTAACTTGCAGTGATAATGTTGGACTGCTTGTGCCATTGGTTTTGCACCAAGATGTTTTGAAGAAGCTACGTAGCTAGTATGACCCCAAGGAGGCTACCGTGACTGTGAGGGAACTGACTTGATGTCGGCACCGCAGTGCAGAGTTCGATACAACACACCTGGGTTGTTGTTACACAACCATTGAACCTGTGAGAGTATAACATTACCCACGTCCACAGCCTCGTCTCCAGCTGCAACGTGGGTAAGGGGCTTGATCCAACTACATATGTACAACATTGCATTGTTGTTGCCTGCTTGTACACGTGTAGCTAATGCCATGCAACGCTTTGGGATCTAGTTTGCAGCAGAACTGTAGTGTGCCCAACCTTTTGCTGGTGGCGAATGGATTAGTAGGCAGAGCCCTCCCCCTGCTTGCAGGAGCTCATGTTACTTCATGGGTCTGCCTCCCTCCCCTATGAATAGTCCATATCAGTTTATCCAGAATGCAACACTTGTTGAGGGTCAGGTGTCATTAAATTTCATTGTGGTGGTCCCATGCTATTATGGCTGAGAGTTGAGCCTGAACCAGGCCCTAAAAGTTTCTCTCATTATGTGAATTTCATTTTGAACCCCTCCCTAGTAAGAGGTTGTGTAGTTGCAGTCCTTGGGACGCTGCCGTCAATCCTGTGTTGTGGGTGAGGATATGTGTACCCCTACAAGTGGTAGCTAAGGGAACTGGTGAGTGTGACCTAGGTATAGGTGTTGGTGTGTAGGTATTGTATTTAATATCCTGGCGCCTCTGCAAGGCATAAACCACATGTTAATAAATTTATAAATGTACAGGTCTGGAATATTAACAATGGGAAACTATATCAATTCTCACTCCAGTATAGCGCTCAAAGTGGAATAAGGTGAGGAATAGTGGAAAAGGCTGGGTAAATGTATGCATTCAGACACACAGATCAACCAACACACCCCATTGAATCTTGAACGGATGCTGCACACAGTTGTCAGCAGGATTGTAGTGTGTCCAACCATTTGCTGGTAGAGAATGTGGAAATCCACTCCCCTCTCCCCCCCCCCCCCCCCCCCAAATCTGTACTTACAGGAGCTTATGATGTGACTTCCTGGGTTTACCTCTTCCCCTATGAATAGTCCATATCAGCCTCAAGTTGATCTTGAATGCAAGGCTTGTTGAGGGTCAGGTGTCATTCACTGTGGTGGTCCCACGCTATTATGAGCTGAGAAAGCTGAGAGTTGATCGAGCCTTAACTGGACCCTAGGAGTTTCTCTCATTATGTGAATTGAGCCTGAACCAGGCCCTAAAAGTTTCTCTCATGTTGTGAATTTCATTTTGAACCCCTCCCCAGTAAGAGGTTGTGTAGTTGCAGTCCTCAGGACGCCACTGTCAATCCTGTGTTGTGGGTGAGGATATGTGTACACCCTACAAGTGGTAGATAAGGGAACTGGTGAGTGTGACCTACATGTAGGTATAGGTGTTGGTGTGTAGGTATTGTATTTAATATGGTGGCGCCTCTGCAAGGCATAAACCACATGTTAATAAATTTATAAATGTACAGGTCTGGAATATTAACAATGGGAAACTATATCAATTCTCACTCCAGTATAGCGCTCAAAGTGGAATAAGGTGAGGAATAGTGAAAAAGGCTGGGTAAATGTATGCATTCAGACACACAGAGATCAACTAGGGTTAAACAACACAGCCCATTGAATCTTGAACGGATGCTGCACACAGTTGTCAGCAGGATTGTAGTGTGCCCAACCATTTGCTGGTAGAGAATGTGGAAATCCTCCCCTCTCCCCCCCCCCCAAATCCGTACTTACAAGAGCTTATGATGTGACTTCCTGGGTTTACCTCTTCCCCTATGAATAGTCCATATCAGCCTCAAGTTGATCTTGAATGCAAGGCTTGTTGAGGGTCAGGTGTCATTCACTGTGGTGGTCCCATGCTATTATGAGCTGAGAAAGCTGAGAGTTGAGCCTTAACTGGACCCTAGGAGTTTCTCTCATTATGTGAATCTCATTTTGACCCCTCCCCAGTAGGAGGTTATGTAGTTGCAGTCCTTTGAGGTCCATGCCATCAATCCTGTGTTGTGGATGAGGATATGGGTAGGCCCTACAAGCAGTAGATAAGGGAACTCATCTGCGAAGATCAGATTTATTGCTCCTCACTGCAGAGGCTGCTCTATCTGACCTAGGTATAGGTATTGGTGTGTGACCTAGACCTAAGTATTGTGTTAAATATCCTGGGGCGCCACTGCAAGGCATAAACCAGGTGTTAATAATTTGTAAATGTACAGGTCTGGAAACAGTGGAGCTGTTAATCACTGAGTGGGCGATCAAAGAGAAAGTCATGCCAATATAGTAGTTATCACCTGGATGTGAATTTTAAGCAAACAACATTGTACAGCTACTGTAATTCAACTCCTAAGAGATGCTCATAGCTAGCTATAGCCTCACTACAACTGGCACACTGTTGGAGGAGAGAAATACTGCCCTCAGGCTCTGGAGGGTCAGGTTGGCAACCGAGTGAGCGAAAAGACTCCAAATCATATCAAAATTTAATTGTGGCACTAATCAACAGCAAGACTAGCCCATGGCAGGTAATTTAGTATTGCGTAGTGCCAATTTAAAGAAGACTTATTTTCCCCACACCCTCACCCCCACTCTCCGCCCCCCCCCCCCCCCAACGCACACCTGTCTTCCCCCTCACAAAATATTAGGTCCCTCATCAGCTATTTGTCAAGGTTTACGGAGTTCTTTCCCATGGCATCCTTCACAGGGCTACAGGATCAGATAGGAGTGCACAATTGATATCTACCTTATGTTGAGTACATCACATGTTGGTGCATATGATTTTTGGCAATGTTTGATGACGCTTCCTCTGGGTCAGTTAAAAATAATTACAACAGCTCATTAGCAAGAGTTGCTAAACTCTTCTCCCTTGACTATGAAACACAGCATAATGAATAGGAGAGAGGGAGTGGGTCCAGCTGGCCCCAGCTCATACATTTGTAGTTGTAAAATATATCCTTTCCTAGGTGATATAAATTGAGTTGTGAGCCATTGAGCCCCAGGCTGACATAGCCTGAAGGGGGAGGGGAGTACCTCTGCTGGTTGTTTCCTGGAAGGGGTATTTCACCCAGTATGTACTCCTCTTGCAGGGATAGACTGGTGAGGAGAAGCCTGATCTTCCCAGATGTCCATTGACCTTTTGAGGTATAAGTGTTGGTATGTAATTACCCTCTGCCAGCCTTAGCCACCCATTTAGCCTGGGGACTAGGTAGCCACGTCCCCAGGCCACTCCCACGTTTTCAGTGCAATACTATTGTTTACCAGTAGTTGCCTCTCGAGAGGT
This sequence comes from Cliona cf. orientalis, assembly GCA_963930775.1. Taxonomy (NCBI): domain Eukaryota; kingdom Metazoa; phylum Porifera; class Demospongiae; order Clionaida; family Clionaidae; genus Cliona; species Cliona cf. orientalis. Next base: position 20,941,934 of record OZ005689.1, read on the forward strand.
CTATTAGGGACCTCTAAGTACAAGCTGTAAGTATACCTCTGCTTGTGTTTCTTGCATTTAGTTGACCATACCTGTCAATTTATCTAGAGCTCTCCATGTGTTTTATCTGCCTATGCACACAAATTTGGTTGGCCATAGTATGCATTGACAGATAAGAATGTGTATTGCTGCAGATCCATATTGGTATCAAAATATCGGGTATAGTGCAGCATGAACACATGGGGTACATTTTCTTAAGAGCTCTAGAAGGCATCTGCATGAGGAGCCCAATTTTGAATCAGCTGGGAGGTATGCTCCATTATAGCAGCAATGTTCCCTTTCTTGCTCCCACAGATTTGGGGGGCAAGAGTTATATGTATTTGCCACAAATGTCATACCATCCCCCAGTTTTGTGTGGTCAAACTACTCAGCTATGGAGTACAGAGAAACAATTGACACTCTGAATACGCTTTTTTTACGTAGCTGGTGCATGTACGTGTTGGCGTTTTATGTGCATATACAGTTGCAACTCTTCAATCCCCAGTGGAATGTACTTATTACCCTGCGTGCATGCTCAAGGGGTAAAGTACATGCAATCGGTCGTGTCGTCATCATGAGCAAAAATATTGCCATATCTCAGGACATAGGCACCTGAGCGACTCGTAAGCACCAACAAATTGATCGAATTTGGCAAATGGCTTCAGTGTGTTTCTAATCGAGGTCACTGTAGAGCCTTTTTGTTGGCCACCGTAGCCACGGAGTGCCTACTGAATACATGGTACACTGTACATGTATGCCATATGTGCTTTCTGCTCACGTGCACAGGGCCCTATAGCTATGGGACCAAATCAGAAGGGAGAGAGAGGGAGAGAGGGGAGGAGAGAAAGGGAGAGGGAGAGGGAGGGGAAGAGAGGAGGGTGGGAGAGAGAGGGCAGAGAGATAGTAGTAGTATTTCAAATAAAAAAATAAGTAATTAGAGGCAAAATCCAACATCTACTATTGAGATGGCATGCAGTATCTCCCATTGCTGCACGATTTGACTAGGAGTGCACTACACTAGATTTCTAGTAAAGCAATCGGGTTTCTTATAAGTAATGTCAGTAGGGACCTGAATGTTTATATAATTACCTGTCCTCTCTCCTTCCCTCCCTCCTCCACTCCAAAGTACATGTAGATGTGCACTGTTTGCTGTATTATAGGTACACTCAAAATATAGTTGTAAGGAACACTGTGTACTGATTGGTCACTCAGAGGTCTCTATTTCTCATAGAGACGTACAAGTTCTCATAGAGACCTAGTCCTCAGATCAACTACCATGCTATAATTATTTTAAATAAGTTAGAGACCTTGTCCAGCGGCCCCTACGCTCCTTGGAGACCCTCGGTAGCGCCCTCGCTGCGCTCGGGACACTACAGCCTCAGGACATGGGGTCTCTAAATCACGTAGAGACCTTGGACTTGTACTATACAGTGGGCTTCACTATACATATACGTTTGATTTTTGTCTCTTTCACTAAGTCTTGTATGTTTCTATTGCAGTAGCTTACTGACTGCTCTTAATTGATCAATTCAACTACATTTGCGCCATGGACGCATAATGATTTTGGCCTTCATGGATATGCTTATATAACATTGACTACTTGAAATGCGGTACATAGGTGCCTACCTGCGAGTGGGTGCTTGCCAGGGACACTACGGTAGTTGATTTTGCTAAATAAATGAAATAAAAATTCTGAATGGTTTTTTATGCTCTAGTTTGTTTTTTTTTTTTATTATCACGTCAGTAACATGTATTGGCCTGGGTATGCTGTACTGAAGACGGCTAAAAAGCCAGAAACATACTGACCTCTTAGGCAGGCGGTATGTCTACAGCTCCCTACACTTGCTTACACACAAGGCAGGACAGATGATAGGAGACATTGATGTCTGGTGCTTGATCAAGAAAGATGGCTTATCAACATTTGATTTAAGCAAGTTCATTGCTGACTCTCTATGCCAGGTGCATAGTTCTTATGGATGTTTTGTCTCACTTGATTGTTGGACTAAATTATCGTATTCATATAATATCGATGAATAACTCCAGTGCTCATATGCACACACAACACACACACTCACACACACACACACACACACACACACACACACACACACACACACACACACACACACACACACACACACACACACACACACACACACACACACACACACACACACACACACACACACACACACACACACACACACACACACACACACACACACACACACACACACACACACAAACACACACACACAGTTGCAAGTAACCTATAGTCTCATTCCAAGGGCGGTTGAGTAGGAAGTAATTGCATGTTAGGGGATAGGAAGTTTGTGTTGATTATATAGAATTATATGTCCACATGTATGTAACTTCCACAAATTCAGGTGCCATTAGTTTGTATGGATTGTTGTGTGAAAAATTTGGGGAACAAGGCTTAGTGATGTGCACTAGGCTTGCATTGCCACTAATTGTACAGGAACTGCCACAACTTTATGGTACTATTCAGCTCCAGCACATGCAGATAGGGCATAATATTTGCACATTCCTGATTTTCCATTTCACTTTCATTGTGGAATTGTCATTGACAGTGATGCTGTATATTGAAGTAGGATAGAACCACACATTGTAAAATGTATATACACCGGTCACAGAATATTTATGATCACTAGCTAGTGCTAATATAAATGTAGGCCGACACACTTATAATATTATAGTACCCAATGGACAGAGTCAATAGCTATTAGCTACTTACCCTATGCAACAAAAAATAAGCAATTTTTTTTTATTTTTTATATTTTTTATTTTTTTATTCTTTCCAATTTTTTATTTTATTTTTTCTACAATTTGGTAACCAGCCCAGCCCGGAGCTAGGATGCATCCATGCCTGCCATTGCACGTTTGTGGCCTGAGGCCATAATTGGATATATATAGTGTGTTCTGATTGGTCATTTCAGCACGTGACTTCCTTGGACACGCCCCTATATATCCGTGTATATATAGTAAGTGTTGCGTTTCGGCTAATCCTCACTTGAGTTGTACGTATAAAGGTTAGTGCTTCAAACTAGAGAAAGCGCTTGTGTTCTGTGTCATTTGAGCGCTAATTATTTTTACTGCTTTTCTTTCTACAGTGGCACGGGTAGTCCTGCGTGCCAGCCCCAGCCGATCTACGTACGTACCAATTTATAGCGAGAGGGCGAAGAGCCCCGCAGGACTCGGACAACACATCACCGGAGCAAGGTACTGGCTATGATATAAGTATTACGCTGTACAGGTCTAGAGTACCGGCACCGGTACCCAAGATTTAGTTACCGGCAACTCTGTTATTGCTATAGACGGCTAGTAGCGGGAGGTTGGGTTTCGGTAGCGATTCCGGACGATCGACCTGTGGCCATAAAGGCATCCATAACTTGGCAATGGATTTAGCTATGAACAGGAAACACAAACGACGAGTTAGCTGAGTGAATGACCTCTCTCGCGAGCCTTGAATCGAGCAAATCGGTTAACCACACGCTTTGCTATTTTGATTTTTAGCTCTGGAAATTTGTATGCAAAAATCTCTTTTAGTGCGTAACTCGAACAAGCTTTATTATTTCAACAGGAAACACCCAGTGCTGAATTGGTCTCGTTGAGACGAAGCTATCAGCACCTTAACCGTACGAATTGCTATCGCCGCCACTTTGCAAAACCGAGCCAAAAAATTGGGCATCCGGAATCGCTAGTTTCGGTAGTAGGTTGTTGACGGCTTAGTTGCCGGTACTGCTGACTGGGTGGAATTTGTGGTGTGATAGAGTAAATGTGTTTAGCACCGTCGCTCAGGCTCGCCCCAAATTAGTGTAGTACCTAAAGGCAGATCACGTGTACCATGTAGGCATGCGTCGAGCGTTCGGGTAGGTATGTTATATAGTTACCGTATTTCTTCTAAAAATTCGGCCCCTCTAATTATTCGGCACCCTTTACCAAATGATTGAATATAGTCTCTAATTTTTCGGCAAAGGTCGTCATGTGTATATGCTATAAACGGGAATGGAATGCGCACGCAGATAGAATGTTGAATATTAACCTCTAAAAATTCGGCGAAGCTAAAGCAATATTATTATTTTCATGCCGAATTTTTAGAAGAAATACGGTAATGCACGATAGCCTGGGAATTACGGTGGATAACCACCCGAGACCCAAGGGCAGAATACGTGGTTATCCGCCATAATTCCTATGACTACCGTGCATTAACTAATTTATATCTCGCCGTTGATTGGTCAATGGCTCCTCTCCATGGAAATAAGGCTCTCCATACAAATTCATTTTTGACGGTGACAAGACAAAGAACCATCCAACTCGAATGGTCTATTACTGAACTCGCCGACTGAGCAAGATAGCTGTTTAGCTAGCTAGCTACGAGTGTTCAGAATAGCAGAATCTATCTAGTATTAGCCATGTCCAACTTGGCAAGACTCTTCAGCATCAGTTCGGCCAAAGCTGTTTGGCGTCCTTTTAGTTTCTCAATCGAGAGAAGCGTGGTATAACTAGCTAGCTAACTCTCGCACAATGCAAGTGTATCCAATGATTGCTAACAGTATCCTGTGTGGTATCCATTAGCGTGCCGTATGTTGTGCACTAGTATAATGAATATGTGTACCAGTCCATTCATTCTGTGTATAATACTTTTCAATGGTGTCACTTGAGGGGACAAATTATGGCACATACTTTCTTGTACTCCTGAAGGGACATGGCTCTATTGAGAAAGCATATGAGGCGGGGATATAAGAGTAAGACACCTGAGGTTGAGTTGATGAAGGGAGTAAGATTTGCTAACTACTAGGCGCTTTAGTGGCCTGGCAGATCACATTAAATTTTCCATGACTAGTGTTGTCACTGGGTAGGAATGGTTTCCAGGATCTTGTGTGTGAACATGTCATATTCTAAAGGTGTGCATGTTGTGGGTGGGAGTATAATTCGGGGTGAGCCTGAGCGAGCCTCGAATACACGAGAGACAGGTTGTATGTTTGTGGGGTGATCATTTCAGTGAGGAGAGAGTTAAATTGTGATCGGATCTGAGAAAACCCGGCATATTTGTCAAACGCGCATATGGCGCAATGCGCGTTTTTAGTCAAAAAATATCAAAGTCCAGTTTTTGTCATATTTATGTCAAAGAACCCTTCTACTAATTGTTGCCACCGCCTACGGAGGGTAAATGTAAGTTACCAAGGCGAAACAAGCCTTCATCTTGACCTACCTAGTCAGTACGGCCGCCGTACACGGAGCCCGTTGCTATGGGCGGTAATTAGAATTCTCTACCTAGATACAGCTAGATTCATCGAACTACTGTACGTTCGCTCACCTTTTTAGCTTCTTGGGCATCTTAGAACAATCGCCGACCGTTGTCAACGTCGAAATCCGACCCTTGCTCGATCTTTACGTTCATTTCGAACGGCTCCGCCCAGGTCCATTTAATTGATTTCCGGTTCACGCTAGTATACGGAAACGCCATACGCGTGCATAGCAACGCCTTTAAACCGTAATTTCTCGATTATTGAGGGTGTGGCGCGATCGCAAACAAAGCGCTCTAGCTCCACAGCCAAGCGCGCGATGTGTCTCAGACTTGGAGGCAGGTTAGCCCTATGATACAGCTATCCAAATATACAGCTAACTAAATTTTCATGGATTGATGAATATGGCGGGTTCTCTCAGATCCGGTCACAATTTACTACGCGTAGGTAATGGTCGTCAAGCACATGCCAGTACACAATGTCTGAATGACAACTTGGCAGATGATCTCTGTACCTGTAGGCAAAGGCATGAAACTGGAAAGGTGAGTGCTGGACCACACTGGCAAGGCTCAGGTCCATAATTAACATCACTGATACTTCCCTGAGCATGATGGTGACTGCATGGACGCTGGCTTGTCCCTGGCTCAGTAGTGACAGGTACTACATATAATATAGCTACTTGGACTTGTGATGTCCATGACATGTAGATTGGAGTTCACTATTTAAATATATGTGATCAACATCACAGGACTATGCTAGCAGTCTCACATACCTTCAATCTCGTGGTAGCTTCCTAGACAGGAACCAGGCCTATAGGCTATGCTATACTAAGGCCACTACTCTGGCGTGCAACTGAATCAACCTGAGACAAACTGACAAGCTGCTGTAGTCTGGGTTACCAGCCCCATGCCGCTGATGCATGTGATGGATGGTAGTCTATACCATGAGCATGATGAATCTTATCACTTTCGCGAAGGCTCGCCCCGCACAGATGATTTTCATCACCACTAGTATGAAAATGGTACCCATCCATTGGAGTTTCAGCTCAATCAGGGGCTTCCCATTATCTTGGGTATTTGTGGTAACCACTTGAATCATTATCTGATTACTACGTACATAAGTACAGAAATTTCTCTGTAGTGTGCTTTGCAGTCAGTTGTCTAGGAAAGTTGGGGAAGGGCACCTGTCTCTGTCACTGTATAAACTGACAGCCTTTGTGATTTGTATTATAACTGAATTAAGCACTTGAGAGCCACTGCACAGGTACAAGGTGGAATGACGACAACATGCACACACCCAACCGCTGCTCACACACCATATCTGGCCATCAGAAGACGAGCCTTCACTCTCAGCATAGATTGTTGAGGTGGAGGGCTGGGTTTCTCTCTATGCTCATGCGCACGATGGTTATGGTAGTCAATTTGTTTGTTTGTCTGTCTGTCTGTCTATCTGTCTGTCTGTCTATTACCACTCTACTGCCTGCGTAAGACATATATGCTAAGAAATGAACGTACCAGTCAATTTCTTTCCGAATTCCAAAGGTTTTCAACTAAGGGATTTTGCCAAAAAGCTTTCTTTCGTGAGTTGCAGCTAATTCTTCATTATTGCATTGGCAAAGTCGGCCATCTTTCAGCTTGCAGTATTGTGTAAACTAGGGTTGAATCCACTCCGTATACTACTTGTGGTAATGCATATAACCATATATATGGCTACAGGACACAGTACAGTACACAGGCTATAGGGCAAACTCAGGAATGCAATCAGTGATCTGTAGCTGCAACGTGACAGTGTCGAAAAAAGCCCACCGATGTCAAGCCTTTGTATCCTACCATAGGTGTGGTTTTTATTTGTGAGTTGCATACGTGGTAGTTACCATCTTATTAATGCAAGATGCCAAGCTTGGTTATAAGCTTATATTATGTTCCTCACAAAAGGATAGGTAGCTAGCTGTCTAGTTTGTAGTCTAGAAACCCGGCCAGTATCACTTATAGTACCTCAATGGTTAGTATTTCAGAGCTACACACATCTCTCTGCACAATTGTTGTAGCCCTAAACGACACCCCAAAATGATACAGCACCTCTTCGTCACGAAACTTACAATCATGACTCACAACCTCAGCAAAAATATTGTCAACACTAATATTTAATATGCTGCATTTGCGCCGAGCGTTTTGCACTTCAGTGCTCTAGTTGGTAGTAGGCAGCCAAATTTGATCATGCACGAGTTATTCGTTGTTCAGCTGATGGCACTATAGATTAACAGCGCAATCTATCGTAGCTACAAGGCCAAGGGATGAGGTGTAAAAAATTATCTAGTAAGGATTTTAACAAGGGCTTATCTAGGTGGCCTACGATTTCAATACACTGGATCCGTATCAGTCCTGTTTTTTTGTTACACTTTCAGTGTTGACAAACTGCTGGCCCAAGTTGCTTTGGCTCGCAGTGCTAGTGTAGTTCTCCATCAGAGTGATGTGATATTGTCTTGGACCATGTCTAACCCGCAGGCCTCATACTAAGTCCCCCCCCCCCCCCCCAAAATTTGAAGAGCGGTACTGTGGTGAACATCAAAGTATATTGATTCTCCACGTAATTATATAAACCACATCAAAAAGAAGTTAGAGCTTCAAGAGCGGTGCGCGCCACTCTTCCCACTCTTCAGGGACATCACTGGGTGTGGCTGTGTCACACGGGAGAGCGAAGCACAGACTGCTACATGTTGTCGCACGCTCAACACGTCCCAGAGTTGTAGTAACAAGTTTTTTTTACGGCAGTTACTGCCCCTGTATGCGTTTGAAATACTAATATATAACTTCCTAGGGCAAAGAGCCTACCAACTGAATAAATATTCAAGCGATCAACATAACTTACACACTCGTACGGCCTTTAGCTATGCTATCTAACTTGACATGCAATACTTACCTGAACGGACTCGTAGCGATATCCTTTCCAGAGCTGCTATTCATGATCGAGCTTGGTATCAGTCAAAAGCCCCTCGATCGGTCTTGAGTCAGGTGTCTTCCTCCTAGCACAAACGTCGTCCCTTAGCCAGTTCTAACCGGTTTCAGTTGCGTGGTATCAAAAATTACGTTCATTATTTTGTTCTAACAGAATATCGCACGTGGTGCGATCTTCAAGTATAGTTGGTTAACAAGAGCCCCGTTTACACTAGGCCTTTAAACCGCTTTGGAAGCCAGCTTAGTTTAAGCTGGCTTAGTGTAAACGCGCTAAACCGCCTTACAAGTCGCCTTCTAAACCGGTTTGTAAACCACGTCTGGGAGGTGGTTTCAAACCGGTTTAGGATATGTTGCTATACAAACTGTCCACATGTAAACGCTCTAAGCTGGCTTAAGGCGCTTACGTAAGCTGGCTTAAGGCCCTACGTGTAAACGCGATTAAAGGGGCTTAGCTTACAGGTAAGTTGGTGGTGCCTAGTATAGAATCTATGGTAGCGATCACAAATTTGGCCTATCCTAACCAGTTGGGAAACAGACCCCATAAGCTGGCTTGCTAGGGATGTTGCTATCTATATAGAGGAAATTAACTATGTGAAAATTAAACCCACCCCTTCTGTTGAAAACAGCTGTAGTAATCTATAATACTCGGTTCTACATCTAAGTATGATAGTCTACTATCAATTTCTGTGGTTCTAATTATGATGGGTAAATATTCATATTCAAAGGTGGAGTTATTTTAGAGTAAGTAGATCATCTATGTATCTGAATGTGTTGCTAGCCAATTATTTGTCCTGCTTGACTTTTTCCTTTATAAATTTGGTATTCATGATAAAATAGAGGTTTGGTAATGGGGGGGGGGGGGCACAGTCTGTTCCCATTGGTATGTCTATAGTTTATCTGAAAGTCCTATTGCCTACTTGGATGTAAATGTTGTCTACTAAGAATCTAATCGGTGTTATCAGTCAGGCCTCTGTGATGCTATGGTATTTAGTGGATGCTATAATTATTTGACCTATAAGCTGACCCATCCTCTTTCACTGTTGAATATGTAGCCCCCTAATTCCATATGCCTCGCTAACAAGCTCTGTAGGAGCAAATCATGGGTTATGTTGGTGTAAAGAGTGGAACAATCAAAAGCTATCAAAACGCTTGGCCCTCCTGGTCCTATTCAAACTTCCATGGAGTTATCTATGATCCAGAAGCAGTTTACCCCCGTATTTCTAGCTATGCCGTCACAGTATTCTTTAAAATGCTGAGTGACTAGTTTAAAGCATGATGTAAGTAAATTGGATAAGGGTTTGGTGGTGCATGCACTAGATGCTGCTATAAATCTCTACTGCCTATTAATTTTGGTTTTTATGCATCTTAGGAAGCCAGTAAAAACTAGGGAGTTGTTTCATTTCCTCTGGTATTCTAAGCTTTTGTCCATCCATAATTCCGTATACTTTCCTACTAAATCTTCTATGGGTGTGCTACAGAGTATGTAGGTTTGCCGGCTAGTCCCATCGCTTGTGTCGAGCTCCTTTAGTACTACGTCTAGGTAATATTTTTACAGGATGTTATTGCTAGCCTTATTTGCAGGTACTAGAACTATGGGGTGCCATTTGTGTCAAAATTCATTTCTGGTGGGCATTTAGAAAATACTGACTCAGTGTGGGGATTTATGGAGGTAGTGGACATTTACATAAATCGCAGCAGAGACCTACACATGAGATTTAGAGATGCTGTGGGGATTTACGAAGTAGTGGACATTTATGTAAATCACAGTGGAGATTTATAAAAAAATATATCCTAAACCCAAAGGGATGAACGCCAGACTACACACACACACCAACACCCTCCTGTGATACCGTATGTCGTGCTGGTATAGGTGTGGCCCCTCCCTTCCTATCTAGCTTCACTAGTAGGCAAAACCCATGAAATGCCTATGAATTGTATTACATGTATTTTTCACGGCCTAGTACCCCATGAGTCATTAACATTTAAGAGGTTGGGTTTCTTTGAAAATGCCATGATGTTGCCATTGTTGTGCTGTGAAAAGCAGACCAGTAAAAATCCTGTGATATTTGTGATCTATTAACATGCCATGAAATTGCTTTGAAATATTTACCCATGAAATTGTTGGTTGTTTGATGGCATATTCATAGCATAACATAGCATGATTATGCTGTGAAACTACCATATCTACTAGTCCCATAATCCTCTGAAATTACCATGATTTTCCATGATATTAGATTATGACACTGTACTGTAACCATGGTAACAAAAAAAGAAATTCTGCATAATAGAAGAGTACAGCTAGGACAGTCACTAACTGGCATACAAGTCCTTTAGCTCCTAAATAGTTATAGTGGGATAATCTGTTTGCTTCTAGACGTCGATCCTCGCCTCCCACACACTGCCATTATCTGTACACTATAGAAAGATATCATTATCTGTAACCATGCCTCCTTCATGATCCCCCTGGCTTAGAGTAAGGCCCCACCATCCACTCATACGTAGCATGCGTGCATGTACACCATTTAACTAATAGCCTAACCAGCATATCAAAACTGCTGTAACTACATACCTGGTCTGGCCAGTTAGACCTATACCCCCCTTACCTATTCATTATGCTAGCTGAGGTATAAAATTCAAAAAGTAGTATAACCTGGAGACTAACTGGCTAAACTACCACATATCAAAGTGCTTGAGTGATTAAAAAATAAAGCTAGCTACATAGCCCACAGGCCCTTACCTGAAATACATACTGCCTGGGCTTCAGTAGGATTTTCTTATTGTGAGCAGCTCAGCTGCACAGGCTTGGGTTGAGCTTAGTTCCAGACACAGCACTCGCACCTGATCCAGCTATAGGTCGATTTTCTTCCATCTTTTTTGATGCTCCAAAATTGGCTTAACACCTTAAATTGCTGTTCACTTATAGACACTGAATAGCCATCTTCAAAATTTAGCCTGGTTTAAAACTAACAGCAGCTGCTTTTTATCATACTGAATGCATCTGATTGGCTCCTTTCTTGCATGCATGTGAAATGCATGTGCTAGAGAATCCATGATATTCCCATGATTAAATCATAGGGAATTGCAAGGGAGCCTATGATTTGATTTCATGGGTATTTCATGGATGTTCACTTGCTAATAGGGTAAATCATAGGATTTTTACGGCATGTGAAATATAAATCATGGCATTTTCATACCTGCTTATAATCAAAGCCTATGAAATGCATACTACACTCACAGATATAGATCATGGCAACATCACGGCCTATGAAAATCCTTTTACTATCCCTTTACTATGCCATGATGCGAATTTCATGGCATAAATTTGAGATTTCACAACAATATCATAGGAATATCCCAGCAATTTAATAGGATTAATGTCTACTAGTGCTTCTGGACCATTGATTATTAACGCTTGGCGCATGCGCACGAGGGTTGACTCACGACCTCACCAAAAATATTATCAACACTAATATTTAATGTGCTGCATTTGCGCCGAGCGTTTTGCACTTCAGTGCTCTAGTTAAACGAGCATTTCTGACATGAATAATTTCTGTGTCCTTGAGATTTGCATAAATGTCCACTACTGGCCATTACAGAATTTTGACACAATTAGCATAAATGCCTGCTGTGATTTACATAAATGTCCACTACTTTCATAAATTCCCACAGCATCTCTCAAGTATTTTATGTGCAATTTTCATTGTTACGTAAATGTCCACTATTTTCATAAATCCCCACAGCATCTCTATGTGATTTACTGCGATTTGCGTAAATATCCACTACTGTCATAAATCCTCTCTGTTTTCTAAATGTCTGCCGGAAATGAATTCTGACTCAAACAGCACCCCATATAGAACAAAATGCTTTTGGAAATCCTCCAACAGTGATTTGTAACACTAAGTACTCTGCTGCTGCTGCTTCCCCCTCTCTATTACATTTTATAACCAACAACTCATTTCATTTTGTTTCTACTGTTTCTACAGTATTGCTTGCTGAAAGTTTCCTTCAGAATGTCAAACCAGGTGAGCAGGTGATTTGTACAGTATAAGGCATTGACATCCTGTTAGACCTGGGATTTAATACCAATTTATCATTTGTGTGGAGAGTATACAGTAACAGTCAATAAAAAAAATAAATGTTCCATTTTTGCTTCTACGATGTCAAATTTGCATTGATTAGCAAAAAATGATTGCAAAACGTTACGCTATTGAAGGCAACAATTGTTTTGGCGGTAGGTGCGAAGCGTTTTTTGTTAATCATTTAATGTATTTGTATCATGAACTTGTACCATACTAGATTTTACATCGTGACTCTTAGAAATTGGGAACATTTATATGTGTGTACATAGGTTTGTCTTTCTTGAATAAGTGTTAATACCAACATTTTCATGAAATTCTATTCATTGGTGTAATAAACTGCACGATGAATATAGGAGCATTCAGACATCGACAAAGCTCATAGGTACACTAGCTTGCTCTAGCCGTTCAGTAACTTGCTGCCGTTTTTATCCTTTTTTTTGGACACGTGGCGATCGTTTAGACTCTTGGTTGGAAAAAGCAAGCGTTCAGGTTTTTAACTGTCATTTGTTATACTTACAATGACATTCAGCCGTTAGGCCAATAATCCAAATGTTGCAGATACAGGAACAGTGCCAGTTTCCTCTACTGAATGTGAAATAGGATTCAGTAAACAGAACTTGATAAAAACACAAAAATTCGAGCTAGATTGAAAACTGAGAATGTCTCGGCCCTAATGTCCATAGACACCCCTGAACTTGACAAGTTCGATTTTTCTGGTTCCTGGAATCCTGATAAGCCCCGCCTAACCACCTTTACCACTTGTAATCAATGCAACTGACATCGCTAGAACTCGTGTAGCTGCAAAGAGCCAAAAAGGGGCCTTTTTGTGGAACTGGTGGCTCCAAACATACGGACTGGGCTTAAAATTGACCAGCCACGGAACTACCCTCAGAAAAACTCGGATTTCTCCCGGTAGGAACGATAGCTATATGCCAGAATCATGCTGTCTCACTCGCTTTAGAGGTTTTTTTTGAAGTTCCGTAGTCAGGAGTTATGGGCGAGTTTATGCACAACGGTACAGAAAGAAGCCGATCGTGCTGCTACTTCGACGACTCTTGAGAGGCATGGTTCAACCTTATCAGTAATTGTAGCCAATTACATCCAATTACAGAATAGTGAATCTCATTTGCATCTCATTCATGGCAAGTGCACGTGGCCTTTTTCCCTATACTTTGTGTACTAAAACCACATGGTATGAAGGCTCACCACTTAGATTGATGATGTGGATACGAAAAATCCTTCTGAAGTAAGGCTCTCAAGGCTCCCAAGGTTTGTTTATTAGTGATTGACATGAATTCGGTTGGAAACAATGTCCAAGCTAGAAACAAGACTGAAGGAGGATAAGGACGCATGAGTAAAGTATCTCACGGACAAGTCAGCCATAGCTGAACATGCATGGACGAATGACCACATGATCAACTGGGCCGGAGCAAAGATTCTACAGCGAGCAAACCGCACCATGGAGCTAATCATGAAGGAAGCGCTTAGCATACGTACAATGCCTGAAGACACATGCTTCAACCGAGACAGCGGGTATGAGCTGCCTGATTGTTGGATCGCCATGTAAAAGAAGTTGAAGGGTAGGGCGAGCTTGAGCAGTGCCCACCGCACCAACACAAATGTGCGGGGCGCGCACGGTCAGGCAAGTGCACGAGCTAGGATCAATTAGCTTACTGGACTCTGACCCCTTAGAAAGCCTATAAAAATAGGGAGTCCCACCAGCCTAGCTTCATCTTGCCTTGAGGGGGATTGGAGCATCTAATCGAAACGTCAGCAAGATAAATTTTTTGTGATCAAGTTGTCTACAGAGAGAACTCTTCACCATTTTATGTCCACGTCTTACCTTATGCTTACGGTTAGCTGACGAATGCATAAACTACCTACCGGCAAAATGGATAAATCCATTGGTAACTCCCAAGTGCTTATTTCTGTGCATCGTTTTGAGATTTAGGTTTCTTTATGCAGTGTAGATCCCTTTAAAATCCTATTTGAAGGGATCTGCATGTATTTGACGGACGTCAAGGAAAGGGAGAACTCCAGTGGTCTCTACTTCAACAGTGAATTGGATGCTTTCCTCAATATCATTAAGATGTAGCAAGTGCTGGATCCTATGTTTGGGAACTGCAGAACAAACATCCGTCTCCATACCTCTTTCAGAAGGAGAGCTGGACATTGTAGGATGCCAGGGCTCACTGTTCCACATCTTCCATCACTAGGTTTGCAACAGCCACCGACACTGGAGACCCCATAGCTGTACTATATGTCTGCTGGAATACACACCCACCGAAGGACAGGTAAGTTGCGTTGAGGCAGAATTCCAGAACGTGATCCAATAACTCAATACTAAGGTCAGTACGTGACTAAGGGATAATCAGTCCGGACTCCGCAGCAGGTGATATCATGGCCTAGTTTTACTGGAATGTTTTTAAAGAGAGACACAACATCAAAGGACACGAGAACCTCATCCAGCTGGAGCATTTGGAACCTGATAAATGTCACAAATTCAGAGGAGTTCAGGACATGGGAGTCATGGTTCCCCGCAGTTGGAGACAAGAGTTTGGCAGGATGTTTTGATAACTGGTAGGAAAGGGAGTGAACAAAGGAGACTGGCACGTAATGGAATACCAGGTTTTTGTGCCTTGGGTAGACCATACAGAAGTGGAGTGATCCCATCAAATGAGCGTAGACGGTAGTAGAGATTTTCTGGGATAGATCCCCTCTTTTTGAGAGATTGAGGAGGAGAGCATTCATCTTCCTTTCCATCGACTGAGGTGGATCCCGATCCAATTTCTTGTATATCTTCTTGTCATTAAGCATCTCGTTCATTTTGTTGTCATTCTCATCGCTGTCTAATACAACTGTGGCCCTTCCTTACCTGCTGGGAGGATGAGGATATTCTTCCTTTCCTTTAAGGACTTAATTACTCTGCAAAGCTCTGGGTCTAGGTTGAATGGAGGTAGTTTGGCTTGTAACAAGACACCTACTATCTGTTTTCTTGCTAAGTCTGCCACGTCTGCTGACAGTTTCGACAGACCTCTCCACTGTGAGGTGTAGGGATCCTGGATGGTGCCGGAGCGAAATTCAATCCCTGAGGACTTGAGTCTCAGCTTCAAGTAGGGGGGTGCTGGACATTTTCACGACCCATCGTCTGTCAATAGCTGTCAATAGTACAGGACGCTCCCTACAGGGATGATTTGGAGGGCTTAGAAGATTGTCGAACTTCCTCCTCTGTCTGGCCTTACAATTTGGCCATCTCAGAACTTTGAGCTTGTTCTCTCAGACAAAGCAATGAATCCATGTCCTCCCCAATACGATTTCTCAGGCGAGTTTTGATCACTATCGGAGTCCTCAGGCTCTGGCTCGGAATCATCTTTGCTACCACTTACTGCAGAACTCACACCAAAAACTGACAAAGAGTCATGATATCGTGATACTGTTAGATACTAGCAGATTGCCAGGGAAACATCACTTTTATAGGCTTAGTCTGCAACTATCTTTAGACTTTCTGGTGATGTAGTCTACTAAAAAATCTGTTCACCTGTCCCATCTCTATAGGGAATACAAACCACAGCATTAGTAATGCTCTATTTTTAGATTTGCTGATGTTAGTCCCATTAAGAATTGTGCAAGCCCAGGAGTTGCTTTAAGAGGGTACTACACACAAATTAGCTGACCTAGACTGACAAACCACAAACACTACCTAATCACACTGACAACTTGACATTTTGGGGGGGGGGGGGGGGGGAGGGGGCGGGGGCTATGGAGCTGCCCCCCTTCTACTTCGTCAACCCTTCTTTTGCCCCCCCCCCCTCCGGTAAACTCCTGAAAAAAAAAAAAGCCCTGCTAGCTGCACTATTTTTGTTAACCAGTCAAGCTATTATTAAAAAGTAATTCCAGATAGAAGTACGGATGATATTGCCATAAAGTATTCAAACAAGGGTGGTAGAGGTATGATAATAAAATACAACAGGCATCCTTACATTACACACACACACGTCACACAACATAGCATCTCAATTCTTGTGGAGCTGCAGAGTGTGTGCGTGTGTGTGTGTGATGTAGAGATGCTTGTTGTATTATCATCCCTACCCCTCTTGTTTGAATACTTTTTGGCATTACCATCCCTACTTCTATCTGCAATACCTATAATTGCTTTCTTATACTTGTTACTTTGTAATCCTGGGTTCACGGTAGCAATCATGCACGACTCAATGGCATAGTTATATGCTTTTCTGTGACTTAAGCGGCACATAGCTCTGTGGTTGCAGCTACATGTATAAACCTACCTAAGATGAAAATCTAGCTACCAAACTTGGTAACGCTATATATAACTGTAAAACACATGCATCTGATGGAGACGGGTGAGAACTGCTGATATTGATACTAGTGATGAGGATGCTTGTGTGGATGAGTGCTTAGTACTAGACTATTGACCTGTAGGTGGAGTTCCTGGACTCAAGGTTAAAGCTAAAGGTGATATCTTCTGGGCACGAATCGCTCATTGAACTCGTACTCGTGCATGATTAAAGTCTTCTGCCATTCCCCTACTGCACCGGTGTAGTTTTCAATCATAATAGTAATAATCATAGGGTCTACTGACTCTATAAGTACAGATGGCCCGGACACGCCCATAATAGGTAATACAATACAAAAACCGTGGCATAAAGATTCAGCCTAGATAAACTTTTAAGCCTTCAAATCTACATAGCCATCATCTTCATCTGATTTCCTATCCAATGCATTGAGGCTTAGGCATTTCCACTATTAGGTGAGTACATACCGCACTGCATCGAAGGTTTAGCACTTTAGTGCCTTGTTTTCTTATGCATTTCCTTTCCATATCCAATGTTTCAACACCAAAGCCTGAGGAGAGAAAGCAAGACACTGCACCTAATCTGAGTAACGAAATCATGGGGCCTATCGCTGATACTTCCCATCATGAGAAAGACCAGAGTCGGTGTGCACAGGAAAACACCAAACATACTACGAATAGACCTGTGTGGCTAGGCAGATGCATAAAGATACGGACGTTTTTGATGGCTATGCAGCTATCATCATCAGTGCACAATATGACAAAACTGAAACAAGTAAGGGTTTACAAGCAAAATTCGAGTTGGAAACATCTGTATCTTATACAAGATTATATTCTGGTTTAAGTACTCAGTTCAAAGTGTCGCCATGTGTCTGCCTTAGCAACATAGGTGTATTCACAGTTATCCGAGAGAAGTATAAGATCACCTTGCTTATCACTCAAGACTTCGAAGAGAGTCTTTAGGCAGCATCAACACCTTGGCTTCAATACCAGACGTAAACGTTACTTATCCCAGCATAACTATGAGTGCAGCCGCTGGGAGGCGTCCCAGGCTTGCCGACCATTTCAACCAACAGTCTCTCTTCACAGATATGCATCAACCAGGCAGTTATCGCTAGGTTAAAACTGAACAACCAGTTGCAGCACCACCAATTGACAGAATGCCTGTCATGAGACAAGTCTCTCTCACTTAATGAAAATAGCCATAGAATCACCACAAAAACTTTCTGATGATGATTTAGAGAACATTGTAAGTGTATGGAATAGGAAGAATAGAAGACTTGTGTAATAATGCATATCTTGTGCATAATTACATCATCATGTATTACCATGTGTCCAACCCAAAAATCTCCAGGGGGGGCAAACCATTTTCAAGGGGGGCAAATGCCCCCCCCCTGCCCCTCTGAAAGAAACCCTGGCCAGGCTGCACACGTCATCGAGAATTGCACATGCACTGCAGTTTCATGCACTATGTATCGTACTGTGCTGTGCTGCACTGAAAATTAGCTTCCCTAAACATGACAGACATACATATGTGTACATACAGACGCAAAGCGAGATGTAATGCAGGACTAGTTGCCTCACACTAAGGTGCTTGGTGATTGATTAAATATTTATTGGGGCAAGCCGAAGCGAGCCCCACACTAATCAGTACTACGAAAAAACCGCTGTACTTATGTATCTATGTATCTATGTGTCTATGTATGTAGCGATACATCGTCCATGTGTTCATCACGCACGCGCACGCGCACTCGATGCACTCCAATTACTGCGGTAAAGATTGCGATATCGGCAACGTTGGCCGCGTGTTCACTCTAGATGTAGCTTGCCAAAAGATGCATTCAGCTCGAGCAGACGGCTACAAAACAAGAACAGGTAAAGCATCAGTACACAAGAAAAGTATCTAGACTACAGCAACAAGGCTATGGTCTGGGTGCTAGCATTACATTATGATCTAATTTCAGTGATGCTACAAGGGTTCAGGCTAGCTCAGTATGGTGTTTGCCCAGACAAATATTCTGTCTGAGCCACAGTAGGCTCCCGACAATCTTCTATACTGGGAATGAAGCATGCATAGTAGTTGACCATCGATTTAGCCTCATCCCTTCACCTTTATAGCGACAGTGAATTGTGCCATCAACTAAACGACAAATGTACTTGTATATGTACTTTGAATCGATTTTTGCTAGCTACTACGTACCAAACTACAATTTCACTGAGCATAGATAGTAGAGGGGGCATCCCAATCCTCTATCTATGCTGTGAGCGAAGCCTCGCCCCCTCAATGGTTTACATCACCCTAGAGTTATGGTACATTAAATTTTAAGGGTACCAGTTTAAGTCACAGTATGGAACCATAGTATCAATTCAAAATGTTAGTGCTGCTTGGTTTGCTGGTCCTGTGTAATGTTTCATTTTTCCTGTTTCTCAGAGTTCCGGTATTGTGGAGGAAGTGACAAAGTTGATTGAGGAGCTATTCTCCTCTGAGGTGAGAGAGTTTTGGATGACAGTCTACCCCACGAAGGTCAATGCAGCTGTTTTACCACCATCATCAAGTGGAGATGAAATAGAGGTTAAAAATTCGACAATCGTTGATTTGCCACAATTAACATTAAAGAGTCAGCTTCTGACACCGTACAACGATTATATTAGCGAGACATTCTGGTCAAGTATGTCATCACATGTCATCCAGTCAATTGCAGGACCTCTATTTTCGTACAAGGAAACTGAGATTGCAGTGAGGGAGAAAAATGTGAGGGCTTATTTAGTAGAGCCTATAATAAGGGAGTTGACAAAGCACTTGTCAAGATTGACGTCTCAGTCACCACCACATGGATGTGCTCAATTCACTACCACACTCAATATGGAACAAAAAGTACGATTACACGGAGGCAGTGGTAAACCAGCTACGGTTGACTTTCTTGTCATAGTGAGAACCATTGACGGTAGAGTTTTGAATATGATACCTGGAGAGGCAAAGGTTGACATGCAAGAAGACTTACATAAGTACTGTAAACAGCTTTCCAAGTATATGTGGAAAGTGGGAACGTGCCAAGACAATCCCAGGAAAACTACTACAGGACTGATAATTGACCACCATCAATTTCGAATCGGCTTCTGCCCTTTGATGGACAAGGATGGGTACATTATGCCCATCACTTTTATTACTCCCCCAGTCATCTGGAGAAACCTCCATATATCACAATTAGCCGTCAGTTCCAAAGCTCTCTTATTTCTGTCAACATGCTTGACAGGCATTCTGGATGCACAAGTACTTACTGAGCATCTTCCGTTGGACATGAACATGGTGAATCAGGTTTCCTCACGACTACATGCGGAACCGTTTCAGTTGCCGCATCAGGGTGACACTAGTGATGTGCTAAAGGTAATGAAGGAATTGGAAGTGGTGAAGGAGGGAATGAGACTACTGGTGAAGAAGGATGAGGAGCTCGAAAGAAAACTGGCAGAGAAGGATAAAGAGATAGCCTGTCTAAAAGTAGCAAACGAGGCACAGAACACGAAAATAGATCGGTTAACCACTCCAACTGCAGGTACACCTGGCTCAAGGAAGAGATCGCGACTTTCGTCTGAACCCCCACCTATCTTTGATATCCATTAGTTTATTGTGCCATACCACTTCTGCTGTACAAATATGACCCATTAAGAACTTTACTGTATACAAATACTTTGCTCCCAGGGGCTTGTGTGGTAGTTCAATTGGTGGAACAGGGTACTTTGCTCCCAAAGTCAGCCATAGTGCCAGGGGATTGCATGGTGGTTCATATTGTGGTTCTAGAAACTGTAAAATATATAACCTGCATGTGTTCACATTCTGAGGGCAAGTCTATCTGAATGAGCCTGAAATGGCTTGCTTCAATCACAGAAATCATGTGTTATACTCAGAGCGTACACTTGTGTGTGTTTAGAATAGACAGCAGGATGTGGGGGTTGAACAACATAATTCTATCAGTCCATCTGTCGGTCCAGCTCTCAGCTACTCCTACAGGAACTCCACTCTTGATAGCATCCAGTTCAACCTGCTTGATAGTCCTATTATTAGTGAAGTACTACCTTCTTTTTGCATGCAGGGCTGGTGGTGGGACACGGTGGATGGGGAAAAAAAGTTTTAGCTACGCAAACATCTCATTTTGTAATATGATGGAAAAACAAAACTACATGTACTCAGAGAAGTCTGATGGATGTATGAATAGTTGCATAGTGGACAATAGCCTGGTTTGTGGCATGTTATAAGTCAGCTGTACTATTGTTTTCTAATATATACTGGCCATTATACACACTCGCTCCTTGTACCTGTAACCAGGAGCAGCTGTAGTGTCACTACTTGAAGCATTAACATCAAGGGTGTATCAAGCCGCTGATTTTTTAGCAATGTGCTACCTTTTTTGCATGCAGGGTGGGTGGTGGATGAAGTTTTGGGACAAACGTATGCATACTCTTACAAGACTTCCTAGGATTTTTTTCAAAGGAGAGGAGGAAGATGAAAACAACTACAAGTACATGAGGACCTAATAATTTATTGAGAGAGGGAAAACAACTCTGTGTGTGTGTGGGGAGGGGGGATTGGGGAATAAAAAAATATCATGTCTTGTAAAAGCAGAAATGTAGCTAAAGGAGGAGTGGGGCCACACTGTGCGCAGTGACATACACACATACAGACACGTGCACGCACACACACACACACACACAATGTCATGTACACACACATGGATACATACACATCACACACACATGTACAAGAGAGAGAGAAAAATATTTGCAGAAGATGCATCCTAGTGGTGCATATTTTAGCTCACCTGCTTTGCAATGAAGTACAGGCTCTATAGATTAGTATACAACTGCGTACACATAATACCACTATGGTTGCTAGACAACAGCCAAGTCACATATGCGTGTATTTTTACTGGTAATGAACTGCTACTCCTCGGAGAGGGAAGGATGTGCTGCATTGTATATTATAAAATCACAAAGAAAGTAGCTAGAGATTCATATGCTCAGATCAGTTTCAAAGATGCATGAAATTTGTGTCATTGTTTACTTGATTAATCCAGTGCGGTGTTGCTGAAGGATGTGCAACACAACAGATTTAAGTACTTACCTGCTCCAAAGAGGACTCATTTTTGAAGACAAGTTCCAGAGCCATTGTGGAGTTTTTTTTTTACTGTAATACCAGTTGCAATACCTGCAGTAGTGGAGTAGTGGGAACCATCGACAGAATATGTGTTCTGTTTCGCTGTTATTGCAGCTCTTCAGGGTGGCGCACCCGAAATTCAAGCATCAAAATTAATCACATACCAATAACACAACAGGGACAACTTGACGAAGGGCTGGAGTGCATACATCTGTTATAGGGAAAGTGTACCTATGAGTGCTTTCATTTTGTGCTGTGGATCATTTCTGCGCGGAGCATACCAAATTACAACTACCAGGAGTAAAATATATTACTATATTTTGGAAAATCATTAGCAGGGACCATTGGGTGGCTAAGTGCTCTCTCTCTTTCAGCATATTATTTGCACCATCCGTTTACATTTTTTAGCCTCTGCCAGTACAACTTAGCAAGACACTGTCACTGAGCCTGTATGTCTTTCCCCCTTTTCCCGTTGTTGCTGACCTAGAGGACACATCCAAATAACTCCTGGGGAAAATGAAGCACTAGCAATAAAAAATAATACCATGGTACAAGCAGTAGCATGCCTCAAAGCTGTGGGAAATGCTCTCACCACAATCTTTATTAGACAGAGAGCAAGCAGCAGCAAATACCCCCTGACAGCTACCAAATCCTCATTCACTTCACTGGGAAAATGGGACAACATTTATCAAGTAAGAATACAATACTACCTTGAAGCGTTTATCTTCTAGTCTGATTTACAGGGTATGTTGCAGACGAGAGAGGTGCAGCACCTACAGCAGCTTGGTCATAGAGGTACTATAGGCTAATACTTTCTAGACCAGCGATATCATCCTTATAAGAAAGGCAAAAGAACATCTCAGGTAAGTGCAAATGACAAAGAGCCATCTGTTTGCAGCAGTATTGTGGGCAAATATTATAAGCAAACATACTAGAGGTTGTATTGACAGCTACATATTCATTTTTCCCAACACAGAAATCACAAACTCACCGTGTCTCTCATCCACCACAATCAGTATATATCTCCTCTGCCAGCTGGTCAGTAGCCTTCTGCTCCTCCTCCAGCAGCGAGTCTTCCTCCTCCGGCTGGTCAGCAGCCCTCTGCTCCTTACTCTTACTCCTGGTCAGTCTCTGTCAGTTCAGTGACCTTCATCTACAGCAGCTCCCCTTTATTGCATAATATGCTAATATTTGTGGTTTTAGTCATTTTGCAATAGGAGTTACTGTGAAATCTGGCTAATAAGCGCATGCACTTCTACAGCTGTAGCTGTAAGTGGAGTGGTAGTATAAGGATATGCACTATTCAGCACAGGGCACACAGAAAGTGAGTGACTCTATGGCTGGTAACTCTCCATCTTGGCCAGGCCTGACTATAAATTATCTAGCTAAGGGCCCCTGCCTGATTAACTGTTCATTCCTTCAACACGATTGTCACTTTTTGAGAGAGAGATGTATTACATGTACATTGCATGGTGGGTACTGTACATGTAATTTTCATCATTTTCGTAGTTGATTCGAAAATTACACCCACGAGTGGATAAATGATGGGCGTGACCAAAAATATGGCAGCATGGCCAGTACTAGCAAGCCATTGTCATCCAGCCAATAGCGTACACTAATATTCCTCTAACTCGTGCTAGTCTCTTTGTGGGAGTGGCTTGAAAATTGAGCACGAGCATCATCGTTTGTGTAGCGCCACGTCCCTAGATTGGGTTGCCATCACAAATAAAAATAAACTCGGAGGGACCTCTCTGACTTTTCATGAAAAATACCCACCATACGGTACCGCATTTCCTTGAAATCATCCTCAAAATTCTGCCTCACATTCAAGCGACCCGGGGAGAACTGTGTTGTGCTAGCTATTTTAAGAAAGAGAGCTGCCACTCTTATCATACGCGTGCATGCTGCAAAAATTATCAAATTCCTGCTTATCGAGGCATAAATAATAATAACTATAATCTTAATAATATATGATATATATACGTAATATCAAGAGTAAATAATAAGGAAGGGAAGAGACGCGCTATATACCCCATGTAAGATGTTTTCAGAAGTCACGCGCCAGGAATTCAAAAATTGACCAATGAGAGCGCTCGATTCAAATAGCCAGCTGTGGGCGTGGCCTCGAGTGCAAGCTAACGAGAGCACGATTTTGACTTAAAACGCTGGCAGATCTCAATACAGAACGAGCATTCACAAAAAATCTTGCATGAAACTCATGAAAAACGCCTCTACTCTTCACAGACTTGAGAAATATTGAGTGTTTAGCCCCTTGAGTTAGTGAAGTTTTCCTGCCAAAGTGAGTTTGTGAGTAGCCTTGTGCTATGACTGAAGTTACCTATAAGCCATAGTATAAGTTGTGTCTGTTTTTTTTAGTTGGTGTACAATTAATGGACAGGCCATCGCTTATGTCATTAATGTACACAAGGAATAGCAGGGGACCTAGTACAGAGCCTTGCGGGACTCGAGAAGGTACTTCCGCCCATCCAGATGCACATCCATCGATGGTCACACGCTGACGCCTATTTGTAATGAAGCTTCTTATCCACTTTAAGAATTTTCCTCTGATACCTGCATGATCTAATTTCAGAAGCAATCTCTCATGTGGTACAGAGTCAAATGCTTTTGCAAAATCTAGAATATGATGTTGGAGTTCCGCCTTCGATCTAGTGACCTTGCCCACTGGTGAACCAGTCACGTTACTCTCCGAACACATATTACACAGGCATATAGCGCGTTCAATACTCTCTTCCCTTCCTTATTATTTATTCTTGGTAATATATATATTGCTTTATGGAGCACCCCAATTTGCTCAATACAGCAAAGCCAGAAGCAAAAGACCGAGTGCAAGAAATGCCATGCATCGCGACTGTACATAATGTTTTCTACCACAAGTTTAGAAGACTACAGTTTCGGTCAGCACTACAGACACAGCACTTGGACAGCACTTCAGCTAACTCTAACATGTATGCATACACATATACACACAAGCTCACAAGTTAACCGATTATACGCCGTGATGTAATTTCCGCGCGTGACGTACCGCGGCCGAATTAATGGAACGTGACCGCCCCCTATCAGAACCGCGTGACTAAAACCAGTCAGAACTGCTCAAGGGTGGAAGTTGGCTATAGGCAAGTTGTTACCAGGGCGAAGAGCGATGCCTACGCTATCCAACAGTGGCAGACAGAAGATCGTCGATCCAGTGAGTTTGGAGATACGGCAGACTTTGGGCGATCGGTAAGTAAAATTGATAGACGCCTAGCGTTAGTCGCTAGGCGAGGGGGGCGGGATTCATAAATGAAACTAAATTCGGGTTGAAAACGATGGTTCAATAGCTACTTACTTTGTTTCCAGCTAGTCGGCGGTGGGTAATGGCGTAGGAAACTTTTTTAGTGGTAGGAAAATGAAACAATTATTTGTCGCGTTACATGTACGTACATGTATGTACATGTAGATAGTCTACAAGAACAGCAAGACCTTCTGAGCCTGGTAAACGATTAGAGGAGGCCAGAAAATTTACTAAGGTAAGAATACATATTGTATCTGCATGTAGAAACATTCATTCTCTCTGTTGGCATATTGCATGTGCATGGCGGGCATGTAAGAGAGGCATCATAGATCATGAAAGTTGTGTGCATGTGACCATGTGCATGTAGGTAAACTGACATGAGCCCCCTTCTTCAAGCATGGAGAAATAGTACGCATGTGCATGTACATGAATGTGTATATTATTGCTTGGGCCTATCAAGAAATGTGATAGTGTATCTATGTATGTTATATGTACATGCACATGCACACGTACAAGTACATCCCCTCACTCGTGCACCACCTGCATCATTATGGTGTGTGTGTGCTTGTACTTGCACACAGCAGTTCTTTTTTTTTTGTTGTGCTGTGTGGGCACATTCCTCAGCCAGAGATGAGAGGAAGAGGGAGTGTGAGAGAGTGAGTGTGTGTGAGAGAAAGTTGCCAGGGACAAGGGTGGGGGGGGGGGGGGGGGGGGGGAGATGATTATAGCAAAATAATGAATAGGTGCTCCTATAGTTACTCTTCTTGTCTTCTATTTTTGTGCCACAGGAAGAAGCAGTCTGTTTCAGGCACCCCGGAATGGCACAGCCACACGTTGCATTCTCGGCAAAACCATGACGAGTCGGTGCGCTTGTGTCGTGTCTGATGACAACGTGCACAACGTCCTCTCTTGCTAGCTCCAGTGGTGTCGTCCTGAACTTTGAGAGGAAAGTGCATCAAGGGGAGAGGTCGAATAGCACCACCACCACGACCAGCTCGCCGACGACTGCAATAGTCCCCGATGAGCTGTTCTGCAAGCCGAAGACGGAACTCCTTGAGGGTCATCCCAGTTGCAGAGCCGAAATTCTTCCATAGGATGAAAGCATTAGTGATGCTGACATCCAGAAGGAAGTAGAAGATGTACTTATAAAATTTGCGGCTCTTTGTGCGGCAGTTGTAATACCCGCGCAACTGATCACCTCGATCAACACCACCCATACTGGAGTTGTAGGAGATGACTGCTTCAGGACAAGGAACAGAAGTTCGCGATCCATCCCTCTGTCTACGCAGTACAGACCCTGTGGCTGTTGGCTGTGTATTCGTGGACATCACGGTGACAAGTTTGTTGTCCATCCACACACTAGCAGAAACCTTGCCCCTCTGGAGCGTCTTCGATTCACCACTGTGGAGTATAGTTTCCATGTAAGTTTCATGATCATTTATGGTAATATTGGGGGGGGGGGGGGGGCATGGGGTACGGATTGAGGGAGAGGCCATCTACTATGCTGTTGTGTACAGTATGTATGCATGTTTATTTTATATACATCCATTCATACACCTACCGCTGTTTCAGACCAGGGTTCTTGAAAGCCGGTGGGAACTCCTTTCTGTCCTTCCTGGCTGTACCGCATCCGTAAATCCCATCTCTTTCAAGGTCTTCCAGGAGCTGATAGCTGGTGAAGAAGTTGTCGAAGAACACGTGGTGATTCTTGTTCTTCAGATCTTTTGTCAACTTCTTCACCACGTGTGCCCCAAGTCCTTCTCTTCGCTCCTCTCCCTTGCCGGTATAAACATCAAATTGGCTGAAGTAGCCGTTGGTACTATCTCCCAGTACCCACACTTTGATTCCACGCTTAGTTGGCTTCTTG
Organism: Cliona cf. orientalis; assembly: GCA_963930775.1. Lineage (NCBI taxonomy): Eukaryota > Metazoa > Porifera > Demospongiae > Clionaida > Clionaidae > Cliona > Cliona cf. orientalis. The sequence continues at coordinate 20,968,872 of OZ005689.1, forward strand.
GGCATGTATTGCTTGAGGCTGGAACGACCTTGAAACTTGATCATGGCCTCATCTACAGCTACCTCTTTAGATGGTTCGTAGAGGGTTTTGAACTTGTCGCTGAGATGAGTGATCAAGGGTCGAACCTTGCCAAGCCGATCGTGTGCTGGATCACCACGTGGAGCAAGATGGTCGTTGTCCACAAAGTGTAGGTACCGGGAGATTTCCCTGAAACGCCAGCGAGGAATCCTGTCTGCGATTGGACCGTATCGCAGTCGCTGGTCTCGGCTCCAGTAATCGTCGAGCGATGGTAGATGGTTTACTCCCATCAAGATCGAGAAGCCAAAGAAAGCTTTTAGCTCGTCCACAGTGATGGGTGTCCACGATTGGTATTGCTGGTCGCCCATTACTTGTTTGGCGTAACGGTTACTCTCCCTTACAATCTCTTCTTGCAGGTCTTCTGAGAAGAAGAGTTCGAAAACATCAATTGGTGCCTCAGGAATATCTGTAGTTGGACCAACTCTGGATGTTGATCTGTCCATGCAGTTGGCAACGGTCCTATACATTGAAATAGTGTGAGTTAGTGTGTGTGTGTGTGCTTGCTTGCGTGCGTGCATGTGTGTGTGTGTGTGTGTGTGTGTGTGTGTGTGTGTGTGTGTGTGTGTGCGTGCGTGCGTGCGTGCGTGTGCGTGCGTGTGTGTGTTTGTGTGCATGTGTGTGTGTGTGTGTTTTCTATGTGTGCATGTGTATGTATGTATGTGTGTGCATGCATGTGAGTGTGTGCATGTGTATGTACATTTGGGTGTGAGTATGCTTCTGTGTGAGTGGGGTGAGGGGGTGGGGATGCCAGTGTGTTGGCTTTTTCATTCTTGTACTGAATAATTTCACGCATGCACATTTTGACATTCACTATCATTCCACCAGAACTAACCATTTGTAGATGGAGAAGTTGGGGGTGATGGGGGTGATGGGGGTGATGATGGTGGGGTGCTATCCGAATCACCATTTGTAGTGTTTGGATCTAAGGCTGGGCCAGGGTCAGGGTTATCGGAGGGAGGGCTGAAAAAGCATTGACCACCCAGGTTGTCCACATCCATATCATTATCACAGTCGCTGTCAAACTCCAGGTCTGAAAATTCATCATCACTACCCTCCATTAGTGGCTCTTCTGGATCGTCCAGGTCGTCATCATCGTCATGCAGGTTCTGTACTACCTCCTCGGCAGTCCACCTAGGTCTCTTGGTCATCTTGTTTCTTCTATCAAGTATTTAGATTAGCTAGTTAGTGTCTAGGTTAGTAAGAGTGCCTTAGCCTATGCTAGTTTCATAGTAGTATGTTCTTGTCATGCATATTTTATTATTGAAATTTTATGTTCATTTTATAAAATATATACAATGATAAGTAATATAAACAGTACAGTCTAAAGTTACCTTAGCGATAGTCCGAGAATCCCTGCAAGTGTCGAAAAGAACGGCTCCACCTCCAGTGAGTTATCGCGATTATAGCAAGTAATATTGCAGCTGACGCGAAAACGCGTCTATGGCGCTTCGCGCGCGTGACGCAATATTGCGTCTATGGCGTATAATCGGTTAAGAGAGAGAGAGAGAGAGAGAATGACTACCATATCCTTTGTGCATGCATGTATGCACGAAGGGGTTAATGGCCCTAGTTTAACTGTGCGACATAATTTTCAATCAAAATCTACATGCACATGTACCTGGAAGTTGCGTAGCTTACTGCAGGTACAAGAAAAGTAACGATAAATACACTCTAGAACAAGTTCTAACATCAGCGAAGGTGTCACAGACTTCTAGTTTAGCGGGGTCAAGCAATCGTTTCTCTATAGATTGCTTTTCTGGCAGCTACTGATATTAATAAATGCCACTCTTGAATAGATGCCACACAAAATCGGCCAATGAAATAAATAGTAGCCGTGGCGTCTGATTGAGCGAATACGTTATGCACTGATTCACCTAATTATGCCGAAAATTCATCGTAAAGTACACACGTCCTTTAGGAAATCAAGGGTATTGTCGTGGTCATCTTTATATGTGACCGGATCTGAGAAAACCCGGCATATTGTCAAACGCGCATATGGCACAATGCGCGTTCTTAGTACCAACAGTCAAAAAATATCAAAGTCCAGTTTTTGTCATATTTATGTCAAAGAACCCTTCTACTAACTGTTGCCACCGCCTACGGAGGGTAAACATAAGTTACCAAGGCGAAATAAGCCTTCATCTTGACCTACCTAGTCAGTACAGCTGCCGTACACGGAGTCCGTTGCTATGGGCACTAATTAGAATTCTCTACCTAGATACAGCTAGATTCATCGAACTACTGTACATTCGCTTACCTTTTTAGCTTCTTGGGCATCGGAGAACAATCGGCGACTGTTGTCAACATCGAAATCTGAACCTTGCTCGATCTTTACGTTCATTTCGAACGGCTCCGCCCAGGTCCATTTAATTGATTTCCGGTTCACGTGTAGTATGCAGAAACGCCATACGCGTGCATAGCAACGCCTTTAGACCGTAATTTCTCGATTATTGAGGGTGTGGCGCGATCGTAAATCTAGCTCCACAGCCAAGTGCGTGATGTGTCTCAGACTTGGAGGCAGGTTAGCCCTATGATACAGCTATCCAAATATACAGCTAACTAAAATTTCATGGATTGATGAATTTCTCAGATCCGGTCACATATGTTCAGCGAAAGTACTCGGATCTACCCACTATAATTCCCTTTTCTGCCCCTCCACCGCCCCCACCCTCCCCCAAAAAACAAAATGAGACCCTGACACCAAGCTGATGAGTGAATGCATGGATATATGTACCTACAGATCAGAAGATATATAATGTAGCACTCACTTGTACATAAGAACTTGCATCTGACTCCATATCGTTCTAACTGAACTGTAGAGTAATTACTGTGGTACTCACGTTAATGAATACACAATCCAATTCAAAACTTAAATCCCTGCAGAAAACAAAAAAATATCACGTATACAACAATGATCGTAGCAACAATGTGGATATCATAGACTCAGTAGACTCTAGAAGTACAATTGGCCCGGACTAGAGCTAATAGAGTACATACCTTGCGTGCACCTTATGCTGTTTACGACATACGTATACAAGCTGCATGTAGATCAGTCGTGCACATGAGCATACACAATGCACTCGGTGTCTATATATAGCAGCCTATATTTCCTACAACAACACCCATGTCGGGCCCATGGGTCCACTGCACAAGCAGCCCCCACCACCCAGTGTTTGAGGAGTAAAGGGTAATCTTACTATAACTACCCCGCGAGCATGCGCAAGGGGTAAAGTAATCGGTTGTGGCATCATAAATCAGACAATAAATCTAGGCATTTCATCTGGACATCTTATGAGGTACGGCAGCGACTGGCCGGTGGACAAATTCCCAGATAATTGAGGTTGCACCCTATGAAATAGCTTACATACATGTATTCACCACATCCCTCAGTCACCAGTAACCAAACAATAACACTTTGGAAATTAGGTTTTTTGCTAACAGTCCTACAAAGCCGCTCTCTAAAACACTACTATACGCACACACGGGGTGCATGATACATGTACTTCTCAGTCCTCAGGCCATTCATGCCATCAAGTTTTGGTGCAAAAAAAAGGCCATGCATATTCATCTTAGCGCTGGTGCTATTCAACACAAACACATACATGTATGTCTACACACATACAGACAAACACACAAGACTTACATGAATCACATGCAGCAGATACTTCAGAACTGGGACCATGTTAGCGTGAGAGAACAGACGACATGTGCATGCATGCACAGGTAGACAGGGGAGGGACTAGTTTGCTATGCATGTGCAACTGACAGGGGTGGGGCTAGGAAAGGAGGCTAGCAAAGGTGACATGCCACCCATGCATTTGCTGCCCATAAAAGAACACCACTGGTGCTAAACCCTCGGCGCTGTGAGTAATAAGAAATGAAGCAGCAAGTTCACTGAGCAGATAGACTACTATTACCACTCATACGCTAAATATTGCAAGCACATGAATACGCGCACGCACACATTGCACGCAATAGCAGAAGTACCATGTGTGCCATAATACTACGTAGCTAGCTAGCTAGCTAGTGCCATGTCAGCAGTTTGCATAAGCCAAGAAGCTTATCTGCCAGTGTGCTACAATAAGTGATGAACCAGTCGTCTTGTTGGATCTATCTCTAGCCATACAGACCCTTTGAGTTGAAAAGAAGCCATCATTGTCTGATTTGTCCATCGAAAGCTCGTCAGGAGAAACGTGGCGGTGACCAGTGAACGATGCCAGAACTCTTAAACGGAGCGTTTTCAGCTAAATCCACACAATGCATACAATCGAACCTTACAACACCGCATTTGAGACATAGAAACAAAGTATGTAGCCAGTAGCGCGGTAACAGACACACACACTCACTCACTCACAAAACGACTACCGTAACCCTCCACGCATGTGCCGAGGGTTAAGTTTCACGCCACACACTCAGTATCTACTGACTGTTGAAGTTTGGTGCTCAGGTCAGGCATGAGGACAGGAAACTAGCACTGTTCATCAGGAAGTTTGTGCAATTTGAGAGAGCCTGGATGAAACTGCTTTATGCTCAAGGCCTAGGAACACAGGTATTGAGGATGTGCTGTGGGAAAGTCATGTGATCACAGTTTATTTTGTTTCTTTGGAACTCACTGATTTTATTATCCTGCGCGCATGCACAAGGGGTAAAGTAATCGGTTTTATCCGCCTGTCTGCCTGTCACCACAAAATCGCCAGATCTGGACATCTAGGCATCTGAGTGACTAGTAAATACAACAAATCAATCGAAAAAATGGCTTCATTATGCTTCAAATTGTTTGGCAAGGCCCACAAGCATCGTAAACACTGCGTCTTTATTGGCCACGCCTGTCAATTCTACCCACTGCATGCCAATGTGCTTCAGCTCATGCGCACAACCTAGCACAATACATTGGGAAGGGTCGTCAGCTGTATATGCACGCTGCTGCTGCAGCTCTCATCTCTATGCAAATAGATGTGGATGCAGATGCAACCTGCTACGGGGTATGTGATCTATAGAGCTCTAGTTGTTTCTCTGTATCTCATGAAAATGCTGGTGGTTGGTGAGGTCCCCCCCCCCCTTAAAACGGTCTGTGGGTCAGATGAATATGAAGCCAGTTATGCCAGACATTTACCTCATGCTGAGGCAATATGGCACTGGCCCCTGGGTATGGGGAGATTATTCCTGTCTTTTTAACGCTTGGCGCATGCGCACGAGGGTTACGGTAGTCAGTTTGTTTATTTGTTTGTTTGTTTGTCTGTCTGTCTGTTACCACTCTACTACCTGTGTAAGATATTTATGCTAAAAAATAAAAGTACCAGTCAATTTCTTTCCAAACTCCAAAGGTTTTCAACTAAGAGATTTCGCTAAAAAGCTTTCTTTTGTGAGTTACGGCTAATTCTTCGCTTTAGCATTGGCAAAGTCGGCCATCGTTCAGCTCGCAGTATCGTAAACTAGGGTTGAATCCACTCCCTATACTACTTGTGGTAATGCATATAACCATATATGGCTATAGGACACAGTACACAGGCTATAGGGCAAACTCAGGAATGCTAGCTGGAATGTGATAGTGTCTAAAAAAAAGCCCACCATTCATTCTGATCTCAAGCGTTTGTGTCCCACCTTCTATTTGTGAGTGTACATGGATATAATGGTAGTTACCATCTTATTAATGCAAGAGGCCAAGCTTGGTTATAAGCTTATATATTCCTTTTAGATACAAAAATATAGGTACGTGACAGTAGCTAGCTGTCTAGTTGTGTAGTCTAGAAATTTAATCCGGCCAGTATCACTATTTTATTTATAGTACCTCAATGGTTAGTATTTCAGAGCTACACACATCTCTCTGCACAATTGTTGTAGCCCTAAAACAACACCCAAAACGATATAGCACCTCTTCGTCACGAAACTTACAATCATGACTAACAACCCCAGCAATAATATTGTCAACACTAATGTTTAATATGCTACATTTGCGCCAAGCGTTTTGCACTTCAGTGCTCTAGTTTGCATCTGTGGTACTAGGCTTAAAGTTCAGGTGAATATTATGAGGCCAGATATGCCAGACATTCACCTCATGCATGAGGTGAATACTTACCTTCTGGGATATGGGCAAGATTATTCCTGCCCTTGATTTGAAAGGCTGCCATGGTTCAAGCTGGTATTATCACACTAAATCACTAGGCTACAATATCAAGTGGGATCCAGCCATGTCAGCAGATCTGATTTACAGTCACTGGTGTTTTTTTTGGGGGGGGGGGGGGGGGGGGGGGGGGTTTGCACAACATGCATCATGGAATGACCTACAAGAACTTTTGCTGATCTAGTGCAGCTCTGAGACTAACATTACAGGCCTTGAAGTTGCTGGTCCAAAGGAAAGTATTCACAACAATCAGCCGTTCAATTCTGGGTCTAGGCTCTGTTGGATTTATACAAGTGAGTATGGTACAATTCCCCATAGCCTCACCAACTAATTAGAAAGAGTGTTACTGTGTAAAACAATGGAGCATTCCAGTTTGTTGCTTAAGGCCTTGATCGCTTGAGTCTTGCAGCTTGATCGAAGAGCCTTGATTTTTTTGGCAGTATACGATCACACACGCCCCTTTTCCGTTTACATACACTGTATATAGCGGGATCAAAATTGCCATCACAGATTGATGTGACTCCCTTATTTAGTACATAATTTACTCAGTTGGGCAAAGCGTAGACAATGTTCATCGCATAGTCAAGCATAAAAAGTAGGCATTATCAGGTAAATTTTTATCATTTCTTGCTCACATGCAGGCACAATGTATAGCTAATTATAGCAGATTTTATCACTTGTTGCCGTTTGAGTTACCACTGTAGCAGCTAGATCTCTTTATCATGCAGACAGGCTAGTTAGCATTGGTTTGTACCTTCTGTCATAGATAATAGAGGAGGGAGGAGGGATTGGAAACGCGCGTATACACTACGGAGATAAGCTCGTCACGGTCACGTGACTTCGCCTAAAGTTAGCGACTAGTTGACTTGCTTGAAGGCAGCCTTGTGAGGGCCCCCCGGGGTCCATGCATGCATGTACGTCGCCTAACTAACCCACTAGGGATCTCAAGCCAAAAATTTAGGGAGAAAAGAATTTTTCAGCACGGTTTTGGAGATACAACTTGCAAATTGGCTTTGTGTAATTTTTACGAGATCAGTGTATAGTGTAGAGTTTCTTTCAATGTCTGGCACGAACTATGGTCACCTAGAGAACGCAACCAGCACATCAAAGTAAGTCCTCTCCTTTCAAAATTATCACACTAAGCCCAGGTTTGTTCTGAACGTGCGTAGACTTGGGGCATAAAACGCTCGCTGGGGAGCACACCACATTCAGAGAGGTCGCGAATGCTTCAGTTGCACTTTGTATCTGACAGTAGACCAGGTGCTGTGGACTTTTCTTCTGGGTTGGTCACCATTTGCGAAGGAAAATTACACAAAGAATTTCAAGCGTGTACAACAGCAGGCGCGACTACCGAGACTCTTTAAATCACTGTTTCACTGTTTCGTCCCCTGCTCGATAGCACTACGCTTTGTTTTAGCCAGTAAACTGTCGAATTCTAGGCCACATGAGAAACTTACTGTGCTGTATGTGCTAGCATGTACTGCTTTGCAAAGGGGGCGTGCCGTGACAAGCTAGTTCTGTGACGTCACCATAGAGTTATATGCGCGTTTCCAATCCCTCCTCCCTCCTCTATTATCTATGCTTCTGTCTTGAATACCGTCGCAGATGCAAGTACAGGCCACATTCAGTAGTCTCGTGCCCAGCCTCTGTTGCATGCAAAAAATGGGTATGGTGAAACGCACATTCAATTTTGATTCCATGCGGTAAGATCTCGTTGCGTCCAATCACACTGCAGAACGATGCTACAACGTCCCTAAAAAGGATATAGCGATGCTTCATTGTGCACTTTGCACTTTACTGTCGCCAGACTACTCGTTGGACAAACAGTGTCATTCAGCAAGCCATAGCTGAAGCTACCTGGCGTTTGGATTATGCTATAGTGTCTGTGAAGTTCAGGCAAAGGTGAAAAGCTCCATTGTACCTGGCGAGGACGTGGATAATCCATGGTTTATATAATTACCTCTCTACCTATTGGGACAGGAAAATTTCCCGTTTTTATACCGCTGGTATTTGACCGTCTCTTTGGCTACGAATCAGGCACTGAGACGAGCAAAGCACTCGGACTCCATAATTTGCCTAGATTTTGTTTTCGAGGCTGTAAGGCTGCGCAAATTGTGCATAAGTAAAACAAGCGTGATCTCGCTAAGCCTATAATACGTCGTGTACGTCTGGAACCGAAGTAGAATACACTCTTTTTCCGATCCGCGTGTGGGCACGAGATTATGTGCCAGCAACGGTAAATAATAAGGAGAGTATCAAACGCGGTATATAGTGTTCGGCGAGTTCCCACTTGCGCACGTGACCATTACTCAAGGGGCTAAATGATCGATTTTTATCAGGACTGAAGAATAGAGGCATTTTTTGCGAGTTTTATGCTATAATCTTCATGAGCGCTTGTTTTATATTGTAGCATTTTCAGTTGAAAGTGCGCTGCTGCACTCGAGGCCACGCCCACAACCAGCTATTTGAATCGAGCACTGAATTCCTGGCATGTGAAAACATCTTATACTGAGCATACAGCGCGTTCGGTTCTTGGTACTTCACAAATTAGGGGGAGGGGGAGGAGGAAGGGCCTAGGTACGAGGCTAGCCCCGTACAATTGGTAATGACATGGACCAATCAGATTGCTCGCTGAAGCAGGCATAGGCACGACACCAGATCCTTCCTCCTTCCCAATCATAACAATAAAAAAAAAAACCTGGCGTTCCAAGCCCAGTAAATCAGACAGTTTGATAGTCAGGAAGACGAGAATTACCAGTACTCCACATGCTCACAACTACACAATTATGATTACTTACGCAGTAATTTATCACTACGATTCATTCCAAGGCCTAAAGAGCCCCAGACTTCCCACTTGGTTTGTAGGCACTTTGACTGTCTACGTTATAGATCCAACGTTACAAGTTACACCAAGCCTTCTATACCGAACAATGCGCTGTCAAGCTGAGGCATAAAACTGCGATTTTCGAACGTGATCGACATGCTCACTCGGCCCGTCCACAACCGAAGTAGACAGGGTTAGTAATTCCTAGCGAGTGTAGCATTCTCCAGACTATGTTAGCAGTAGTTGGGGCCTTTACTTCACAGATAGATGCTACAGCAAGCCTGAGCTGCCACAGCCATTTCTGAATGCATGCATGCATGCTATAATACTAGGATTCAAGGGTCTGCAGTAGATCGGAAATATCTTGGCTCTGGCTAGGAGTACTCTCATGTAACAAATTGCAGTAGATAGTTCAATGAAAAAGCTATCTACCGACGCCTTAACCTTGCAAATCGGTCCCGCGGAATCGCCGCTAGCTTCATTTTTGCTTGTATTAAGTTTCTATGGAGAAAGTTTAGGTAGGCGTGGCTTCGTAACGGTTTTGCCTAGATCACGTTGCAAGCGCCGTTGAGATAGAGCTTGTGGAGAGCTACCTTCTGATACTCGAACATTGATATTCCACTGGGAGAAGTTCCTCGTAAAAACTGGTGAAATTTGGAGGTCTGTAATAGCTAATAATATACAGGGCAGTAGCGCTTTGTGCAAGGTGCACATAGTACCAACGACCTTTACCAAAAGATCGACCGGCTCCTAAGGCCCTGATACATACTCTAAAGACACGCGCTTTCACCCCGCCCACACAGGAAATGGGTGTGTCGAAGCTTATAGCGAGTGTAGCAGGATGATACAACATCCATGAGAAGAGTTTATAGCTGCTATGAATCTGGAGGTATAACACAAATTCAAACTCTTGGCTTAATCCGTAGCCTTCTCAGGCCAGGTTCTGAACTCTTAGCGTGCGCCCTACTAACGGCCTCTTATCGCTCAAATTTGTGGTCAATTAGTGCTTGAACTGTAACATCATATCGTATCGAGCACGTACAAACCATGGCGTTGGGGCCGCATAGCTGCAGATTGGAGCTCAATATCTCGAGCAAAAGCCATCCAGGCTTATTCCACCCAACATTTCGCAGTAAGGTGATCATTGGGATGGATTTCGAGGATCTGTCAGAGGGATCACGAATAAGTTTGTTCGTTTTGAACTTACATGCGGAAGATTAGGCCGTCAGCGCTCCAAAAATAGTATCTAGGTGGAATAAAACTTGACCAGAACGTTATTTTCACAATCCCTCCGATAAAAGTTTAGATCACTATCTTAGGCTTCTTACTTCGTAGTTAAGGTCAGCTGAAAGGTGCTGCTTCAAGGCTGGAACTCGCAATTTAGCAATCTAGAGGGCGTGGCTAAACGCCGTGCATAGCGCTTAATTATGTAATTGTTGCGGTTGATTATTAACATTGAAGTATTAGTTACTCTTTCATTCAAACACCATAATGAGGCCTCTATCCTTTTATTTAGAGGCAGCACCAGCCTTTGAAGTATGCCTATTTCAGCAGTAGTTTCCAGTTGGTACCTGGCCTCAAGTACACTGAGTTTAGCTACGCTATTATAGCATGCAAATTCAGAAGCTATACTATGCTGTCGAGTTCATCTCAGTGATCGAACCATTGATGTATATACTATGTCGACACTATACACTATTATTTAATATATTACTGGACCACTTACTGCATGCAGGTACTGGAGACAATATAATATATGACCAAAATTTAATGTATAGCAAATCAATACTTGATACACAAAATTTAATGCATAGCAAATCAATACTTCACATACATACGTACATGCATACATACATGCAGACCCTTTCCTCTATCCTCTATCATGGACGAGAATATCGGAAGAATGTAAGTATAATAATGATAATAATTTTTATATATTAGCAATATGGCATGGCATTCTTGCTAATGAGCTAACTTTGGTAGGGAACAATTTATTTCGATCGTACAATCAATCAATAATTGATGTCTTATACACAAGTACAAAAGGTTAATGATTTAACTTTCTACAGAGCCAGAGTGTCAGCCAACAGGCTCACTGTTGATGTGGTGATGGACAGAGATGTGAGAAAGGGAGACTCACACTGAACCTTCATGGTTTAACCCTGTCATGCTCGGTGGTGGGATCCCATGCACCACTACCTGTCGTACCTCTTGATGTCTCTGTAGGACCAGAAATTAACCAACCCAGACTTAGACATGGTTGACTTGGAGATGGCAGCAGCAGTGGAGTCGAGGGTGGTGGAGAGGGCAGTGGACTACAAGGCGGAGGAGAAGGGAAATTTCATGGTAATGGAGGATTACACGGTGGAGGGGAGGAATTGTTACGTGGAGATGGACGTAGTGACGGAGATCATGGTGGAGGTGGTAGCAGTGGTGAGGCTCAAGGTGGAGGTGGAGGTAGTCAAGTTCACACTCATGGCCAGGTTTGCCATCATTGTTCTTAGTTAGTACTCCCATGGACTCCAACATAAACTATGCATGGTTGGCTATACTTGGGTATACAATACTTGCTGCGTGAACCCAGGTAGTCCTTATAGTACTGTATGCATGGGAATACTAGGGTGAACCCAAGTATCCCTAACTACCTGTGGACTTAGTTCTAGATGTGGTATTACTCCTAGGAATACATAGGTATCCCTAATACTAGTCTATGCACCATGGGAATACTAGGGTAAATCCAAGTATTCCCAACTATGTACATACAACTGGGTAAACCAAGGTATCTCTATTTTGTGTGACATAGTAATGCTCTGGGAACACTAGGGTGAACCCAAAGTATTCCTAACTACCACTATCTCGCTAGTTAGCTGTACAGATGATACGTGGATAAGGTAAGGCATTTCTTACTTTAGCTATATAATACGTGCAGCCTAAAAAAGTATAGTTCAAGTGTGACCTTCCCATGTATCATGTGATTTGGCCACAGTGGATATGTACAGGCATTCCTTGGATGGCAAGGTGCATACAGTGGCGGATCTAGGATTTCTAAAAGGGGGGTTCTAATATACTGTTGCGCGCGAAGCGCGCGCGAATTTTTAGAAGCCACGCCCACTTTGGGCAAAACCACGCCCACTTTCAATCGTTTTTGAGACAGTCTACCAGCTCTTTCAGTCCAATCGATCTGTTTTCGAACGAATTTCTTCTAAAGCATTCTAAGGTGAGCCATAACAGCAGTTTTCTTAGTTCTGTAGCCAGAAAGGGGGGTTCCATTTTCCTATCATCAGTATACTTCTTAGTGCTAGGTGTAGCCAAAAGGGGGGTTCCTGTGCACCCCTGGATCCCCCTCTGGATCCGCCACTGGCATATTAACTTGCAGGTATGCACTCTTTTATGCAATACCACTGTTTAAGTGCAAGTGTGACATTGTTCCCAACTAACGATTATTATACAATATAGCATTATAATACACCCTGCACAGACACTTGTATACTATTTCAAGTACTTAACAGATTAAGTAACTTTATTGAATCAGATAGCATACATATACTCAGATACATTGCGGGATAAAAGTCAATATCACAGTTCGGGGCATAATATTATACAAGCTAATCTATATAGCAGAAATATCAGCTGGAAGTCACTACTTTTACATGTACATACTCTCTGGTGACCTTGTTACTGACATTCAATTTCATCAGGTTCGATATCGTTGCTAATAGGAGTCTTGTCCCTGGGAGGACTCCCATCCTTGGATGATGTTTATAAAGTCTCCCCCTGAGCGATCCAGGTTAAGGCGTTTTGGAGGAGGCGCTGGTACATGTGCATCACCTGCGTCAGGGCGACGTTTGTACGGTGAATTAGTTTTCCTGTTGGATATTCGCCTTGAGGCGCTACTACCCTCCCCTTGTTTTGGTGGTGGTGGTGTATCACTGTAATGATAAACAATAGCATGAAAGGTTCTAATTTGATTAGAATTCAATAATTTAAAACATAACAGGTCACCAATTTAACATGCACGCCTATGGCAGCAAGTATTCAGATTGCCACATTTAAATTTCAACAATATTATAGAGCCATTTTGCCAAGTTTAATGATTATTCACTATCATGATTATGGTACACTACCAATAGCCAGTGTACTATAGGCCACTGTCGTTGTTTCCTGTCACCCACCTGCACATGTTTATTTTATAGCTGCCTCAATTCATTATGCATTGCTATAGCAAGCCAACTAGTCATGTTCCTTGTAAACCACAAGAAGTGGGTAAAGTTTACTGGTTACATAATGATATTCATACATTATGAATAATGACCGTCCCAACCCCCCCCCCCCCCCACCACTGCTCTCCAGGGAACAAGTATTTAAGTTACAGTGGCCTAATGGTGGTAATGGCACAAAATAATTATGCTTAGAGGCAAACATACTTATATTTGACACTGAAGCTACGCACACATTCCATTATGTTACACTTTTGCCGAATATTCGACTATTTTCTGTTATACAGTAAAGGGTGACACCAGTGCCAAGGTTAGCTAGTCAGCTCCTTAGAGGATCTTAAAGCTAATTACCAGCTTTTTAAATGTTGCATACCACCCTATTTTTGTGTGCAATATAGAGGGTCTGGGGAGCAGCTATAGCAAGTTACATGATGCAATATGGATAGTTACCAGTCTAGCATACATTTAACTCTAGCAATTGACTATAATATTATATTTTTAGCTATCTACTGTGCAAGAATCTGTTTAAAAAAATTACTTTTGATAGTCAAACATGAATTTAATTACACACATGTACATAGGGCCTCATTAGTGGTTAACATACTACAAATCAGTTACAGGATGGGTTCCTATACTATAACATACTGCATGTGGGAGTTGACATGATTAGCTGTGTGTCAACATTTGGATCATATCAACAAATAATGCAGTCAGAGGCACTGGAAGCACTATATAATATTGTGCAGAAAGAACTATAGCACCGCTTAGGTACGTCATGCAATCACATACCCATTTATCTCTTTTTTGTCCAGAGATGAAGCATAAAACTTCAGTGTTACACCAAACTTTACCAGTCTAATAGCAAGGTCAGCCTGCTCCTTTTTAGACTCGGGAAAGGGAATTTTTCGATACTTCTGCATATTTACAATTATTGATAATATCACGATGGCTAGTAATTAATAGTGAAATTTTTTACCATTGGTGTGCCTCTTGAGCTTCCTAGCTCGTGTAGAGTACCAAGTCCTTTTTCCAGTCTTCTACATGCCTCAATAGCAGCTGGCTTATTACCCTTATCCTTAAATTTTTTGGCCTTACAAACAGCTGATATGTCAATTGCTTTTCCGGGTAATAATAGTGTAAAGCCATTAACATCTGGATGATCCAATTGTTGTTCCTTTAGTTCTATATTTCATGGAGAGATTCAACCATTATTACTAACTCTTATATCGTAAGGAATAATATGGGTCGTGGAAAATAGAAAGGGTCCTTAGGGTGATAATCATAAACTATCAACTGAGTACACTGAGATGTTTATTAAACAATGCATGTTGATATGACATGCCCTTTTATCAACATGTTACATTCCATGCCTTGTAGGATCCTTTAAACTTCAAAATTTGAGTTTTATAGTTTTTAGAAAAAGCATTTTAAAGTAGAGAATGCAAAATTTAGTAACAGTGAAAAAGAAAAAAAGGGTCCTTTGGGTGATACCATGCTAATTAATGAAATGCAAGTCAGTAGAAGTCTCTATGAGGTCTATGGAGATGGACAAGTAATGTCCTGGAATTGTGGAGAGACAAATGGGCGAATCTCATGATACAGATATCGCTTTCTTTCTTCTGTCAAGCCTGCAGGCGATATCACAGAGGGAATGCGAGCTCGTCTGACTTTGGTACAAGTGACTCCGCGTTTCAGGATTTGAACAGCTTTCTCCTCAGAATTCCAGCATTTACGAATATAAACAGTGCCTGGTGCTGTAGATGAAAAACGAAAATTGGTGATCAGTGGAATTTTCCTGAAGTGCTTGCTGAAAAATTCGTCCCATTTCCGCCATTGCCATTCATATAGCTGTGCAAAATTATTGGTACTAGATCTTTGAACGACTTCAGCCATCTGGGCCAGAGTATCAGTATCTGACTGACGATAAATCTTCTTGACCAGACCAAAGTGTCCGTCTACTAAGCATCGAGTATGGCCCACACGCATAAATGACAATGTGATTTGTTGATGCTTGTTTTTCATCACACGCCAGGCAAGATATCCAGTAACATAATTATTTTTATTTTGACCGACGCAGTTATCGCAATGAAGATGACAGTCACTCTCATTTAGAGCATGCATTGTTAGAGAAGTAGTGGTCAAGCATCGAAATGACAGAGTTGGGGCCGTGGGTTTGAGAACCATTAGGACCAATACTGTTGTCTTCATCGATAAGGTAATTGATTTGTTTCCTGTTGCTATCACAGCATATTCCAAAGATCTGAATTTTTCGACACACCTTAAAGTATAGAGGTCCAACCTGGCAAGGAATGTGAACTTGTTCCGCAAAATCAAATGTGTAATGAGCATAAGATGGCGGAATACCTTGAGCCTCAGCTAACTGAACTTCTGCCTTCTTCATTGAAGTAAGGTAATACTCCCTCTCTTGCTGCGCTAATTCAACATGTGATGCAAATTGTGTGGATAATCTCACTTTGTCCTCCTCATGAGTTGCATCTCTGATTTGAATACGAAATTCTTCACATGTAGAACATACATCCGACCGAGGGGTCATAAAGACAATGTCTGGAAGACACTTTTGCCAGACACTGATAAATGACTTGTACTTTAGGTATCTTATGTGAGAATCTTTGGCCAGACAAGCTTCCACATACTTTGAGTGCACTATGGTGTAATTCTGTGAAGCTGGGAGATAAATTGGAGGATTCACAGCTCTGCCACTTCTTGCTGCTGGCTGTGAAATTCCAAAAAACCTAAGCATAATTACGAATAAAATGGACAGCATCATAAGTGATTTCGTATGGATATGTGGTTGCAGGAGCATGGCCAGTCAAGCCATGTTGCCTAGGCACAGGACCATTGTCTTGAAGGTGCTTTTGCAGATTCGTTTGTACCAATGTCGTGTAAAAACATGAAAGAATCCTTGCAAACATGGCGATGATCAAATCTGTAATCACAGGTAACTCGTTGACGTTTGCCAGGTTTTGCTCGACCAGCATGCTGTATTGTATCACCAACTCTTGACGTCACCTGTAATTTGCCCAGTAGTAGCATATCCTTCTCCACCTTTGTCATCTCAAAAAGTGAGAGGTGAAATAGATAAACCTCTTCAGCACTAAATTGAGAAAGACAATCTCCTGAGCATAAACAGCCAGCAGAAAGCTTTCTAGTTATCGCACGATAGATGGGATCACTATCTGGTGAGGTTGAGCTCGAATTATCGGCTGCTTGTGACTCTTCAGGCGCAGTAGTATCGTCACCATCATTCCTAGTTGCTCGTTGAATACGGATGTCTACGTGGTCGGCATCAAGGATACCTTGCTCTTCAATTTCTTCACCTTCACTTAGTTCACTCTCGCTCTCATTCACACTAGATCGTCGATTGCGTGTTTCACCAAAGAATTCATCGTCGTCGCTTTCTAATACTTCGATTTCTTCTTCAGTTAAACCGTACACAGAACGTTGACCTCCAAAACACATTTCAGCTTGATCTATACATTGCACAAAGCGAGCTAGTTAGTCCACGTGGTTATAGAGTTAATAAATCTGACTTTTGCGCGATCTGGTAAAGGTCGTCAGTCACATTATGAAATTTCTCAGAATACTAATTTCTTACGATAAATTAGATCACAGGTTGTGCATGCGCATAATCATTGCGGTAAAGATCGTCAACGTTGACTGCGCTAACTCTAAATAAAGCTCACCAAAATATGCAGCTTGCATCCATTCGAGTAGACAGCTAGAAAACAATCAAGGTAAGGCATCAGTACAAATATCTACAGCAAAATTGAAGGCTAGGCCTATAGTCTGGATGCAAGGACTGCTAATTTCAGTAGCTAGCTAGCTGTACAATTCTGTAGCCATGTAGTAGTCAGAGTAGCCTCAGTGGCAAAACTCCCGACATACTGGGGATGAATCATGCATGCTCCTCATCCCTTGGTCTAGCTTTATAGTGATAATATAGACTGAGTCAGCTCAGCAACAGATAGCTGCTTGTACTAGAGGGGGCATCCCAATCCTCCCCCTCTACTATTTAAGTTTATAATATTATTATGAGCGAAGGCTCGCCCCCTCGATTTACATCACCCTAGTAATTATTGTATTAAGTATGCGAACGATTGCACGATAATTATCATTAAAAATTGCGATAGGATCACACAAAATGTGCGTAAACGTGGAGAAATGATGGCCATTAAGGGCTAATATTGAAGGCGCACATTCTCCAATAATAAAGGTATCGTTCCAGTGCAAAATCCAAATTTTGTCAAAATTGACCCTTCTGACTATATTTTGCCGTACAGGAAATTATGCGTTATCACCCTAAGGACCCTTTTTATTTTCCATGACCCATATTTTATTATTTAACCACAAAATGTACCTCTTTTTTAATTTGTATCTACACGTACATACCAGCTTCAGCAATTTCAACCTCTTGTACTACAGTTGATCTTCCGGACATATAGGCAGTATGCTGTATGCAGGTCATGATGGTCATGATGTAATTGATAGCAGCTTTAATGGCTTCATCTACAATCACATCACAGATTTCATCCTCTTTCTCCAGATGAAAATTAATAGAACGTGCATAGTTGCAGCAACCGTCAAAATCTGCCCTTTGGTTTTACTTAGGCATTCCTATAATTAAAAAAATACATTAATTCACATTTGAGTACTTCTAATAGCACATAAAATTAATGAACCATACCACAGAGTAGCTCATCCATTCCAGCTAGTGATCTTAGCTATTGCTGAATCGTATTGTATGCGTCCCTCAGAATAGTACACCCATTTTTGATGACAAACTCGAGATGGTATCGTGGCATTATGTGGATTTGAAGGTTTCCATTGCATTGCAAGAAGATGGACTGTGGTACAGAAAACACAAGATATATGCTACGATTAGATATAAGCCACAATATAGTAGATATAAGCCACAATTAGATATAAGTCACAATTAGCACACAGCTGCTTCCGCTTTGCAGGTTACTTAAAGGAATTAAAAAGGCTTAGTTTGTTAGCTATGGCCATCCAATTACATTGTACTAAGAAGTGCCCTAATTAGGTGATAATTAAAATTAATATTAACATCAATGCAGGAACAAGTTAACAGCAAAGATGTAGGCTAGACTTGACAATAATTAACGCTCGGCGCATGCGCACGAGGGTTACAGTAGTCTGTTTGTCTGTTTGTCTGTCTGTTTGTCTGTCTGTTACCGCTCTACTGCCTGCGTAGGACATTTATGCAACAAAATGAACATACCAGCCAATTTTTCGCCAAACTCCAAAGGTTTTCAACTAAGGGATTTCGCTAAAAAGCTTTCTCTCACGAGTTATAGCTTATTCTTTGTCTTTAGCATAGCGAGGTCAGCCATTTTTCAGTTCCTAGTATAGTAAACTATGGTTAAATCCCCTCCGTATACTACTTGTGGTAATGCCTATAACCATATATGGCTACAGGATACAGTTCATAGGCTATATATAGCTAGTATAGAGCATCTCAGCTCAGGAATGCAATCTGTAGTTGCCACGTGCAGTGCATGTCTAATAAAAGCCCACCGTCATAGCTTTTCCTGAAGTGAGCCTGGGTTTGAGGCTAGATCATAGCTATGGTCTCATCTTAGAATTGAGTAAGTTGCATTCATGTACTCACTATCCTGTCATAGCCTTGTAGTACATGAGGCCAAGCTTGCATGCATATGGTTACGGTATCTTGATGACAGTAACTAGCTGTCTGCAGTCTAGCAACCTGGACAGTGTTACTGCTTTAATCATCGAATAACAGCTCACACACATCAGCACAATTTAAATAGTAATCACAGTAAGAACACCCGAGAACATCATTTGCACAAAACTACTATTCCATCTTGACTTATGACTCGCATTGCACAATCTCAGCATTATTAGCTAACCATCATAAGTAGCTACGTAGCTACTGTTTGAATTTGCGCCGAGCGTTTTGCACTTTAGTGCTTTCATTATTATTGGTTTAAAATATTATTTGTACCACTGAAGCCATAGAGATCAAAGGCACAGTCAGTGCAATAAAACACTTATAGTACTGGTAGTTCTAGGGCCAAGTGAGAATAAGTAATTAACCCCTACTTGTACCGTGCATGCTTTGTGGTGTTGCTTAGCAACTACAACTCATACTCTGCCTTCTTGGTGGTTTTGCCTAGTAACTACAACCTATACCTCACGTTCTTTGTGGTTTTATTAGCCTAGCTGTAGCTAGTTTGCTGATTAACTTCACAGAATTGAATTTTAAGCAGTAGCTACATTGAAGTATGTAGTAATGATTACAGCCACAGATTAGAAAGAATAGGCCTGATTTTTTTAGTGTCATGGGTTGTTGAAAGATCAGAAAGGCTCCAATACAGCCACCTATCACAGAATAAGCAGAATAGCTACCTAGACAGATTTTAATAATATACCAGACTATAAGCATAGGCACTGTGTGCATGGTAGGGACTCGGGCCTGCCATGTGGGCCTAATTTGCAATGATATCCATGCAGCTAGTTTGGCCTCAAGATTAGTGTGACCATCTGTAGAGGATCCTAGTAGATAGCAAACTAGCATTTGGGCGGGGCCATAGCTGCAGATCAAGAGCCCATAGCATCAGTGAAAGTAACTTCCTGCATGCACACTTGGTTCTAGTATATTGAATGACCAGCCATCATCACTTTTTAACCAGCTAGCTCCACGTCACTACAGAATAATATGGCTTCATCTTCCGATCTACACTGGGACTGGCAGAACTGGACACAGCTACTAAGCACTAATATCACACTGGCTCCTTGCTGAGCTTTTCTAGGGTTAGCAAGAGCTAGCTTGCATGGCCTCTTCTCTAATAAAAGTTTACAGTGTGATATAAAGTAGCTCATTTTAGTGGTACAAAATCAGTTATACTATGCCCACTAGCGGGATAAGCCATTATACCACTTGTGCTTAGCACATGGTGTAAATTCCTTATCCCACTGGTGCTTGTTAACCTATATCAGTGGTTTGGTGATAGTCACCATTGTCATGGAGGTAACCTCAGATCAACACCCCAGCACTATTCAGCATATCACCCAATATACCACATACTGCACTTTCAGAGACCACCTCTAGTCTGGGAAAGGCTGGTGGTGGCTAACCATAGCTAACTGGCTGACAGTATCTGAATGCATAGCCTGTGGTGTGGCTTACCAAGTTTGTCACAAAAAATACAGTCACCTGGCTCCAGGGTCTCAAAATCAGCATACTTGGGCTGTGGAAATATCCACAAAAATCATTGTGATAGGCCCTTTTCAGCATTAGATGGTAGCTCTATTAGACTTCTCGCCATACCAGGCTGAGTAAATCCCCCCAGAGTAAGATTTGTGGTATCCATACAAAAATTTGTATCACCAGTCACTAAAATTATAAACAAAGATAAATCCTTTCATTATACACATCTACCTCTTTGATTAATGATGGGTAATAAGCATGCTTGTATGAATGACAGTATATATATACATTGTATTACATCCCAGATTAGAGTTGTGTCTGTACCTTTATTCCTGGTCCATGGATGGCCATTGTATAGCTGCAGAAATAGGGCCAACTCGTGAGAGTCGGCTAATCCACGACCTTTGTACAAGTTGATTTGCATCAAGGTTGTCAGTTCATCGTACATTCTGAATATTCTGCAACCATTATCAGCCATTATTGCCCCCATCTTTTTGAATGTGGCATCTTCCACCAGCCAAGATGTACGCCCACATTTCTCGTGTACTCGTTTCAGGAGCTTAGAAATGTACGCACACAGTGGTGATTTTCCACTCCCAGTTAGGATGCATACACTCTCCCAAATAAGCACAGGTTCCTCCCAGTCAGTACCTTCAACCCGTACAACAGAGGGAGACAGGAGGTAGCTAGTTAAGCTTAGCAAAGAAGCCAGCACTGCTGTTGGTGGTATGCATGCTCAATGCTTTACCAACTTGAGAACATCCCTAATAATATACAATTTAGCTCTATTAAATTTTAATCAGTGAGTATTTCATAGATTAGCTAACTTACAACTTTGATGCACTCTGGGTAGAGTCCAATCAATATCTTCTACCCAACAATTTTCAAGTCGTTTCCTTGTCTCCAGCACCTTTCTCCATCCCTGATAGTCTGCTCTTTTGGGGGTTAATGCAGTCATACCACCAGCTATCTCTTAGTAGTGACTACACAGTGGGGGATCCAGAGGGGGATCCAGGGGTGCACAGGAACCCCCCTTTTGGCTATACCTAGCACTAAGAAGTATACTGATGTTAGGTAAATGGAACCCCCCTTTCTGGCTACAGAACTAAGAAAACTGCTGCTATGGCTCACCTTAGAATGCTTTAGAAGAAATTCGTTCGAAAACAGATTGGACTGATAGAGCTGGTAGTTTGTCTCAAAAACGATCGAAAGTGGGCGTGGCTTCTAAAATTTTCGCGCGCAACAGTATACCAGAACCCCCCTTCTAGAAATCCTGGATCCGCCACTGCTACATACTTGCTTGGGGTGAGAGACTAGATAGACACTACTAAAGTAAGCCAGGTGAGCAATGGCATTACTTGCTGCAAAATAGTAATTGTGTGGGTGGATTGTGGTCTGATTATTCACCACAGTTCACATGATGCAAATGAGAGAGTGCTTTATTTGGAATAAGTGACAGCAATCATGTTGAGTAATCTGAGTGTCAATAATCCATCTACTCTTCGCCGCATTTTGTTTGCATCCTCTACTTATCCCCAGAGGTTCCAAAGCGATGGGAAATTGTTGCTAACTTTGCTAGCAGAGGCAATGAGGGTATCACACTCTCCCCACAAGAAGTAAAGATCATTGCAGACAACAGCATCTTCATGGATGACCAGGCCCATGTGAGTGATGATAGTCTACTCTACTACAAGAGCTAGTGCACATGCCATTTGGTGAACGAGAATGCTTAGGTATTGTCCTTGTGTTTCAGTTGTCAACTTGTGTGAAATGTGGTGGAAATTTATTACTTCGTTCTGATCGACCAAGTAACTTATTTCTATACACTGAGTCTCATGGGACTGCCAGCAGTACAGTACAGCAAATACTGTAGCAGAAAAAAAGTGCAGTCTGGTGAAACACTATGGCTATCACACATGCGGTGCAATGGGGCATCTTTACTACGACAAAGAATGGGCATCACTGGCATACTTTGTGTCGTCACAAGAAACAGCATTTGAACAAACAATGCTCGCTAATTTTGATCATGAGCTACTGATCGGGCAGATAAGTTACAAACAGAAGGCCGAAATCTATAATGCTATCCATGGCTATGAATGTATCAAGAAACAGTGCTCATCCCTCAAATTAACCAATATTCCACAAAATTCAAGGTACATGTTTAAAAATATAATGGCATTAAATGTCTGATAATAATAATACCATCTGGGCAAGCACCAGCAGGTAACATGACTCATGGGATTTTTCGTAGATGGGGCAAATTCTAGTGTGTGGCAGCATACCCGGTAAGGAGGGGGGGCTTCTGAGACCACATACACTACAATATGCATTAGTACAATACTTTGCATTTTTCAGGGGATGGGATGGGTTGGGGTATGCTCCCTATGTAATTATCCCTGCATGACATGGGGGCTTACCTGTGCGTACTTATGCGTATAGAAGCTGCCCTGGTGCATGCATGCATCAGTACTTACCTGAGTCACTAACAACTATTGTGATTGTCAATTGTATGCATGCTCAGAATTCATAATATACCAAATAGATCACCTGAGGAGTAACCATTTCAAGCCCACACCAGTTTATATACCTATTTACTGATTAACTAGGTCTGATCGTTTGAAATTGGCCTACTGTATAAAGCGGACTGGACTCACAGACTCGCGGATTCGCGGACTGGGCGTGGCGATCCAAATGCGCATGCGCATAGATAATATGACCAGTCCCGCGCGCGCGTAACTATCAGCCTTGTCTTTGCCCTGGTCTTAGCAGCTAAGCAGTTGACGTTCACTGTAAGAGACGTATACTAAATGGCTGCAACGTCGAAATCCTGTGTCATCGATCTTACTTTGGACAGTGACACCGACACCAGCTAAAGCCCTGATGGTGATTCTCTCTCTGATGATGAGTTGGCCCCACAGGTTTCTTCAAGCAAGCGCTTCAAGTGACTGTAGCTACATGTAGTTAGATACACGATGCTGCCCGAGACAAACCCCCCGCCTGTGTATAAATAAAAGCTTATTATTAAAACTAGTGTGTGTTACGATGTGCATGCATGTGTGTGTGTGTGTGTGCATGCGTGCGTGCGTGCGTGTGCGTGCGTGTGTGTGTGTTTGTTGGTAGTTGCTTATCAACCAAAATTTTTATAGGCAATTTGCTGGCTATGGGAAGGGATTGGGTCATCATAAAGTAGGCCAATGATGAGCAGACGTCAACTACCAGTTATCTGCCCCATGCATCTCATGCACCCCAATTACTGGCAGATAACTATTAGGTGTGTGTGTGTGTGTGTACAGTGTGTGCAAGGACGTATACCCCCCCCCCCCCCAACTTGAGCCCAGGGAAAACTCCTCATACCTCTCTCCCAACAAGTCTCGGAAAGTGCCTACTACCCATATATGTACTTATGACTCTGTTCTTTGAGACTAGAATCTTCTAGAAGCTACTAATGCATTGCTCATGGTAAAATTAACTCCCATGATATAAGGATGACAAGGCACTTGTATGAGTGTACATATAGTACATGTGTGTGTGTGAGAGAGTGTGGAGGAGTATCATCAGTGAGCTATATTTAGAGCCTGTTCCCACATCGATTTTATAATATTGTGTGATTACTTGTGAGGTGGCACTATTATTATAATAAATTACTCGCACATGCACACATACACTCCCACACTCTTTCTCTCTGTTTCACACACACACCATGCATGCACACATGCTGATATTGAAACATTTAGGTGGTGCTACCTCTTGTCGGTGTATAGTGCAATACTGGTTTGACAGTGGTCACGAGCACAGTGTGTTGATTAACCCTTCGGCCGCGAATGGCATATATATACGCGTGCGCATTACTTTCGAACGTGGATGGCGTATATTTACAACCTGCTGACTGGACAACTCATGGTGCATGCTTATCGCGATCGAGGAGATTCCTGATAATCAAACGCGGCAGCTCCACCCTTACTTACCTTGCAGCAGCTGTCGCATACCATCAGCAGTCAGCGGTTTGAGCTAGGAAGCCATCTCTCTGCATAGCACTTTACTTTGCACCAGCAACCCAGCCCAACCCCTTTCTTGTCTGTGGCTCGAGTTCCGAGGTTCTCCTTGAGCGCTACGCTCTCCATGTTGGAACTTCCCATGCCCGAAGATGATGATATGAGCAAGGACGAGTTCGAAGGCTACTTGGATGATGATGATGATCTGACAGGTGGTAGTGACAACAGCCATGAGCCTAGTGATGATGTCCAAGACAGCTCCATGAACTCTCCTCAACCGGATGATGATGATGTTGGATGTACCCCCATTCCCAAGTTTGATCAGCCAGTTAGTTGTGCTGAGGACATGACCGGGGCATCTCCTCTTCAAGTTTTCCAAGAGATGGTCACAGAAGAGATGCTAGAGAAGATTGTTGAGCAAACCAACCTCTATGCACAACAGTACATGCAGAGTACCAATCTCCCCACCCCCTCACATTCCAGAGCACACGGTTGGAGCAGAGCAACGTTTGACACGGCAGAGTTGAAGAAATTCCTCGCCATGACCATCACTATGGGTCTCGTCAGCTACCCCGAGATAGATTACTGATCAACAAGTTGGCCCTATGCCACATCAGCATTTTCCAAGGTGTGTGTGTGTGTGCGTGTGTGTGTGTGTGCGCATGTACAACTCTCCTCTCTCCTCTTCATACAATATCGTAATAAAAACTTGTAGACTTGTAGTATTGATTGTGCAAAATAAAATATGTACTGACATACTAAACTGGTTCATTGTAGATTCTCAAACTAGATCGCTTCTCCCTCATCCTCCGATTCCTGCATTTGAATGATAATTCAAAGTATGTGAAGAAGGGGCAACCTGGCTACGACCCACTCTTCAAGCTACGGCCATTTCTAGACCCACTGCTGAAAAGCTTCCAAAAAGCCTACCATCCTGGCAGAGGTTTCTATCGATGAATCCATGATTGGATTCAAAGGAAGGCTGTCTTTTTTACAATACATGCCAAAGAAGCCGACGAAGTGGGGGATGAAGGCTTTTGTGCTAGCTGACAGCAAGACAGGCTACACATACAATTGGCGATTGTATACAGGTATTACATGTGTATCAGAGCTAGAGCATACAGAGTATGTACAGACATGCAAATTTGGTCACTAGCTCACTAATGCATCCCACACCCCCAACATGCATGCATCTCTACGCACGCACACACACACACACACAGCTAGTACCCCTTATGGACATAGCATCTGCACTACCCTGATTGTGGTATATACTGCTAATCCGAGGAATTGCATTATACCACACCACAATAATCATTGTAGCATAGCGGACTTGCACTATGAAGCCACAAACCAGACTTTACGGATTATTTCCGTCACCATCCATTGCTTTACAGCTCGAGTGTATGTACGCAAGATTCCTAGAATGCATGGAGTCTGTACTAGCTCGTTCCTTTGAAATGTGGCTTCATAGTAGTACAAGCACGCCTACACACACACACACACACACACACACACAAACACGCACACACACACACACACACACTCTCTCTCTCCTACACATACAATGTGTATCCCACACCTCACAACATGCATGTATACATTGAACATGCCTGTACATTGTACAGGCATGCTGATGCACATACACCTACACTCATACAATTACATCATACCACATTTCTTCAAAACAATAGGGCATTCTAGGGGCAAATATTCACATTCCAGTTTTGGGCATGCTAACCTTTTTGCAAATTAGGAAAAGGTAACAAGTCACAAGCGACAATTTCTAGGAAGAAATGTGGTATATCAAGGATCAAGTATAATAATATTCATAACAATAGCACCTTCTAAAATAAGCTACATGGTGTATACACAAAATATAGGTAAAGACACTTCCCTGGATACCGACGACTGTAGTGTGACACACGCAATAGTCTTGAAGTTGCTCGAGACTCTCTGGAGAATCGCGGTCATCACGTCTATATGGATTACTACACCAGTCCCAGTCTCTTTCAAAATCTGTGACATCTTGGATTTGGGGCATGTGGTACAGTCCGCACCAATAGACGTGGTGTGCCAGACGAGATCAAGGCAAAGCTGCAGAAGGGAGAGATAGTGTCCGAAATGATTGATGATGATGTGATGGCTCTAAAGTTGATGGATAAGTGCCCCGTGGCCATGCTTACCACTGTCCATGATGATTCTGTTGTCACTAAACAGCGACGAATGAGAGTAGTACAAGGTGGTGTGGAGGAGGTGCGTAAACCTGTTGTAGTCGAGCGATACAGTGAGTTTATGGGAGGGGTAGACACAGGAGACCAGCTGCTGTTATATTACGGGTTTTCACACCGTACCCTGAAGTGGTGGAGGAGGGCATTCTTCCATTTGATTGAAGTGGCAACAATGAATGCCTACATAATGTATCTCGCGACACCATATATGAAGGACGGCGGCTGACTCACAAGGAGTTCAGGATCCAGCTGGCAAAGGAGCTGTTGATGGACACAGTAACTGATGATGCAGAACCTCACAGCTGTGGACCACATTCGAAACCAAATCCTCATTTCGCCTCACTGGACGACATTTTCCAGCAAAGGTGGGTCTCACTCCTTCGGGACGTCCATCACAGCCTGACTGCATTGTCTGCAGCAGAAAGAAGGGTAATGGACGAAAGTCTACCACATACAAGTGCAAGCAGTGTGACCTCCCCATGTGTGTAGTACCATGCTTTGAGCTGTACCACACTAAAAGCAACCCAGAACGCTACCTGTAACATTTTAGTGTATCACTCGAACTCTCAGTATCTCTCATAGAATATTAGTTACACAATAATTGTGGCTACAACCCCTCATACTCCCCCTCTCTCTCCATACATCCACACACACACACAGTTATGTATAATCAACACAATTGGCCACACCCAACTTTATTTTTTGTCACGCACACACTCCCTTTCCAACACAAGAATAACCTCTGAATAAGTGCCCACCATCAAAGTGACTACGCTCGAAATCCCCAGTCCTACCTATCAGAGGCAACTTTATGCACACTTACAGGCCTGAGGCATGGCAACCTATATCTGTATAAAGCATACAATGTCCCAGGCTGACTATACCGAAGTATCTATGACTTGAGTATACTTACTTACCTCTGCAAATTTGTTCATTTGTCCACCCGATCTTCGACACTCACTGCACGTCGATCATCTACTCCGTCAACTTACAGGCCTAGCATGGTACCGAGCGACAATCTAGTAGCGTGCACACTGCGCACACAAAGACCTTGGACAGTAGCTAGCTTGTGTTGCACGAAGGTCAACTCGGAAGGTCATCAATTATCAGTCCCCCATCATACCACCCTTTTCCTCAAAAACGACATGTACAGCTTGTTTTGGTGGATAAATCTACACTTCTTCCTTTAGTGCTTTCATTGTACTAGGATGTGTGCGGCAAACTGATTGCAGATGCTTCTTTGAATTTCCGTGAGACTTAACCCTTTAAACGCGCACCCGGAAATGATAAGACCGCGGGCGGTGTCACGCGCGCGTTCATGAGAGCTAAACGCCTTGATGAACTCCCTAGAAATCGTGACCAGGTTTCAAATATTCGCCGAGTATTAGCTCCAATCTCCCCATATGTAGTAGTAAGGGTGTTCGAGATCCTTTGTTTATGGTGATGGAGCAATGTAAGCTGTGTGAATCAGGAGATAAGTTTGTTCGAGTTGTCACTGCCAGTCCTGAGCCGATGTGTGTACTTGCCACAGATCAACAGCACAATGACCTAGTGCGGTTTGCTACTAATCCCTATAAGTTTGGTGTCTTGTCAATTGACCCCACATTTTCACTTGGAGATTTCAGTGTCACATGCATTGCATATCGAAATTTGCTAGTAATTGATTCTCGCACCGGTGAGTCACCTATCATGCTTGGACCAATACTGGTCCACCAATGTAGGCTGTATGCTACGTATTACTTCTTTGCTTCTTCACTTATTGGTATCACTCCAAAGCTTACCAATGTATTAGCATTTGGTACAGATGGTGAGGAGGCACTTGTCAAGGCTTTCAAGCAGCAATTTCCATTTGCAGTCCACCTGAGATGCTCTCGCCACATGAAACAAGATATTCAGAGGAAGCTTAGCGTGGACATGGGATTCCCCTCTGATACCGTGTCTAAAATCATAGCACACATTTTTGGTCAGAAAAGTGGCCCTACTTTCTTTGAAGGGCTTGTCGATATAAATTCTGAAGATGAATTTGATAGCAAGCTTCAATCCCTTGAGCCAATCTGGGCAGAATTTGAGAATTTGAGATCGAAGAAATCCGATAACAAAATCACTTTTTATGCATGGTTTTGTAAATATCATGCAGAAGAAATCAAATCTACCATGATACGATCTGTGCGTGAAGCACCTGGGCTTGGTGATCCACCATCCGAGTTTTGTACGAATGATAGTGAAGCCATTAATTCAGCTTTGAAACAGTTTCTAGCATTCAAGAAATCTGATTGGCCAATCTTCAACGAGAAAATGAGGAAATTTGTTTCCTCTCAGGAAGAGGTTTGTAAATCAATCATTTGCCTTGGTCAGTATTCCTTAAGAGAAGAATACCAGCATCTTTCTGTTGTGCCAAGCAGATGGTTCACTTCCTTAAGTGATGATCAAAAGAAGGATGCACAACGGAGGCAAGCATCAGTGGATGACAGACAGAAGTTTTCATCAGAGCAGAATTTTTTAGCAGTGGATGACAAGCAGAACTTTTCATTAGTGAATGACAGTGAAGATTTCGATACTGGAGAGGATTTTTCCTTTGATCCCATTGACAATGTATGTTTCAGATGACCACTGTGACTTAACGCAGGAAGACAAACCAGCAGAAGATAATAGCCAGCAGGGATACGTGTTACCAGTAGACATAACGAAAGCTTCCCAGATCACAGGGCTGCCTACACTGATTCTTAGACAGATATGGTCTAAGGCTGCTGACCTTTTATTGGCCTCCAATCATGTAATGCCTGCTACAGGTTGCTCGAAAATGGCACGTATGGTGGCCAGCTCATCTCAGGCCAAACCTCATTTTGTCACCAATACTGATGATGGTCGTTTTGAGTGCAATGAAAACTGCCCTGCATTTCGCCAGCGTTGCATTTGCTCTCACACGATTGCAACGGCAGAAAGTAATGGATTGTTGCTATCATTTCTGGAGAATTATTGCAAGTATGCCAAGACTCCAAAGGGTAGTCGAAGTGTTACACCTAACTACACTCAGCTCTCCATGGTCAACCTGCCTCAGCGCACAGCTGGTCGTAAAGGTGGAAAAGCACCAAAAAAGAAGGCAATTTCTCGAAGGAAAGTTACTCCAAGTGAATAATGTCAGCCGCTCTCCGTGGAATGTCTAGGCCCACCTGCTATCACTTCTACTTCTGCTACAAGTAATAATATTATAGCACCCGATAATTCAACAGAGTCACTTTCAAAATTGTCACCATCAGTGACTGTTATTACAACCTCTTCTGGCAACTGGAATTGGAACTAGGATGGAATTTCCACACCAAGCTTTCATAGTATGCCTTCACCATACCCACCATATTTTCCCCCATCTCTCCCACCTTCCTACCCCCCGCCATCATATCCAACATTCTATCCACCTGCTATGCTGTACCACTCCCCTCTCACTGATGTCTCTAACTGTTATCCATACTCCTATGGAGCTCCAACTGGTCCTGGACCTTCATCCTCTTACAGTAAGCAGCAAAGTTGTGGTTCTCCTGTCTCTCCGGAGCCTTTCCTGATCAATTTCTCAATGGTCGAATTAAGGTGTGTGCTGGATGTAAAGGACCACATATGAAGGATGCCAAGAATGGTTTACTGCCTCCTCCGCATGACATCTGCATTGGACACTGTGAGCCTCTTACATTTCTGAATCCTTGCACAGGTTTAGAATCCAGTAAAATGGGCAATGCATACTACCATGTCAACCTAAGCTGCATCAAAAAGAAGCATCCTGACTTCACCCCTTCTCAGCTTACCTGTGAGGATGACATGAAGAGTGTTGCAACCCCCGCACTTTCAGTTTCTGTGGGATACCCTTGGACTCAGTATTCAATGAGATGAACTTGAACTTGGACACAAAATTTAATATTAATCATGTTCATTGGATAAACAATCACTGTTATAAAAATCACTTAGTATTATTATAATACTGATCTCTATGTAAGACGTCAATATTTGTCTATGTAACAAGTACGTTAGTCCTAGTTGGTAAAGGTCGTTGATAAACAAGTGCATGTCTGTAAAGCGAAGGAGGCCTTTTAAATTGGTCGGGGCGTAACCTCCGTGAAATTGTTATTATAATATTAATATAATATACACTCGGCCCAACTGGACAGTAAGAGCGCTCAAGATTCGACGTTGACGGTACATATCTGCACACTCAGATTTATCTCTCCCAGACAGTATACAGTCCGCGAATCCGTGAGTCCGGTCCGCTTTATACAGTAGGCCTTTGAAATTGGACCGTAGACGATTTGAAGCTTCACATCTTCGATATTCCGTACTAAAAGTGATGTCCAGATATCCCCTCATTTTTGCACCTGATACTGACCGACGTATCACCTCCAATATCGCAGAAACACTGGACAATATCACACCTCATTATTTTGTAGCATTTTCAAATCGATATGCTGGTAAGTATCAACAGTGGCTGTATTTATACTTACTATTATAATTTGTATTCATTAGCTTAACACTAGATTATATAGCTGATAATTTAGTTTATTCATTATATCCAGCTTTCTTTAATGGGTTAAATTTTTACCTATATGGTGAAGGTTGCCATACCTTATATGCAATCATTAACACTAAATATTTTGGTAAGGAGAGCACATGGCAAAATGTGACCTGCTATGAGAAAAGGGACCACTCGGGATATTTTATAAAATTGAGTGTTTGGTATGGATTGATAGCTCTATGTGTGCTGAATCCAGTGGTGCAAGTTTCATGAAAAATATTGATCACAAGCTGAGTTATGACCATTTTTATGCACTAGGGTAGGTATATTCATTTTTCGGAAAATGCGCATTTTTAATTAAAATTTACATTAATTTGTATGCGCCCAAGTAAATAATAATACCCATGTAATGGTCGGTGAAGTAGCCCGGCCGAGTAATAATATTACCAACGCACGATAACTTTTTATTATTGCATACGACTGACAGTACCAACTGACTATTTTACAGAATCACTGAGTCTATATACCATGAGCATGAACGACAAAAGGTGCGTGTGCAAAAACCACCGTCCGTGTGCAAAACCACAACATACTAATCCAATAACCAATAATAATGACAATGACAATAACTCATAATGATGATCAATGATACAGTTTGATAATAAGATCATAGGGTAACACAACTTCTCAGCGCTATTAAGGCCTGGGTCAGTGTGCATAGCTATAATATTTTTGTTATATTTAAAGCTTCATATCTCAGAAGTGCAGGATGCTAAGATGGTGGAAGTTGGACCAAATGTATGAGCAACTACTTCACTATCATCGACTATAATTAAATTAACATTTCATGTTGATGACGTCACGGAGTGGGCGTGACCGTACTTGCTATATAAAACACTAAAATTACTTGGGCGGAAACTTTGCACGCTAGTGACAACCATTAAATTTTACATGCAGGTATACTGGCATGC
The DNA here is from genome assembly GCA_963930775.1 of Cliona cf. orientalis. Lineage (NCBI taxonomy): Eukaryota > Metazoa > Porifera > Demospongiae > Clionaida > Clionaidae > Cliona > Cliona cf. orientalis. The sequence goes on from OZ005689.1 coordinate 21,001,011, forward strand.
AAGCTATCAACCCACGATTTAATATGGATTGTATGATGCCATGCCGTTGTATAATGTACAACTCACCAGGTACGCATCTCATTAATTGGACTTTTCACGCCATTTCCAGCTCTACATGTCCATACTCGCCCCAGATTAACGGGCGAAATAGCTATTCTTCAACAACATTAATTTCTTAGGACAATACTTTTCGCCATAAATGAGCGGAAACTTTCCGCCTAGACTAGAGCCACTTGTGGACCCCCAAATGCGGCCATTACTGTATTGAGTCACATGACAAGTAGACTCCACCCACACATTAGGGCGCGCATAATTTTTATGCGCGATCTATGTTCGCATGCAAATAAAGCAGCTGCTCCAAGTCTTGACAGCAAACCACCTCAAGGTAAGTGATAATTGCCCACAGTCACATAATACAATAGCAATACTACAAAGTCATGATTGAGGCATTTGAGGACCAACAGAGCTATACATACACATAAGATTATACTAAGAGTAATATTAATGTCTTGCTCAAATGCACAGCAGGACCAGACCTGGATGTAAATGTATTGTAAATTTTGTCGTTCTATAGCTCTGCTGTCCTCAACCAGCCTGATTTATACAATATGTGTGTATGCCTGCTGTATACATAATAACATGTGTATGCTTGTGTTCAAGAGGTGGTAGTTAGACTCCAGATCCATTCTTAAATCAGTATCTGTTGTGTTGACCTGTGTGTGTGTGTGTGTGTGTGTGTGTTGTGTTGTGTTGCATTGTGTTGTGTTGTGTTGTGTTGTGTGTGTGTGTGATAGAGAGAAAGTGGGGAGGGGTGCATACTACCATTAGTGCTATAGATGTTATACCCTAGAGCAGGGGTTTCCGAAACTTACAAAATGTAGCCATTTCATAAGGATATTGCTGACCACAGCTGATAATAAACGATGGTTGTATGGGAAACACTGGCTATTCAATCCAGGGACTGGTAGCCAAAGTGAAAGGCTACAGTAGTAAATGGCTATTTGCATAGGGAACCCTTGCTCAAATTTAACTGTCATTAGATCATAGCTGTAACAAATACTGCAATTTGATTGGCTACTGACAGGTATCTATATCTCATAGTCACCTACAAGATTTTCATAGTCACCTACAAGTTTTGCCCTCTGGCTCTAGCAATACAAAGCTATATGATCTAAACTTGTTAGACACTGTTTAGTCAGTTTCTATGTGATTTAGAAGACCTCAGGGCTCTCATAGAACCCTCGCTTCGCTCGGGATTCTATATAGAGTCCTTCGGTCTTCTAAATCACATAGAAACCTCCTAAACAGTGTCTAACTAATATTTAGCCTCGTCGCCAGGCCCTTCCTGTGAAGGGGAGGAGAAAGGGCCCGGTACCACCTGTTGCACATGCATGCAGAAACTACAACAGCATGACCTGGGGTCTCATAAACAGCTGTACAGTAAATTTCAAACACCTCATCACACGGCCTAAGATACACAAGGCTACACCAATATAATATACCCTAGTACCCTACGCTGCAGGAGGGGAAATATGTACAGATGTTTGTAGGACCCCTGGGTCTAAAATGCACATTGTGTAAATAACGCGCGGATCCCATATGCCGGGCTTTGTCAGATACGGTCACATATACAGGTTGTACGCCTTCTATAATTATGATAATATTTATGTATTTGTGCATGTATGCGTAGTCCACCAACGTCAAGGAAAGTGCCAAAGCACAAGAAACAACTTATAGCCAAAATAATATTGTGTAAGTTAAATGCTTATTAAGTTCTGTATGATTGCAAACTAATGACAACCCACAAACATACAACCACATAGCAGGACAGCTAAATCATACAAACTTCAACATGACTACACCTGCAATTAATTGTGGATTTGCCAGATGTGCTATCAGAGAACTTACGACGAGAAATACCGACAAGGTGAAACGAGCTTTTGAATTTCACGAACTCTTTAAGGACTGCCCAAACTATGGAATTGAAGAATCATACTTCGATAAGATTGGCACGAATGACTCACTCTTTAACCGTCACTGTAGTAAAATTATTGATTCTTGGCAGAAAAAATGGCACCCAAAGGAGTCTCGGCTAGACTATGAGAGAACTTTTGCCATCAGTAAATGGAAGGAACTACCAGATGATGAAAAACAGCTGCATACCCTATCATGTTGTCATCAGTGTCATAAACTTCACCTAGACACTCAATCCAAGTTTCCACAGAAACCTATTTTTCAACCAACCCCCATTATTTCACTGAACGATGAAGAGCTAAAGAGGATTGGAGCAAAGGATGGCACAAAGGGTGTCCTTAAAACACTAAACCAATCATTTAGAGAGGCATTTAATCAACCCTTCACTGATACACTTTTAACACATGGTGAATCACAGCTACAACGTAAGCCTACACAAGCGGAGATGAAGAAAAGACGACGACAGATATATAGAAAATGCCGGGACAAGGAGAATGACAGGCTAAAGGAGACAGCATCAATGGCAGTACTGATGGAAGATGAATCTCTTCGAAGTTATCAACGTAAGAGATTGGCTCAGAATTTTGAGACTCCCCCAACTAAGAAAGCTAGAACAACAAAGTCACACTCACCTAATTTTGAAAACGTGTCATGGGACAAAGAAAGTGTCCTTCGTGACCTTCGAAACCATCCACCTGCACCACCGCCTATAAACTGGCAGAAATTTGCAGAGGAACATCAAATCCCTGGTCAGAATCGAGGTCAAGTGGTGAAACAATTTGCCAAACACTCAGGAATTGATACGGAGAAACTGGATGGCAGAAAACCGAACCAACGCTTGAGAAGAAGGAAACGAAGACTACTTGGTGGAGAAATCTCAGCACCACAGAATCCACCACCAAAAGTTCTACAACAGCAATGGAAGGCATTGGTCGATGATGGTGAGCTCTCACTTGGAATTCCATGTGCACCACTCACATTAACCCACTTTATCACCAAGAATGGTCATCTTGAAAAGAATGAAGTGGTTGTGATGGGTCGTAAATTTCCATTAAGTGAGCTGAGGAAGACACTTTTGACAGCACAAGAGAAGTACATGAGGCTCAATACAGATGACGAGATCGATAGCATGCCTATGGAAGAGATAATTTCCCAAGCATCCAAATTTGATCACAAGTTTGATCAATCAACGAACATCAGTGAAATGAGAAAGAACATCAAACAATTTCAACGAACTCAACATCTGATATTGTGGCATGATCATGCAACCTTGCTAAATTTGGGATGTGTTATGATGACCATACACGTTGCTTATGATCCAGCAGTGTTTCTTACATGTGCAGAATACGAAGATCGTACCGCAGCTGATGGTGGAGCAAAGCAGCTGCAGTCCATCATTGAGCGACCAGTCATCTACATGCTTGCAGCTGGATCATCATCCATCGAGGATCAAGCAGCTCTTGTGAATGATAGGGTGGACTGTCTCCACACCTTATCAGAACCAATAGAAACCAGCACTGGAATCAAGATCAATGACAAGCTCAGATTCTTTGTTGGGGACCATCCAGCCCAACAGTTCGAGCGGGGGACCCAGCAGGGAGGCAAGTATAAGTGTGGTGGGTGTGGAGTGATGGATGTTATGATGGATGACCTTGCATACACTTTGCAACAGCCAAGACGTGACCTTCAAGGCATTCAGCAGCTAGCTACGGGTGGAAAGTTTGGGAGAGTTTCAGGAAAACTTAAACCATTTGATAAGCTCTTAGTGGCCCAACTGCGTGAAGAACTACATGCAAGAGGAAACTTTCACACAGATAGACGGAAAGATGAGCTTAGCAGTTCCTTGGAGGATACTCTTAGGGGAGTTCAACGTGTCCCCACAATACTATTGCTCAATCCTACTCAGCCCCTATCTAGGCTTAATCTACAAGACTACTGTGTGCTGGACAGTGAACCACTACATGATCTTAAGGGTCATTTTGGTAACCTACTTAAGAAGCTTTCCTCTCTATTAGAGGGCAATATCAGGGACACATACGACCAAATTATCAAGTCAACAACAACTGACAAAATGACTGGAGCAGATTTCAGAATCACTGCAATCCAGATCTACTTGTTTTTCCTTGAGAAAACAGTATCACCAAACATCCTAAAAGTAATGGAAACTGCCGTCTGCATGTCAAAAATGCTATATCTGTCTGACAAGGATCGTCACCCTCGACACATTCTACAATTATACAATGTTGCATGGCTACATCATGAACTCTGCCGTGAGCTTTTTGTACACTTTCACGGAGAAATCACAAGAAAACGGTTCTTTGGAACCTACCTGCATGCTCTTGTAGCTCATGCACCTCCTCAGCTAGAGATCGTGTCTCTAAGAACAGTTAACACTGAGAATCAAGAGAGGATTTTTGGCCAGGCCAGAAAAACTGCTACAGCTACGTCTAATCGACAACCACAAAATGTGATCAACTCAACGATACTTCGGCTTCAAGCGAAATCAGAGTTCAGAGATGTAACAGCAGTAGTTGCTCATGCAGAGAGCAAGGTAGCCAAAGCTAGTCACCATGTCCCACCTTATGCAGGAACTCACATAGAAGAGGCATTTATATCATCACGAATGAAGAGTTGGCAACAACATCTTCAACGTATTAGCCCTTACTTAGTCATGGGGAAAGGTGTTTGGTGGGCTAAAACAGCACATGGATATCACTTTTATGATGGTGAGTGTGATGACAACAGTCATACTGAGGGTCCTGAACTTATGCATTTTAGATCAGCAAGATTAGAAGATGTTGCCGTTAGGCAGAAAGAATCATGGGAAAAAATATGTTTGATGGGAACGGAACTACCAACAATGCAAATACAGCTCTACAATGATAGGGGATGCCCCAGCAATACTCTCACATTTCCCACAAATCAAGAAGACAACACAGAAGGAGTTATTGAAACAACTACGCCAGAAAGCAACAATATAAATGGATCATTGCCTGGGGACCTACACCTTCTAATGAGAGAGAGTACCCATAAGCACACAGATCTTGAAATTCTACAGGAGAGTACCCACGAGCACACGGACCTTGAAATTCTACAGGTTCCCTCTACAAGTGAATTGTCTACAAATGAGATGTCTAGTGAGCTAGTTAATGCGAGTACTAACACAGACATAAGATTAACGCTGGAAAACACCCAAGAGCCATCCCCACAGTACAAAACAAAACATGCAAGCCAAATTGCTATTGTGATTGGCAATAAACCAGAACTAGCGGTCTTTGATAGTATTCGTCATCAGCTAAAAACACAAAGGCCTACAACGGAATGCAAAAACAAACATGATACACTTCTAGCCAATCTACAAACACTAGTTCAAAGGGAAAGGACTACAACCATGGAACAGATTAAAAAAATTGAACGAGATCATTACAACAAATACAGCACACTTCCTAATGAACACAACTGCTCCGAGTTAAAGGAACTAATGACAAAATATAAACATGCAAGTAAGCTACTAGCACTGTGGAATATTATTATTTAATGTTTGTACAATCTCACAACACGTATACTGCTCACACTCATGTAAAACATGCATGTAATGTAGATTTATATCTCGTTTTTATGACAACATAAAAAATCAGATAATTTGATAATGAGGGTAACTCTCACATGCCCATACATTTATGTACCTATACATAATACAACTACATGTACATGAGCAAAGTGAAGGAGCCCTTGGTGTTACATGTACATTATAATATGATACACACACTCACAGCACACATATGCGAGGTCACACACATGTGCATACTCTCTCCCAATACACATATCCACACTACCAAACAAATACTACATGTATATGCGTATAATATACATGTACACACATACACACATATACATACACGTGTATGTATCACACACATACAATCGCCTACACACACATGTATGCTCACATCCATCCAAACACACACACACACACACTAGCACCAGATAGATATATATTCATCATTGGCCTACTTTATGATAACCCACCCCCTTCCTATAGCCGGCAAATTGCCTATAAAAACTTTAGTTGCTAGGCAACTACCAACAAACACTCGCATAAACGCATACACATACCACACATACTCTCTCTCTCTCACACACACACACACACACACACACACACACACACACTAGCACCACATACATTATGTATGGGGGTATCCCCAATGGATATTCAATTTAAGAACAGCCTCAACGTAGATAGACATTCACCTGCTTCAACATACATGTACACACACACACACACACACACACACACACATACACATGTATACATACATTGTACACTCATACTCCATATACACATATGCTCGCATTCACACACACTCGCACATACACATACCACATACATACATACATACATACATACATACACACACACACACACTAGCACCACATATGGGTATCCCAAATGGATATTTATTTAAGAACAGCCTCAACGTAGATAGACATTCACCTGCTTCAACATACATGTACACACACACACACACACACACACACACACACACACACACATACACATACATACATTGTACACTCATACTCCACATACACATATGCTCACATTCACACACACTCGCGCATACACATACCACATACACACACACTAGCACCACATGCATACATTGTATGGGTATTCTCAATGAATATTCAAAAGGTTTATTTAAGAACAACCTAAACGTACATAGACATTCAGCACCTAGCACCCCTATATAGAAGGGCTCATATTGCTCACTCACTGTAGGATTATGTAATCCTGCACACCTAATTGGATTGTGGCTAGAGTGTATGGCATGTACTCTGGGTGACTGCTCAACAACCAGTTTTATAACACTCTCGAACACTACTCTACTGTACTTGGTTGCTTAGTAACTTACAACAAATACAAATACACTCACATACATGTGCATACACACTTTCACATGCACTACACTCACATACACACATAATTAATTATACTCCACACACACGCTCATACTCCACATGCACATATGCTCGCATTCACACAAACACACTCGCGCATACACATACCACATAATATACTCTCTCTCTCACACACACACACACACACTAGGACCCACCCACATTGTAAGGGTATCCCCAATCAATGTAGGCAGACATTCACCTGCTTCAAGAGGACCCTTCTAATTGTCAAAGCCAGGCACCTAGCACCCCTATATACATGCAGCTACACTTGCACACTCGTATAATATTATGCATATACAAATACACTCACATACACACACACATTCATGTACATGTGCATACACACTTTCACATACACATACACTACACTCACATACATTCGCATACACATACATTAATGGTGGCTGACCTGGCGCTATGGCCTACATGTACTTTATGACCCAACCCCTTCCCATAGCTGCCTATAAAACTTGGGTTGCAACTACCAACAAGCACATGCATACATGCACTCACACTCATATATACACAATTTTTTGACCTTTTACTATTATAGACACAATAAAAGGTCATGAACTCTACAACAGCTGTTACACAAATTAGAATACTCTCCAAACCAAAACACCTGCACATTTTTGCACAATGTACATGTACATATATCTTGCACACACTCATACACATACCTGCAGTACTCAACAGATGGCATATGACAAAAGGTCATGAACTCGACAACAGAAATTAGGATACACTCCCATCCAGACACCTGCACATTTTGCATAATGTACATGTACATACACTCAATAATAATAATATTATGTCAACCGGTATTCATACCATGCATACCATAGTGTCCCAGGCTCCCTGTAAGTGTCCATGTACTGCACTTCAAGGGGTCAATGTAGCATTATGCATACCCCATGCAGGCAAAAATTGCAACTTGTGCTTAATCGCCCATGAGCTCTTACCCGGGACACTACAATACGTAAGACTCGCCAAGTGACAGCAGTATGTAGTGTAATAACTTGCACAACTTTAGAACATGCACCCTTCATGCACGTACAAAGGGCCTGGTTAAAAAAGGTTGCTTTTTTGTCCTTGAAGTACATAATATTGCTGGTTGCAAAAGCGTGATCATGTGACATTATTGGAATGTAATGATCTGTGGGGCATACTGGCATGTGTGTGCCCACCTTATGCACACAGCTCAAGGAAGTGGTGGTTAGTTTCTATTTAACACACACCAAAGTTGGCATTCAAGCTGGATATGCTACCTTTCGATCAGACTATTTGAGTGGGTGGGGCTGGCATGCGGGACTACACAGATACTGACGCGTGTATGTAAATCGAAATTCACATCATACACTACATACGCATCAAAGTTAATCTGGAATTATCAGAGCACAAAAATCTATAATCAAGGGCTTGAGTACCTTTGCTATTATATTTATAATATTATAATATTATTATAATTTTACCTGATAGTCCGATCTTTTATGTACAATTCTTGATGGAACTATATGTACACTGTACAAGAGCAAAATTAATAAAATCAGTCATCAATACAAATAAGGCGGGCTTGATATTCTAAAACTTACCTCCGCAGTACTGTCCCTGTCCAATATCCATCGCTGAGTACGCTGGGTACCTCAAGCGGTGACCGTAGCTTCGATCGTCGTACTGAGCGGCACGGTTTGAATATTCTCAGCCATGTTTACAGGCCCAAAGCGGTGTACTTTCCTTTGGCAATGGGTTCCTTCTATGAACGATTGTACGTCCTGTAGCTCGGCTCTCGACAAGTCGACAAGTACATAACATAGTAGCTAGCTTATACTCGATGTGAATTTATCACGAGGGCTCGACTTATTATTTCGCGATTAACGTAGGCGTGGCCGTCATAAGCGCGTGACCACACGTCATTTCCATAGTAACGCGGGCGCCGCAGACCAAGCGTGGGTGGAAGCGGGAGTTTCAGCTTGGACAGGCCTTAATAGCGCTGAGTTACTAATAGTAATGATGATGATTAATGTCACAGTCACATCTGTTCACTACACAGCCCCCCTCTCTCAGGAATACGTCTCGTATTCATGAACTGAAAAAATCTGGAGGATGTCTGTTTCTGGTTGGGTACCTTCGGGGAGTCGGTGATTGAGGTGGACGGACACTAATTTGAGGGGGAGACTGTTGTCGACCTGGCAATAGATTATCTGTAGAATCGCTATCTTCCACAATTTCCAGGTGAGTGCCAAATTCGTTATTCGTCGGTCCTTGTCGCTGCTCATCGCTAATGGTGTAGTCATTTGCTGGATGCTGAGTGTTATCGAACTGCTTGCTCAGACGGATATTCGGATGACATCTTTTAAGTCTGTCGAAATGGACAACTAATCTTTTAGCTCGATTTCTGACATGCTGTATTCGATACGTCACTTGTGATAATCGCTTGACAACTTTAAATGGTCCTGTCCACCACTTGTGGAGTTTCTTTGACTTCCCCCGAGGTACCTGGGGGGTTAGTAACCATACCAACGCACCAACCTCGTGTGGCTCACCATGAACTTTCTTATTGTACACTTCTGTTTGCCTTTTTTGCTTTCCTTCCAGCGATTCTCGAGCTAAACTGTACGCCTGTGTCAGTGACTCCTGTAGTTTGGTGGCATACTCACCATGGCTCATGCTCTCTGGCTCTGCTGAACCATACATCAAATCAACTGGGATCCTTGCTTGTCTCCCAAACATGAGATAGAAAGGAGTGAATCCAGTAGTAGCATGTACACTCGTATTATATGCCATACATGCTTTACTAACATACTCTTCCCAGTCCTCAGGACGTTCTCCCACAGAAGTCGCCAACATCCCCAGGAGTGTGCGATTCCAACGCTCTGCTAATCCGTCGGATTGTGGGTGATAGGCTGTCGTTCTAGATTTCTGTATGTTGAGAAGTTGGCACACTTCAGCCAGTAAACGAGACTCAAACTGGTGCCCCTGGTCACAGTGGAGCTGCTCTGGAGGTGAAAATCAGAGGAACAGTTCGTTGGTTAGTTTCTTTGCAATTGTTGTGGCCTCTTGGTCAGGGATGGGATATGCTTCTGCCCATCGTGTAAAGTAGTCAGTAGCCACTAAAATATACGAGTTTCCCGATTCTGACTGGGGGAATGGGCCTAGAATGTCTGTCGCCACCATTTGCATGGGGTATCCAACACAAACTGTTTGAAGTTTGGCTTTGTTCTTGGGATTAGGATGTTTCCGTTGTGCACAAGCACTGCATGTTTGACACCAATTTTTTACATCCCTGGCGTGTCCCGGCCAGTAGAATCTTTCTTTTAGTTTGGCCAGTACCTTGGCTTCTCCAAGGTGGCATCCAGTAGCTCCTTCATGTAGGTCCCGTAGAACATCCTCCCGCTCGGATTTCAGCATGACTAGTTGATACACCATCCTAGAGCCATCGGAGCTTTCCCACTGTCGAAATAACACTCCATTCCGGATCACTAGCTGCTCCAACAGCTGCAACAATCGTCGCGTTTCCAAGCTCTGGGACTTCTGCTCGTCTGTGTCTGGTTTTACTTGCTCTTCCTTGGCCTTGAGGACCACGTTGAGGTCAGGATCTCTTTGTTGGAGCTCCCTCATTTCCGATTGATGAGATTGACTTTCAGAGGGTTGTGAGATGTGGGCCACTGTCTGATGCTCCTCACGACCACATTGATTGCAGGGTAGACGGGATAGTGCGTCTGCGTTCTGGTGACTCTTTCCTTGTCGATGGACAATACTGAAGTTAAATTGTTGTAGTTTCTCGAGCCGTCTCGCCAACTGCCCCTCTGGGTCTCTGAATGATTGCAACCACGTTAACGAGCCGTGGTCAGTACGCAGGGTGAATTCTCGGCCCAACAGGTAAGGCCGGAAGTGTTGTGTGAAGACTACAACAGCCAATAGTTCTCGGCGAGTTACACAATACCTGCGTTCTGCCTTAGTCAAGGATCTGCTTGCGAAGGCTACCACACGTTCACGTCCCTCATCGTCCTTCTGAGAAAGCACAGCACCAATGCCAAAATCGCTGGCATCTGTATCCAAAATGAAGGGTCTGGCATAATCTGGATAGGCAAGTACCGGTGCTGTTGTAAGCTTTGCCTTCAGTTCATCAAAAGACTGCTGGCACTCTGCTGTCCACTTGAATGGGCAGTTTCTCTCCGTGAGCCGATGCAGGGGCTTAGCGATCTGTGAGAAATCCTGGATGAAACGTCTGTAGTAATTTGCGAAGCCTAAAAACTACTGGACCTCTTTGGTAGATCCTGGTTCCGGCCAATTGACCACTTTGTTGATTTTGATTGGGTCCGTCGAAATACCCTCACGAGATACAAGGTGTCCTAGGTACAATACTTCATCCTGTAAGAACGCACATTTTTTTGGCTTCAATCTTAACCCGGCCCCACGCAGACGCTCAAAAACATTCTGTAAGTTGCGAAGGTGTTCTTCAAATGATCGTCCCACCACCACGACGTCATCGAGATAAACCAAACATGAGGACCACTGGAGACCCGTCAAGACCAGATCCATCAGCCGTTGAAAGGTTGCCGGTCCGTTGCAGAGGCCAAAAGGTAGCACGTTAAACTCGAACAGCCCTTGCTGGGTGCAGAAAGCAGTCTTTTCTTTGTCACCTTCTTCCAATTCCACCTGCCAGTATCCGCTCAACATATCGAGTTTGGCTCCCGCCAGCGTATCCAACGTGTCGTCTATACGTGGGAGAGGGTATGCGTCACGTCGCGTAATAGCGTTCACCTTCAAGGGCAGAGAATAGGTAGCAAAAGTGGGGGGGGGGGGGCTCAAACCTTTGATTGTGTACTGTGACAATGATGGTTAGGCTATGTGCATATGCCTATAGCCTCGTCTTTTGGGAAATCCGTCTCCACTGCTGCTACTGGAGTGGGTGGGGCTGCCTCTTCAACAATTCCCACCTTGGTGCCCTTAAAAACAACAACAGATTCACATTGAGTATTGATCATACGTATAGGCACATAGGGTGAGGAAACATTGACCAATGCATTGGCTACACTCACCGGTAACCGTCCTGAACGGTCTCCCTCGAGCACCCATATTCCATCTCGTAGTGGTTTGTCAATCCTTGCAGGCACTTCCTTTTCGCTGAAAGCCGGAATACGGATTGTTTCATCCAGGGTCACTCGTGCTTGCACAATCACTGGTTCGGAGGACACATCATCCATCGCAATGGCTACTCCTCGGTTGCCGAACTGCAAGCGTCGTTGTCCTATCTCCAGTGTGCACTGGTTATCCCGCAAGAAATCCCCTCCTAGTATGGCTTCTGTTGTCAACGCTGATGCCACCACCACTTGGGTGTAAAAATGCTCTCCGGCGATATCGATGTCCACAAATGTTGTACCCCAAACCTCCAGTGGCCTCCCTGCTACTCCAACTAGTGGCTTTCCTGTCCAGGGCTTAAGTGGTGTCTTTGATGGAGGGAGACTCTCCCATTTATCATGATGGATGAGAGTGACAGCTGCTCCTGTGTCCAGGATATATTTGGTGGGGGTACCATTCATCCTTCCGGATATGACAAAATTGCAGTTCTTCGGGACCATGGCGACTGTGTCGTTAGATGCAGGTCGGTTGCTCCGTCGTGGACTGGCACAGCCACGAGCAAAATGTCCTGCCTGACCACATTTGTGACAAATAATCGCATTCGGGCGGGTTGCCGTAATAGGTGTAGGAGCAGGGGAAGGAGCAGGGGGCGGGGGAGTTGTTTGTGGTACTTGCTTCTCAAGCCGATCTAGTCTCTCCATCATAGCTCGTAGCATCTCCATCATTTTGTCCTGTTTACTCTGGACTGCGGCAACAATTTGACTTTCCTGTAGGTCCACTGAGGCAACTTTGTGGGGACGTGGGAGCAGGTAGGATTCCATCTCGAGGGTGGCGCTGACGGCATCAACTAGTTTATCGGGTCTTTTCTGCTTAACATTGAAAGCCACTTGCGGGTTATCCAATTGACTCAGGTACTGATTGAGGGCAAGTCGTTCACGTGCCTTTTCATCTAGGTCTGGGAAGGCTCGGTCCGCCAGAACACGCAATTCATCAGCATACTCGGCCCATCCTTCTCCCGGTTTACGCTTCCGGGTACTGAACTCACTGAGGTAGAGTTCCATTTTTGTTCTCAGGTTCAAATCTCTCTTTTGAGTGCCTTCCTCAGGGAATCATAGTCAGCCTTACTCGTGTCAGGCAGTCTTCCATAGGCGGTCTGGGCCCGTCCTACTAACCGCACCCTCATCCATAATAATTTTCCCGCGTCATCCCATTCGTTTACCGCGGCCACGCCCTCAAAGTGGTCCACCCAGTCATCAAACGATCCCGTCCCATTAAACGGCTCTGGGGTTATGAGAGGTCGAGGCTTCGTACGTGGGGTTCCAGTTCGCTCTCCGCCACCATCATCACCGGTACCTTCTTCGCCGTCAGCCATAGACGGTCTAGTCTCGATCGATCGCGTCAGGTGACTTTTCGATCCTGCCGACTATGCCAGTGTAATGGTCGGTGAAGTAGCCCGGCCGAGTAATAATATTACCAACGCACGATAACTTTTTATTATTGCATACGACTGACTGTACCAACTGACTATTTTACAGAATCACTGAGTCTATGTACCATGAGCATGAACGACAAAAGGTGCGTGTGCAAAAACCACCGTCCGTGTGCAAAACCACAACATACTAATCCAACAACCAATAATAATGACAATGACAATAACTCATAATGATGATCAATGATAGTTTGATAATAAGATCATAGGGTAACACAACTTACTAATAGTAATGATGATGATGATTAATGTCACAGTCACATCTGTTCACTACACCCATAACTATAGTTTACATGTCACAGTCACATCTGTTCACTACACCCATAACTATAGTTTACATGTTTCAACTCTATGAACATAGCATATCACTATGAAGCCAAAAATCTACATTTTCTAATAGACCAAAAAACAGAAAAGTGAAAAATAATAATCTTCCACACATTTTAGCAATTATTAGAAAATGAAAAAATATCCCAAGTGGACACTTTTCTCAAAGCGGGTCACAAAATTGGCAAAATTTCTCCTTATGAAATACCGTAGGTCGGGTTTTAATTGTGAATATCTATTGCGAATTGCGAGTTTTTCTACGTTTCGCAACTAATAGATTCACAAACACAAACGTGCATTTATACTACAGTATGGTACGGGGTTGTCCATCGCAATTATTGAATTCACAATTTGGCCTGACTTGACTAGAACGCTATTATTAAACTACGCTATTAAAACCTGTCCTACGGTATCTGGCTAGCTATACTATGGTACTACATACCATTTTTTACCTTCGCCGCAAAGCGTAGGCTGAGGGTTAGTGCTGTGCCTTGCTGGTCAGTCGTCAATGCAGTGACAGTGTAAACAGGTAGTGCCTCTCAAGTGCATAATTCAGTTTACATATGTCACAGTGGCTTTCAGTTTTTGTAGTGATGTAGCCTGGTGCCTTCCCCTAACTCCCATTGACTCTGAAGAAACAGTACCAGTCAATACTCCCGATACTTACTGAACAGGATGAGACATGCTATAGATCAACACGTGGTGGCTCAAGCCAGTGGCCCTGGGTTCGATTCCCGGTGGCTGCCCGGATTTTTTCTCTTCCAGCTAGCTTTAGGATGTAGATGGGGTGATGAGAGTGTGTGTGCCCATCCTTGTTAAGCTAAGAACTTTCATGTAATTACTATTGTTGGGGCTCTGTGCTTTGGTGATTTAATTATCCCGGCAGACTCCGTGAACGTAGTTTGGGTATAGGGTTGACTTTCGCCCTTAAAGGTGGAAGGGGGGAGTTCGGGTGCCTAAGGGTGGTCGTAGCTCAGTGGTAGAGCGCTGGTGGCTCAAGCCAGTGGCCCTGGGTTCGATTCCCGGTGGCTGCCCGGATTTTTTCTCTTCCAGCTAGCTTTAGGATGTAGATGGGGTGATGAGAGTGTGTGTGCCCATCCTTGTTAAGCTAAGAACTTTCATGAGTCATGCATACATGTAGCAGTGAGAGTTCTGCACTCCTGTAGATGTTAGCCTAGAAAAAATCACTAATAACATTCTAATAACATTGTGCTGTATATGTGGAAATATTCACCAGAGGATAATGCAACCTTTACCGTATTGGCAAACAATGTTATTTTGTGAGTTACACTCATAAGGTATCCGTATTGGGTGATATTTGTGACCAGAGATCTGGGAAAACCCGGCATATAGCGAATTTTATGATTTTTTAGGTAGCTACATATTTGATAAGCTCTACCATGGGGCTTACCCGCATTCAAGTTTCAGAGCGACTGTGCGCTTTGTTGTGGAGATACAGCGCTTTGTTTGCGATCGCGCCACACCCCCAATAATTGAAAAAAATTACAGTCCAAAAGCGTTGCTATGCACGCGTATGGCGTTTCCGCATACTACGCGTGACCCGGAAATCAATTAAATGGACCTGGGCGGAGCCATTCGAAATGAACGTAAAGATCAAGCAAGAGTTGAATTTCGTTGTTGACAACGACAGCCGATTGTTCTTAGATGCCCAAGAAGCTAAAAAGGTGAGCGAACGTACAGTAGTTTGATGAATCTAGCTGTATCTAGGTAGGGAATTCTAATTAGCGCCCATAGCAACGGGCTCCGTGTACGGCTGCCGTACAGACTAGGTAGGTCAAAATGAAGGCTTATTTCGCCTTGGTAACTTACGTTTACCCTCCGTAGGTGGTGGCAAAGATATGAATATAACACAAACTCGACCTTGACATTTTTTGACATGAGGTACTAAAAGCGCGCATTGCGCTGCTTGGGCGTTCTCGCGATATGCCGGGTTTTCCCAGATCCGGTCACATTTTTCAAACTGCACAACTTCATTCTCGTCTCCCTCCGACAAACTCACTGAAAACATAATTATTATTTGTTGCTACAGGTCACACATGTACTTTTCCTGGGTGTAAGAATGTTTTAGTTTTGGATGGCAATCAAAAAAATCAAAGATCTATTTGTATTGCAAAGGATGCAGGCTACATTGAGTTATCAAGTATTTCAGGCTCAATAAAGTCTGGGTGCATTAATACGCCTCAGTATAATTCCAGATTTTGTGAGGTACATACACCATACACCTAGAGCTTGCAATACTCAACCTATTCATCTTAATGAAGGCCAACTGGAGACAGAAGAGCCAAAAGATTTCAGTAGCACACACTTGCATGGTGCCAGTGCAGGTGAACCTGTTGTACAACTTTTGCTGGAGAAGAAAACAACTAGGCATGACACCTACTACAAGGTAGTTTCCATACAGACTATACTGTATATGTGAAAGTTGTCACTCGATACAAATTTCAGCTACCTTTTTGTATTGTAGAAACAGTTTATGGGAATATGGTAAAGGTCGGTACCGTATGGCGGATAATTTTCGTGGAAAGTCTGAAAAGGCCCTCAAAATTAATTTTTGTGGTTTTAAATTTTGTGGCAGCAACTAGTCCAGGGGCGTGGCACTGCTGCACAAGCGATAATGTATTCGTTACACGTGCTCACAATCTTGTTTGTTTACTAAGCCATACCTACAGAGACTTGGACTAATAGCATGAGATATAAGAATATTAGCTAGTGTTGTAGACACTTTCAGCTGGATGACAATGGCTACTGTTACTGTTGCTTGCTAATACTGGAAACTGTTGGCCACGCCCATCATCATATCACCATAATATGTGACTGTACCTGGAAAAACCCGGCATCTCGCAAAAATACTGAAAATCGCGATTGTGCAACTACCACTCATAACCTACCAGCTGCGCGATTTTGGAAGCGATCGCGCGTACAGTTTTTCAGATATGACGCGTTTTATTCGCTCGTGTCCGCTGTATTGGAATAGAGAAAATACGATCTAAACACGTTGCTACGGAGATGGGAGGGGCCTCCGTATACGTCCGCATACGTCACGTGTCAGGTGCGGTTTGTAAAGAATCAGCTGACAGAAAAGGTCGATAACAAAGCCGAAGAGCCAGGTAAGGATTTAAAATAGTATTCTGATTAAAAAAATGTGTTTGTGGAGGTGCATAAAGTAATTTAGGCCTATTTTAGAATCTTAGTTTAGCCGATTTGAGATACAGTGTACGATAGTATGAATCTAGCCGTAGTAACCACACTGGTCTTCGGACTTAGATCCATCTTGCGCTTGTGTAGGGGTTGGTTTACACAGCAAATGTAGCTTTTGCAGAAAATTCATGGCAAAATAACAAAGCCAAGTGGCGTAAATGTAATATAAACGCCATGCTTTCATTATAGGGATTAATGGTGCTCGGTAAAGTGACAAGACGATATCGGCAATGAACAGAATATCAGCTTAAGAAACAGCCAGGTAACGACTAGAGAGTAGTATTCTACTACTAAAATAGGGAGGTTCATGAAGTGAACTAAACATAGTTTAGTGCAGTGACCTGTCTACATACGGTGTATAATATTTGCTACACTTTTTAGGACTGAGATCCCCTCGTGTTAATGAAGGGGTTATTATTATAGCTTTAAAGAGATACTATGCATGGGAAGAGCAAACAATAAAAATGAGTTAGTCGCCATGTTTCTTTCCATTACAAAACATATCCATTGAAGCAGGGACATTCACTGCTATCAATGGTCGGGCAGATGTACAAGCTCTTTAATTAGTGTGCGTATTGTTTCCTAATTGAAAGTGGCGAATATAATGAATAAATTGACCTAATTAACCTTTGACCGTCTTCTATAGCATTGAACAGTGACCATGGTCTATGGCTGAACGATGGAATCTCAGGCAGCGAATCATTACCAGACTAGAGGAAACCGCGTTAACTATAAGGAGCTGACCAAAGTTGTCCTACCAAGAGCTGTGAGGGAAAAGCAAGAGACCAAGCTGTACTCTGTCAATATAGTAGAGCACTCATAAGGTTTAAATTCACTATATTGGATATGACAGCTGTGAAGATGAATGGCGCGATGAAGGTGACATTGTCGATTTGTCTGAGGCACAACCAAGTCATCTACTCTCATCTACTCTCATCTAATTACAGCCTGTATCAAGAATTGGCGTTATTGATCAAGACGAGCCCACGTAGACCCAGGAAAGAAAACCCTGAGGTAAAGATCTCTATGAGTTTTGACAAATTGCAATTTGATGGTGTATTCGAAAGCTGGGAACACTGAAACGTGAAGAAAGAGGTGTTAAGAAGTATATATACAATACGCCATTACTCTGATCTGTATTCTCTTCTGGGAAGTAAATGGTTTATTAGAGGGATTAATGAAAATGGTGATTTTTGTTACGTTGTGCTCGACACAGTCATGTTTTATCTCTCCGAGAGACTGCCCCTTGTCGACTATCAGCCTACAGAAAATGGATCAGGATTAAAAAAGCTGTACTTCAGAGGCTACAGTTTAGTGTTTTCATTTGTGAGACGATGGTGTAGCCAGCAAGGAATATTTAATACATCAATAATTCAAAAGATCACATGACAATCACTGTACATATTTACCCTCAAGCATGAGGTATGCATGACATAAATTAATGCATGTGTATACATGGCTCATATTCAAAAATACTTAGTCTTGTCCTACTGAAGTTTGTTGAGTATAGTGTAGTCTTGATCAATAACGCCAGTTCTATGCTAGATTGCCCTGTCTGAACTGCTTGAGGGTGCATTAGCAAGTGTGCATGTTCGCTTGTTATGTCCAGGTTGAGAGCATAAAGAACACATACTGGTACGTTTCTCTCTTTCGTACCCTGAATCTGTCAAAAACTCGACCCAATTTTTCCGTAGAAGTATCTGTTTCAGGCCTCAAGCTCTCTATGGTTACTTCCCCTGAAATAAAATTGAGTGTACACGTCCAGTTTTTCAAGTCCTTGTTGAGTAAAGGGGGATATAGATCCATGAATACGAAGTAACTCGGGTAAGTGAGCAACCATCAGATGCATGTATGGAGTAACATTTTTGGTTTGATAGATGCTGAGAAAGAGGCTTAGCCAGGTCTTACCTTCGGCTTCAAAGTTATCGATTTCCTCGGCTGTGATCGAATCGGCTCGGACAGTTTTAATCAATTGAAAGAATTGCTGCCAAATTTGCTGTACAGTCTCCACATTTGGCAATTGTGGGAAAATGGAAGGCCAGTCAACCTTGGAAAAGAGCCGGTATTTTTTTGGTCCGGTCAGGTCTCGCCATTTAAGAGTATTGGAATCCTTGCAAATGTAGAACTGGAAGGGAACCTTACAAGCCTCATTTAGGTACTTTTCATATACCGACACATGACGAGCCTTGTTACGATCGAGTAGCTTGCACTTATCAATTCCGTCTTGTCTTCGCAATTCGGTTACAAGCAAATTGATCAGTACATCCCCAATTCTCAGGAACACGTGTAAATTGTCTGGTATTACTCGATGCATGGGGATGGATGTAAACAGAGGTTCGTGTGACACATTGTAACGGGTGGTGGATTGTTTAGGCAGCTTCGAAGCATCAATTATTGATTGAGTTGTACGAGCACCTTGTTCCTCGTCAATAATTGACCATTGCATTTCAAGAGAGTGGCGTTGGTTCTTGGCACACTTACACCAGATACACGAAAACGTTGAGTTAGCGGCATCTAGTCCACAAACTGCTGCAATGAACATCCAGTCACCACCTAGATAGAAATGAACGTCAAATCTTTTCCCTAATACCGAAATTCCATTTGAGGATATCTCAGTTATCTCATCTCTGATGTCTCTAAGGCCAAGAGCAAGACTAGGATAGTCCTCAGACTGTTTTAGGAGACACACAGAGTGATTTCCACATGAAGATTTTGCTGCAGACCCTTCTTCTAATAGTGTAAATCCAAATGTAACTATATGTAGTCACTTCCCTATCCATGTTCCATCGCCTGTTACCTTCACTCTTATTGCTCCAAGAGACAGAAACTCGGCATCATTTGCAGCTGTTTGAATCAAATGTTCAAGTTTCTCTAAGAACTTTTCCTTCAATGAAATTTGCACACCTGTTGTTCCTTCAGGGGTATTTTGTGACCGGATTTGGGAAAACCCTCCGTATGGGATTTTTTCAGAAAATTGAGTTTGATGCATGGTTGATAAGCTCTAGCATAGAGCTAACCCGCGTTCAAGTCTTAGGCCGATCGCGCGCTTCGTTGTGGAGATACAGCGCTTTGTGATCGCGCCACACCCCCAATAATCGAGAAATTACGGTCCAAAGACGTTGCTATGCACGCGTATGGCGTTTCCGCATACTACGCGTGACCCGGAAATCAATTAAATGGACCTGGGCGGAGCCGTTCGAAATGAACGTAAAGATCGAGCAAGAGTTGAATTTCGTTGTTGATAACGACAGACAATTGTTCTTAGATGCCCAAGAAGCTAAAAAGGTGAGCGAACGTACAGTAGATCGATGAATCTAGCTGTATCTAGGTAGAGCATTCTAATTACCGCCCATAGCAATGGGCTCCGTGTACTGTGGCTATGCCGACTAGGTGGGTCAAAATGAAGGCTTATTTCGCCTTCGTATAGCACGACTAGCCTCCGTAGAAGACGGCAACAGTTAGAAGGGTTGTTCGACATGTATATGACAAAATCTGGACTTTGACAAATTTGGACCTGAGCTACTAAAAACGCGCATTGCGCGAATCGCGCGCGGATCCCATACGGAGGGTTTTCCCAAATCCGGTCACATTTGTGACCTCCCACCTTTGATTAATTTTTTGTACTTGCTTATCTATTTGACATGACCTTGGTAGACTTCGTTCACTCATAGCTAACTCATGGTATGCTGCATTAGAAATGGAGTATTTGTCTTTGACGAGTAAAATGCTCTTTACTGTGTTTTCTTTGTCAGATTCAAGTACTGAGGTCACACAATCATCGTTATTTGTCTTCACAATCAACGTACTACCACCGGACCTGGTCCGCATTTGTAGACTGACCACTTCTAAATTCTCGTCTAATGCTGCAGTAGCAGTGTTCTTTATTTCCTCCAATTTATGTCGCTTGTGATGTGGTGTGTATTCATCCCAGTTTTTTCTTGCTTTCCGTTTCTGTGATTTCCCTTGGCCACTGGTTGATGGCGAGATCGTGGATGATTGCTTTTCTTGAAGAGTCACATTTTCTTCTAGTTGTGCTACTCTGCTTTCCAATTCGGATACCAGTTGACGCTCTTTTGTCAAATCTTGCTGTAGCTTAGTTTGATTCTCAATTAATGCCGATCGTACTTCTGCTGGTTTCAAAGCAATATTCCAAGTAATTTTCTTCCACCTGTCTAATAGAACTCTGCGTCGTTTGGAGTTCAACGGGTAAATTTGTTTCCCCATTCTCCATAGCTTTGCTCGCAAAACAGATCGTAACCGCTCAGATATCACTGGTTGAAAATGGGAATGGGCACTGATGGCCCTTGTCAGAATTCGATCAAGTTTTACTTGATAAGGTGCCCCAGAACAAGAGGTTCGACAACCACGACTAGTATCGTTGCTTAAATCAATAGTGGGTGATCCTTCCTTGTTGGGCTTCGAGATGCTATAAAGAAAATACCTGCAAAACAGTAAGAAAGCTATTTCACAATCTGGAGTCAATAGCAGTTATATAGTCTTCATTTTTACTTACAACCCCCTCCCCCACCACCACCACACGACACCACCAAGAGCGCACATACACATTCAACCGTGTATAGTAGCAGGAGGCTTTTAATAATATAACGCAGCACAGTACACGTATAGCACAGGGTAGTTCAAATTCATATTGATTGGAATTTGGATGTCCATTCAGCTCCTCACTCATACACATGTGTATCACTGAGATTGGCAATAGGTTGCAAGCTAGCAGCTGGCATATTATTCACATCTATATATAGATTGTTTCCTTTAGTTTACGCCTATAACCGTACGAAGTACGGAGCTCTACTAAAAAAAGAGTTATGAGCAGAAACTTAATGACGTCATGTTTTAGCAACACAGTATACTATTTATATACATACACTATACACTAATAGTATAGTACATATGAATAGTTCAATTAGGCAATAGCTTCCGCTTCTCATTTCCACATGAACTTAGCACCATCGTGTAGCGCTGGAGTAGGAGTTTCAATTGCAGGGCGTACGGCTCTGAAACATACATAAAGTTAAAAAGAAGTCATTTGAGGGGGTCTGTATGGTTGATACCTCCACGGACACCTGTGCATGTGAGTTGTAATTGCCAATTATTGCGTGGGTGTAGCACTACAATAGGCTTGTAAGCCTGAATGTCCTATGATTTATTGTAATGCTCTTAGAAGTTGGTGGTGTCGAGTCGATGGGTTCAGGACAAACACTGTCTTGGCATTCTGGGGGACAGCAGTCTCGTATCTTCTCAAAGAGATACTTTCTCCTCTCCAGTGAAAACCCAGGTGGTGGAATAATTGCTCCTTTTTGTCTGGACTCCATGTGGGATCCCTCAGAACTGTGCCTCCAAGTATACGGTTTTGTCTGTATTTTTACGGATTTCACCTTACCTGTACGGTTGTACGGAATTTACTATAAATTTACGGATTTTTGCGGTAGTATACTGTTAGCTGTTGTAACCCGAACCATATGACCAGTGTCAGGTCTGTAAATAAAAATGGATGCTAGCACCAGTTCAAGTACCTTGACTGACTCGATGTCTATGGGTGATGATGACTCTGAGACTGAAGAAGCGGTGCTTCCTAAACGACCAAGACTCGGTTCTCAGCGGAGATCGATCGTCACAGGGAGCGGAAAGTACAGGAAGAGCTGGAACATACCGTTTATTGTGGCAAGCACAAAGGGGGAAATATGCGCACTGTAAACTTTGTTCTTGCGATTTTTCCGTCTCTCACGGTGGACATAATGATGCTAAACGTCACTGTGATTCTGCAGAGCATCAAAAGAAACACAGTGAGTTACAGTCCAACACTTCTATTACAATGGGGAATCTAGTGTGTCTCATAGTTTAAAAGTGATATCAGCTGAGGTAATGATGGCAGTTTATTGCCTTGCATAACTTACCTTTTCAAGCAGCTGATCATCTTAGTGACTCAGTCTCGTCCATGTTTCCAGATTCTCTAATTGCGGCTGATTTTTCCTCCAAGCATACCAAGACTAAGTCTATTATCTGTGATGCTCTTGATCCTTTCCTTAAAGAGCCAATTATTGACTCGTTGAAATCCACTCCCTTTAACCTTATGTGTGATGAATCAAATGACAAGGGAGACCAATGTAAGCTTCTTACTATCTTGGATAGATTATTTGATGCTAACACTGAGTCTATTGTTCAGGGGCGTAGCCAGAGGGGGGCACAGGGGGCATTTGCCCCCCCCTTTTTTCCCAGAGTCATGTAATATTTATCACTTCTTACCGTATAATTACCAGCACCAAGTTGTTACAGCAGTCTTCAGAGTCAAAAATCATCACAGAAAAGCTGACTAAAAAGCTATCTGTAAACAAACTTTCGAGCTATGCCTCGATCGAGCAGTGTCTAGTCTGGAATCTCGAACTTTTGATGAGTTCAAAGGGCACAAAACGGAGCGCGTGAGTTAATTAGTGGGTGTGATTTCCGGTCTAAAATTTTTCGCGCGCTTTGCGCACAATCTTGCCCCTTCTTTTCTAAAATCCTGGCTACGCCCCTGTGCCATCTGGAAAATGTGGGTACAACAGATTTTACCGCTGAAGGCATATTTTCCGCCCTGAAGGACACCGTAGAGCGTTATGATTTACCTTTAGCCAATGTTATGAGCTTTACATCTGACACTTGTAACGTAATGAAAGGGGCACGAGGTGGTGTCATTGCTAAGCTTCGCTCTGTTCAACCAAAGATCATTGATGTGCACTGTATTTGCCACTTGGTTAGCTTGTGTATAAAATCGGCTGTCAAGGGTCTCCCATTGAAGGTCGATGATCTGCTTATTGATATTTATTATCATTCCGAAATAGTGTTAACAGGGTAGTATCGTTATAAGAATATGCTGAGTTCTGTTGTGTAGAGTTCAAGTGCATTCTCAAGCACTGTGAAACCAGGTGGCTTTCCCTATGTAGGGCTATAAACCGTACACTAGAGATGTGGGATCCGTTGCTTTCTTATTTCACAAGCCATGTGGACGTAGAAAAGCCAGGCAAAGTTAAGACGATATTTACACTAATGAGTAGGCCATCTACAAAGCTTTGGCTATGTTTTCTTTCTAATGTGCTAGCAATATTTGACAGGTTCAATACCTTCTTTCAAAGTTCAAAGATATCAACAGCTCATAAACTGCATGGTGAATGTGTACATCTCCTGAAAACAGTACTGGGTTTTTTTTATAAAGCCATAGCTTATTAAGGAGCATTTGGATGATTTAACAAAACTCAAGTATCGTGATGCTTCTACCCATCTTCCTGATGATGAATTATTTATCGGGGATAATACAACTGCCCTAGCTGTTCACCTAAGTGATAACGAAGATGAATAATATTATTATTGAATGAATTTTATAAGGGAGTCGTACAATTCTATCAGTGTTTTATTCAGAAATAGCTACAGAAATTCGACTTCAAATCTCAGTTATTACAGATCCTTTCATTTCTTGATCCAGCCAATAGTCAGGGCATAAAGCAGTGTACTTTTGATCAAATTGATGACCTACTTCCAATCACATTTGATAAAGCTGTTGTGAAAATAGAGCATCGTGAATTTGTGCTTGATTGTGATGTTTGCTGTGATGCGGTAAAGTTTTAGATCAACGTATACAACATGAAATCACCCATGGATGAATACAAAATTAATACAAGAATCTTGCAGCTATTGCTTTGAAGTTGCTGTCTATTCCTACATCTACATCTAATGTAGACTGTGAGTATGTTTTTAGCCATGTACGGAGAATAAAAACAGACTTTCGATCTTCTTTATCAGCAGAAACAATATCGTCTTTGATAGGGTGTCACTTCAATAAAACCAGCAAATGCTGTGAGTTCACTAAGTTTGAAGACTTCTTACTTGTTAGAGCTAAACAATGTACACATAAAAGAAACTTATCTTACAATGCATCAAGTTAGTGTATAATATTATTTGTATTGTATATATACTTGTATGCTATCGTCATATTACACTGAAAATGACCATAAAATACTGAAATTTTAACTTTTTTATACTGAAACTGTAAATGCCTACTTGGAGGCTCTGTCAGAAGGCTTATCTCCCTCTCTTGTGAGTCAACACCAAAGCTTTCCCGTGATGAGTTTTGGAAAATCGCATGTGGTGCATTGTCTTTATTCCCTTAAACGCAGCTTGCTTAAAGGAAGGGTCGAAGTAGTCTGCCCAGTTGTATGTTGGTACAATAACTGTTCCATCCTGAGCACCTACAAGCTGGGCGTGATTGACCTCAGCAGACTCCTCCACAACTCGGACGATATCGTCAAGACAGCCACACTTCGTGCGTCGAAATGCCCTCTTTAGCAGGCCGAAGCACCAATCAGGAGCAAACTTGGTATGCCCGACGATTAAAAAGGACACAGTGATGTTGTTGAGCCCAACCATCACCCTCCACGCAAGATAATGTATTATATATCGATTCTTGTTCTGACCTGAACAGTTATCTGCGTGGAGGGTGAGGTCAGATTCTCCTAGACTGTGGTGTTCCAGGTAGTGGTGAAGCGTGCTGATGATGCTGTTAGCACCCTTGCCGGTGTTGACAGCCTCATCTATCAAGTAATTAACCTGTGGGGAATAATTAAATTTTTATCCGTTAATCCTAGTTTATTATCGTGTGCATGTAAGCACCGTACATGTTCTAATTATAGCCCACCCATATACATGAAGCATTTATGTGGACTTAAATTTTATGTAGGTAGGATAAACATTGCGATTACAATACTTCTCCTGACGTGGTATTGCTTCGCAACAGATACCGAAGATCCCACACTTTCATGGCGTCAAAAAATACACGAGTCCTGGCTGCTGTGGATCGGATGGGTAATGGACCTATGATTATATAACTGGTAAGTTGCATGTATGAAACAGTTTCTATCCATACTAGTTGAGCCATGTCAAAACTATAATGCATGGTGATGTTATGTGTTCCAGGACTCAACCGTGCATTAAGGCACGGTGGCTTCAGCTCTCCGTCTACCATGAAAGATTGTTGCAGGACTCCCTTGGATGCGTCAACCAAGCTCTTGTAATAGGAGCGTTCTTGAGTTGCCAGGGAGAGATGTGCCTCAGCGTCCTTAAGTACCTTTATACGGAGGTTGCAGCACATGCATATGTGAGGTAAATGTTTGAGCGTCCTTAAGTACCTTTATACGGAGGTTGCAGCACATGCATATGTGAGGTAAATGTTTGAGTAGATATGTGCACACAATGGGGGGGGGGGGGGGGGGGGTTGCATTCTGTATGACATTTTGTATGTGTATGTACAATGTCATGTGCAAGTGTGTGTGATGTATGGCAAGTGTGCATGTACATTTCTGGGAGGCAAGGAGGATATTTCAGTATGTATGTCTGTATGTGCATTTGTGCAATACATGCATGTACAAATGTGTGTGTATTGTATCACTGTAGGTTGTGCATATGCATTTACTTGTGATTTTTCAGACTCGGGTGTATTGGCTGCTCGCATGATTGCTCGACTGTTTTTCTGACACACCCAGCAAAGATCTGACATCGGTTTCATGACCGTGATGTGTGGTGTCAGCTGTCTCCACAGCGAGCAGAAGGTTGTGTATGCAGCTGCTCTCAGCCCAGTGTCATCGCAGGCCAGCTTGTAGTCGATCCAGACCGCCTAAAACACACACGTAAGGCATTTTATTGTGTAAGGAACCACAGCAAGGTTAAATTTAAGTGTGCAGATGATAAAAGTGTGTGAGTGATCCTATGACTGTGCATTGCGGCTGGAATGTTTTGTGATTGTGTTATTGGTGTATGACATGCCCGAAACTAACTGTTTTGGTGGTACATGTCGGTACCAGCTGAATATCATCCTTCTTGCATCCAGGGATACGCCCAGGAAGAAGGATGGCATGTGTCTCAGCATAGTTGTTGAGGAAGCGGACGAGATTCTTGACCTCAACGAAAGATAGAGCATTGTTAAGTAAGCACTTCGTCCGCTTATGTACCCTTGTGAGGCCTGTTGCAAGGAAGTGTGCTTTCACAGCCATAAAGCGATCTTTGCCTGAGATTAATATTATTATAATGACATCCCGGGTGAAAAGGACCGCGTAAATACGTGGTTAGCACGAGCGTTGGTGGGTACAACGCGGATATCCGCGGAAATACGTGAAATATTGACCGTTCAACGTCGGGTCACGCCCAAACGCGCGGGTGCAAGCGGTTCAAAAATTAACGACGATAGCATTTCGATGTTCAAGCAAGCTTGTAGCGGGCGATACTCAGGGTCGTTGAAGCTTAGTAGCCGAAGGTTCGAACGCGCACACAATCGAAGCGCTCCTCTCTTAACTTTGTTTTCGATCGAACCGGAAGTGAACGGTTTGGGGCGGTACCCTGCGGTAATACGCGCGAAATTTGGCATAAAACCGCGTATTTTCAACAATAAACCGCGCGTGCACGCATTCCTTTTCTCCCGGGATTGTGGTATTCACATGCTCCCACCTCCTTTAATGGCTATCATACCAATTCCATGCAGCTTCTGAAATGTTTTGCCACATATTCTCCATCCACCGTGATGGAACAGCATGGCTGACCGTTGTCTGGGAGATGGTAGACTTGGGTACAGTCTCGGTGTCATTCGACAGTAGTGCCATTATTTGGCCGAGGAGTACCAAATCAAGCTCATCCCTGGTGAGTGCCATTCATTGTTGCCTGTAGTCTTTGTAATGTGCCCGACTGAACAGTGTAGAGCTTGGTTTCCCTTTTGCTCTCTTACAGCCACAGCCCTTCTCCAATAACCTAGTGAGGTCTGGATCAAGGTCCTCCTCCTGGTTGATTAGTGAATGGTGAGGCAAGTATCTGGATATTTGGCTGCTTGGAGACACTTACCACACTGTTCTCAGCACGCTCAGGACTCTCCAACATTGGTGCTCCATCCATGCTTCCCAATCTCTCACTCACACTCTCTGTACTAGCTACTGTGGTTGCTGGTACTTGGCTGGCTTGAGGTGAGGAGTCTGGTGGTTGCTCCAGGATGTCAGCAGGAATATTGGCTACTACCTCCTCTATGTCAACAATGAGAGGACTGTCACCGTCACACAAGTTGCCATCACCACAAAAATGTAGATTTAGTTTTGTTCATGCATTTAATTTATTGTCTTTTATTAATACTGAAATAATTATCAGCAGTAGCCTGGTCATCGTCTTCTGTCTCTTCATCTACGTATGTAAGAATGGTAGAATAGGGTTTACTAGAAGAACGATACCTTACCTGAGGAAAGTTCGCCGTCACTATTAACCGGGTCATCCCCGCAAAGGTATTCCTCGATAAAATCAAAGAGGGCGGAGCCATCTGAAGTACCAAGGTCGAAGCCTTCTCCCGCGAGGCGATTGATCGCTCGAGCTGCTTCTTTGGAAGAGGACATTTCGAAAGTGGCTGCTTCTCTGAACAGAATCCTGTAACAGCTAGATTCCCGTGCGCGCGCTTGTATTGTCATGTAAGCGTCCAATTAGCGTCCTTAGCAACGCTCTCTGTATACTTGTGATATAGCCTCACTGGCGAACAGACATGGCTTGGCGTCTGGGCTTATTTCGCCCTTATGGTGACGCTTTGAGCCTTCTAACTTCTCAGGTATGTAAATAGGTCATTTATCTACCCATCCATGCAATAATCGCGATTTTGACAAAATTCAGCCCAGTGGCCTAAAACCGCCCATAGCCATTATTGTACATTGTCGTGACATGCCGGGTTTTCGCAGATCCGGTCACATATAGGCATTAATTTTTGTGGGTGGGAAGATTTCGTGACTGCCAAGTCAATCATGAAAGTAACCAAAATTAGCACCCCATGAAAATTACCCGCCATACGGTATATGGAATTTACAAGACAAAAAATTGTGAAATTGGCAAAAATTTCTGCATATACGGTATAATATATTATTACAAAAGTAAATACCCACATAATATTATTATCATTAGGATTAAGAATATTATGGGTATACTATACAGTATACATCGTTTTGAGCATAATAATGGTGGTGTATATTGATTTAACAGGTTTGGAGGTCCTGAATTGAAAGTGTCATGGCAACCATCTAGCAATCTCAAGAAGTGTTTAATCGACGAATTTGAGCAGAGAATTACTTGTGATGTTGATGTTGTATCACCCAGTTACGGGAGTACAGCACACACACCTGTTGTTAGCCAAAAATCGCTCACACATGATGGCCCACCGCCACCTTCCAAAAGAAACGGAGTACTTTTGCTGCGCCTCCAGATAATGGGTATATTATTCTCAATAATCTTAAGGTACCATCAAATTGCGTGGGCGTGAGGTGGGGAATATGACATCTAAACCACATCAAAGTCTTAAGGGAGGTGAATGCTGTGTGACCACGCCCTTTTAATTGCTCAGGTCTCAGGGGTGTGGCTGCTAGAGCCGGAAGTGTTCATTTAATATCCTCAATGGACCGGAAGCTGCCGCCACTCCTCCAGCACTTCCCTATTGTGGTCGAACACTTCCAAGTCCTCACTTATCTCCTTCTCTACCCTCTTTCCACTCCCACTCCTTCCATTCATCCTGATTCTTCAATAGGGCCTGCTCCCTCATTATGACTGCCTCCTCCATCAACGTCAGGTCACGCTCCCTCAATTCCGTTACGTCTTTCCTTAGAGCCGTTTGAGGAGGAGGAAGTTTCTCCTCAATTGAAGGGCTATTAAAAAGCAGTGAGGAAGGAGGACTGCACTGCTCAATTGGCAGTAGCTTGAGGCCATAATTGAGCTTTACTGGTAGGTATTCTCCCTGTTCGACTTCGGGATTCCTGTCAAAGGACACGCTAAGCCTGACTTGACCTATTGTAACATAGGGAGTTCCTGTGTGCTCACGTCTACGTCTACTTCTGCATGTGACAAGTGCTGCAGTGCTAAGAACATTCCGTGCATCAAGCTCTCCATCGTCTGCTTTATGGACAATATCCTGTAGTTTCTTCAGCTTCACAAAACGTGACAGGTTGGTTGACCTGACTTGACTGTGTAGCAACTTCACATCTCTTGCCAGTAGAGTAGGATGGCCGTTATGCAAGCTACGGAGAGTAGGTGTCGCGTTGTTGACTTTGCCCTGATAGCTTTTACAGCATTCCTCACACATCGCGTGAGCCTCTGACTAGGGTCGACTGTCTTCCTTGCCTCATTTTTTGTTAGCAAGAAGTAGTCTCTCATCAGGGGAGTAGCAGCCATCACCATCCTTTCTGTACCATCACTTGTCATGCCCCCCCACACAACATATCCCTCAGCATTATCATCGTGAATGCACTCAGTGAGAAAGTGATTGACCTTGCATGAACCGTTTTTCTGGGAACCAATGGCATCTCCTTTGCAAGTGTAGCTGCTATACAAGCCTTAATGTCTTGTGTGATCAAATAGATCCATGGCCATGTTTAAGAACAACTTGGTGGACATTTCAGATGGTAATTACTGAGGATCAAACACTCGATCTCTGTACTCCTCAGTGGTCATAACATCAAAGACCCAGCCATCATCATCATTCACCTTCTTGAAGGAGTCGATGCTGAGCACAATCTTCATGTCCACCAGGTCGTACTTGAACTGCGTCACAACAATGTCGCCTGCCTTACTGCATCGCTGGAAGAGAGTTGTGCATACAGCTTATTGAGCAATACGATCATTGATGTTGCGGCAAGGCTGACCTTTGGAGTGGCAAGTGGGAAGAAAGCTTAAAAGTGTCTCACACAATAATAGAGTTGTGAGTGTACCAGGCCCGCTGAGGGTGCTGTTGATGGCTGCAAGCAGTGGAGCATAGAGCTCTGCAACCATCTTGTTCATATAGCTGCCAAATTGCCCCCTCGTCACCTACATGCATGCAAGGTAAAATTGTCACAATTCTTTTGCCACACAGTCTCCAACCTCACCTTCACCAGTAGGCGATCATCTACTACTGCCTGTGCAATGTTTGTGTGATGAAATTCAGAGAGAAACGAGAGATCGCTACCCATCAACACCACCTCTAATCGGGCTTCAAATGGCTCACTAGTGCTTACAATCTCCATCAGCTCCCTTTTTGTTCTTTCTGAGTGCACCTCATCCCAAATTGTTCTAAACCTTCGATTGATCTTGACGTACTCCTCACCTAACATGTGAGGAGATGAGGCCTCGCAACAAGGGGCACACGCTCCTCCATGGCCTTGACAAATGGTGTATAAAGCTGTAGATACATCAGTCTGGCTGATGGTCCTACAGCATCCTCTAGCACATCATGCAGAGGGAATGTCACTGTGACATTTCCCAACTCCCATAGAGAAAAGCGTGAGAATGTACCCACCGCTCTTGTAGAGAGAAACAAACATGACCAACTCACAAAATGAAGCTCTAACCCCTCGTCCATTCTTTAATCCTCAGTCGATCCCAGAAGAGCTCGTACACATCTTCGTTAGAGGAAAAATTCAGAGCAAGATGGACGGAGATGGAATCTATGTGATCCGCTTGAAACATTGACCCAAACCAAACGATTCTGGTCCCAATGTGTCACCAGTACGGAAGAAAAAACGTTGTAAAGGGCAAAAAACTACTTGAGAGTAGTAAAGTGGGTGGAGGACGAGGTTGCCTCTTCAAACTTCTCATCTAGCTCATCAAGATCCTCGCGATAAAGTCGCACATACTTTGGAGAATATCTGTTGACAGGGCTGTCTCAACAGTGTTGAAACGTCTTGTCCTAGATGTTTCCAGAGATGTAATTGCTGGGAGAAGCCAGTTGTTGGGTGATTAAAAAGTGAATTGCCTTGATATACCAACTATGCCATCCATGTCAAGCTTGTAGTTTGTCATAATTCCTAAAAATGTGCATGACATGCAAGGAATTGAACACCGAGAAGGAAGTATGGATGAGTTCCCATCCTGATCCTGATCATCTTCCTGATACATGCATGCATGCATGTCATGTACGTAATTGGACATGTGTACATACAGAGCCGACTGCACGTAATAATGTTTATACCCATAGGCTCCTAGAGAGTAAACGAAATATTATACCACATGTAAAAAGGCATGCGTGTAAAACTCACCTGTGACATCAGCCGATGAGAACGTCTAGGTACCTATTTATTGGATGTATAATTGTTATCACTATGGACATTCATGTTTGTGAACCTACTGTTTGGATTCTCTTCGAAGGTACATACTAATTGGTGTAATATTATGCATGTGTACATACATATGTATACACTAATGATCAACTATAAATTTACTCATACAGCTAACCTCAATTTCCTCCGGATTGTAGTCGCTATCCTCCTCCATTGTCTTCTGTGAATTAAACAGTGCCTCCGCTGATCACGCATACCTTTTCCTATCCCACCCTATACCACATCCATTGTTAAGTAATGCAATCAAGTACTTATATTTTTCTGGAGCTGGAGGGAGATTAGGCAATGTCTCCTGTACAATAAGGTATATATACATGTATCACTTGCGTACAAATACACTCTCAGAGGGCGAGAAATTTTAGAAACAAGGAGAGAGCACCTACATGCATGTCACTTATGATGTTGCAATACACATAGCCTGTCCTCAATTATAGCAGTAACATTGTTAAAGAGCACTTCCATGCTGCACAAACGTATTATTCAGAGGGCAATTAAGGCATATCCATGCATTGTATAATTCAAGGCATTGACAACTTAGAGAAATGAGAGCACCTACCTACCTACATGCATGCCACTCCTGATATTGCAATGCACCTCCACGCTTA
The DNA here is from genome assembly GCA_963930775.1 of Cliona cf. orientalis. Classification (NCBI taxonomy): domain Eukaryota; kingdom Metazoa; phylum Porifera; class Demospongiae; order Clionaida; family Clionaidae; genus Cliona; species Cliona cf. orientalis. The sequence goes on from OZ005689.1 coordinate 21,033,815, forward strand.
GTCTGTATACTAGTAGAGTATTATAATTATTTCTTCCTAATTAAAGAGCACCTCAGTGCTGTTTCATCTACCACAAGCACATAATTCAAGGCATGTCCAAGCATTCATGCCACTCCTGATATTGCATCTCCATGCTTAGTCTGTACTCAATTAAGGCCGTATATGATTATTTTTTTCCTAATTAAAGAGCACCTCCATGCCATGCCACTACAAACATAATTCAAGGCATGTCCATGCATTGACAACTTAGAGAAATGAGAAGAACTACACGCATGCCACTCCTTATATTGCACCTTCATGCTTAGTCTGTACTCAATTACGGCAGTATATAATTGTTTTTTTCCAAATTAAAGAGCACCTCCATGCCGTTTTATCCACCACTAAGGTAAAATTAGCACTTACTCCTAGAACATGATCAGGGAACAACAGCCAGTAACACTCAACCAAAACTGAGGTAGAAATAAGTGGAGTATTCTTCAAACAGCAAGTCTAAACTTCAAGTAAAAACTCGGCATGCACACACACTCCTCTCTCCTCATGACTCCTAGGACTGTCTAGGACTGTAAAGAATGAGTTACATGACAAGGGGTGGTCTCTCCTATATCCACTGTGGTTAGGATCTGGGACCAGGGTCACAATTTGTGACCGCCAAAATTCGGCTGTGACCTAGTGACCACACTTACTTAAAAATTGTCGGCTATTAGTACTATAGCTAGTATAGTAGTAGCCGCGGGCCGCGTGTGCTCACGTGAACATAATTATTAATGATTATTAAATATTAGTAACGTAGCTAGCTAGCTAGCTGAGCTGTCAAACATTGAACCAGAACATGTCATATGGATATGGAACGTTTAAAGGGCAAGTATATCATCTCTGAATATGTAGCTACCTACGTATTATTTAGCTAGTGTTTGACTTCTCTGACATGTCTCGTCCATGTTTGTGCTCTGTGACCGTGGAATAGCAATTTTAGCACCGTGACCTGGTGACCACTTATGAAAAACTTTGGTGACCCAGTGACCATCCCGTGACCCCAGTCACAGATCTAACCACAGTGGGTATAGGAGACACCGCCCCTTGCATGACCAGCACATGTGATACTGTCACTACTTCTATGAAAAGTAAGGATCTGAGTGAGATTTAATACAGCAAGGTATGAATTTTATTTATACTACATCTTTATGGCCCGTGACCAATGACGAGACACTCTCTCTCTAATGAAAACTGAAAACATTGGCACAAAGATTAGGATTGGCCACAAACAATATAGGACACTGCTAAGGGCAAGAATACAGACCTCAGCTGAACATGATATGCTAGAGTTAATGAAAGCTCACTGTCTCAGGGGCGTAGGAAGCAATTTAGAAGCGGTAACATTTCAAAACATGCACCTATACTTATCGCCAATTAAAATTTTTATCAACGTCCAACCACACACTCTATAGGTCAATCAAGATTGTACAAGAGTATACTACGAATGAAATGAAAACTATCACATTTACCTTTTTATATAAAATACGTTGCTTCTTATAAATTTTGTACTGTCATATTTAAAAACTCCATTCTTTGCTCTATCTGACAGTATCAAACTTGATCGTAGCCGGTCCAGGTAAAGTGCTGATTTCAGCAGAAATCCAGCCCCACCCACGGGCACTTGATGCATCCTTGACAACGGGTGAGTGCGGGGGAGGCCAGCTTGTGAGAGTAAAACCCTTTATATTTGTAGAAAGCATGGTCTGTAGACTTTTGTATGGTCTTAGTTCCATTCTATAGTCTTCGCACTGTACATTGATACTGTTTTGATGAACTTGGATCAGAGTTATGCGGGTGATTTTCATGCCGCTCCATTTCAGTCTCATACCAGGGTTATGTAACATACCAGCTGCAGCAGTAAGCGTATTAAATCGTACCCTAACCCAGCCTACTTCGACGCGAAGTTCGAGCACTACTGTGTGTATCAGGCCACGATTAAACAGTTCAAAGGAGCAAGCAGTACACTATATCACGCTATGACGAATAAATAATCTCCTGGGAGCTCCAGAGAAGTCGCATGCATGTGAGTGGTTTGAACTGATCCTAGCTGCCGGTGATTGCTGTCACAAGTTAGCTATTTATATTGAACACAAATTCTATTCTACATTCGTGAAAAAAAGACAGTGATTAGTGTCTTAGTGCCCTTTAAGGATGGAGACTAAAGATTTTTCTTTCTCGATCAATACGTAAGTTATTTCTAGTATCAGGCCTGCTGTTCTAACTATGAAACTTGGGCCTAACTTCCATCTCACAAACACACACTCACACTCTCTCACTGGCACATCTTGTAGGTACTATTAAAATTTGTATACCATCGCCAGACCAGATAAGAATGGTGTACCTATCATTAACCTATCAGGTGAATGTACTCAGCCTAAATATTCTCCTGACGTAGTTTACAGTGGAGAAACTCAAGTGAAAGTTGATCGAGTACTGATGAAAGTGATTAGTGAGCAGACGCCATTCAAGCCCATGATCTCAGAACGTCTTTGTTCCCTCATGAAAGCCAAACTGTGGCTAATGGGCAAAGCGTTGCATAATAAGAATTCGAAACAACGACAAATCATACTCCAACGATGGCGAGGAATGGAGTGGGCACTTTCATTGAAACCCTTGGAGGTACGTCTAGCACTATTGCAGGAAAAGGAAAACCTTCAATTTCAACTAGATAGTGAGTGCAAAACATCAGCTAAACTAGCTGAAGAAGTAGGTGTCATGAAGGCCAATGTTGTCCTAATTGAACAAAACAATACAATGCGTAAAGAACAGGAACGTCTGAGCGTCAATGAACACCATGTTGTACGTAAAAGAAAAGCAAGAAAATCGTGGGGTGAGTATAGCCAACAACACAAACGTCAAAAACTGCAGCAGGTTAAGGATGCTGTGGATTCAGTCTTGTGTGACGAAAATCTTGGAGTTATAGATGTCACCGTAAAAGATAAGCAGTCTGATAGCATGCTGAATTTAGCTGACAAGCATCCGCATGTTCCATCCACGGACGACAACTCCAATATATTGAATCTATTACTATATGCAAAGGAACGATTCAGAATATCTGATTCAGCCTATCATGAGCTAAGTATGCTCTTTCCAGTGCTACCCAGAACATGCCAAGTAAAGCAACGGGTAAAGGAGCTCAATGAACAATGGGAAATATATCCGACACCCGAAGGGAGTCTTGGTGTACAGCAGTCACTCAAGAAGCAGCTAATAGCAAGGGTTGAACACCTTCTTCATATAAGTCCCATGAATGCCCCATTCCGGTCGTCTGGGTTGATTCGAGTCAAGCTCACTGGCGATGGCACTAATATCAGTGAACTTCATGTGGTGACCTTTAGGTTCACCATACCAGAGGCTGGTATGGGACAGCTGCTGGAAATTATCCACTATGTATCATAAAGGATACAGAAGATTATGAGCAACTTAAGATTAGCCTTAGTGATATTTTGAAGGATATTCAAGATATCCACACACAAGGCTTACTCGTACAAGGTACAAACTTCAAGATTGACTTCTTGTTAGGTGGTGATTGGAAATTTCTTGCATGCATTTGTGGACTGGATTCTGCAACTTCCAAATACTCCTGTATCTGGTGCATTTGTTCGAAAGATGAGCGTTACATGGACAAGAAGTGGTCTATCACTGATAAAGAGCATGGAGCATGGACTATTGAAGACATGAAGAAGGCTGCAAAACTACCAAAAAAATCAGCGAAGAAATACAATTGCTCTCATCCACCGCTATTCGACATGATTCCCATTCACAAGGTGATTATTGATAATCTGCATCTTTTCTTACGCATTAGTGACCTGCTCATAAATCTTTTAATCATGGACATCATCCATCTGTCGTCTGGATGGTATCGAGAGTAACTGCTCCTGATCTTGACAAGTGCCGGCACATGAAAAATGAAGATCTCATGAATAAATGTAAAATTCCTTTCAGGTTTTATGTGTGCAAGGATACAAACAAGCTGAAATGGTGTGACCTCACTGGGCCAGAGAAACACAGACTGTTTAAGAACATCGATCTCCCTCAGCGGTTTCCCTCCATTCCGAATATTGAGAAAATCATGGACATATGGACCAACTTTCACAGGCTTAATTCACAGCTGTCATCTGATTCCTTCACTTCAGGGGAAATTTCTGTATTCGAGGAGGACATGAAGTCATGGCGATCAAAATTTCTTGAGGTATATCAATCTAAACATGTCACTCCATATATGCACGCATTTGTAGCTCACGTACCCGGAATCCATGGGGCAATCGTACCATACACTCAACAAGGATTGGAGAAATTGAACGATTCCCTCACCCAGTTTTATTATTTGGGCAGTAATCATCGAGAAACTGAAGCACTCACGCAAATGCTTCAATAAGCAAACCGTCTCACTCACCTATCTGAGAATGGCTGTCAGCGAACCAAGCAGCCGCAAGTATGTTCTTCTTGTCGTCAACAAGGTCACAATCGACGAACCTGTCCCACCATACACACTCCTACTGATAATATGGAAACTGAATCGTCTAATTAATCATACCACTCGAAATTCATGCACTATTATTATTTTAGAGTATATCCAGTGGACCATGGTGACTACGAGGAAGAAATCAAAGCTTGGCGGAATTAAAACTACCAAGGCTGAACGTGCAAAGCATCATACACAAATTATTATACATTTTGAATAGAATTTTCTATGCGTGCATACACATCATAATATTATACACAAGTCATGTACATTTTGAATGTCATTTCTATAGTAAAGTCATGATTTGTACATTGATTTTAAGTCGTGGTGTAAACCATCACCCCGCACAAATAAGAATACTAATATAAAGCCTTGCTTCTTTTCCACTTTTCTAGTTCCATCAGCAGGTCCTGATATGGGAGCGTATTCAACCAATGGTCTTCGTCGACGAATGTAGAAACGAATTGTGTCTAATAATGGGTAACCGGCAGGGTTCAAGCCACGAATATGCCAGTTTTTACCCAAAAGATCGTCCAAATCATCATAGCATGATATAGTGTACAGCTTGTTGCCTCTGACTGTACAATCCACTTCCCAAGCTTTTGTTCTGAGACCCTTATCAAAGAGCTGCTTATCGAAGGGCATTTCTATCTTGACCTCAGGTGAGCTCTTTCTGGAACTGCTAAGACTTGCTTTTATTCGTGAAGCAAGTTCTTCATGAAGCGAGAAAGGAATGTCCTCTTCAACTCCTATAGCCTTGTCAACCAACTCAGATACCGAGCGCCATTCGTCATAACTCGAACTGTATCCCACAAAGTGAATTTTGACTTTACCATTAGCCACATCCCTTTCCAAAATTTGGACGTCGTAGAGAGCATCGGGATCAAGTCGCTTTGCACGTTCAGCCTTAGGTAGTTTTATGTCCGCCAATTCTCTGAAGTTTATTGTTTTCTTCTTCGTAGTCACCATGGTCCACCTGCATATTTAATGGGAAAATCACAGCTGGTTATGCACCATAATTATGCATGCATAGGGCGCATACGTAAACATACGTACGTACGTGAGCGTCGGTGTGACGATAGTGACGTCACGTATCATTGGACGTAAATCTTCATCGCTACATTGCCATGTTTTGTTATGGGCTGGCCAGCAAGGGGGCGTGGCAGCTCCATTATTGCACATGCGCAGATTACATATATTATTGGTAATGGTCGTCACGGTATTTACCGTACAATTGTAGCCTCGTACTATTGCTCCGGCGATGCCAGACCTCAAAGGCCCTGCTGGGAACGAGGCTAGTATAACTGCAGATAGCTCGATCTATAGGTCAGCCATCAGAAAAGGTGGTACGGCCCGATAACCGTACCGCTTCTGATGCCACTGTACCTTAGCAACCATATGCTGGACACCTAGTTACTAGTAGTAGGGAGTGTAATGACGAGAACATCAACCACGGCCGAAGCCAAAAAAGTAATGTTAAACTATACCCCAGAAACCACTAGCCGGATACTTAGTTACGGTATGTAAAAGAAGTCCTGGTGGCAATTAATAAAAAATGAAGACAAGGCAAGCATACATTACAAAACAAATCATCATCAAACCACAATAACTCAACTAATGCATACGTTAGCAACCATGTCTTGTCACCTTAGTTACAGCCAATGGGGAACGCAACTGGCGTATTCTGAGTGATGGCCGATGAAGTCGGCAAAGTAAACAAGTGCATATATTGTTCCTAAACAATCCAGAGGCTACAGTACAAACACAGATACACACAGCAACAAAGTATACCTACATACTCGGCACTGCAACCTAAATGTGTAGCATGTACAATGCGACGACTGTAACCACGAAGATTACATGTGCTGTCGTGGGTGAACTGCGAAACAGAAACACCTGCAACTGAAACACAAATGCAGACAGACACGTGGAAACAAAATATACGTACATAGTCGGCACTGCAATCCGAGTGTGAACCAAATGAAATGCGGCCAAAACCAGAAAGATTTACATGTGTCGTCGTGGGTGAACTGCGAAACAGAAAACACCTGCAAAATAACGACAAACGCATACTGACACGCAGAAACAAAATGTACGTACATAGGTGACACTGCGATCCGAGCACGAACCAAGTAAAATGCGGCCGAAACATGTCCAGAAATGTGCACTAAGGAGAGGACATCCATGTACCTCCAGTATAGATTGGTAAGACTAGCACCAATTAGCATTTACAGCTATGTACAAGCCCTTTGCAAAACTCTGTGCATAATTTATTCTAATTATAAGAAACATATATGCATCACCACGGTAACAAAAAATTGCACAAAATGGCAACAACTAAACGTTCACGGCCATCCAGTGGATTCTACCAGCTTCTAAATTCCCTGTCCAGTGTTGATTATGACCAGGAAATCGAGAAGCTAAAAGTAGTTCACGAGTTGCCTCAGGGTGCGTATAAAGTGGAAAGGCTAGTGGCTGAACGCAAAAGAGTAACATAATACACAGTGGTACAAGTTCTAGTCTATAACATCATTGCCAGAAATGCCCTATGGAGCAGCGGACATCCATATGTTTGCATTATACAAGCCCTTGTAATTACTAATTACAAGCGTACAAGAAGTCATGAATATCATTATAAATTTCACGATCGGCAAAAATCAACTTATTTGTTATTATAATCAGGCCTTTGTGGGCTCCTACAATGTAGTTTAATTTAAAATAGCTGGATAGTACCTTCAGTTGCCGTTTATGATAAAATGTAGTCCACAGCAGATCAGTGCAGTTCAACAATGGTATTTTATACTTGACGGCTAAATCTAGCTACTGATGGATGATAACTACACTAAAGTAGCCTAATCTCAACTATTTTCAATCTAAATAGTCAACAGAGACTTGATCTTGACACTCGCAGCAGTCCTGTCGACGATTCAGGGCCTCAGCTGTAGACCAGTTCAAAGGTCATGACGTCACTAACTGCCGAGTTAGCAAGAATTCTTCAATATTGCCGAACTTTGCCCTTGCAAAGTAAAATTTTAAAATGGCGATGAAGTGAGATTTAGGCTAGATCTATGAGGTTTCATAGCTAAATAAGTAGTCTAGATGATCGGAAGTCGGAATTTTAGGCTACTAGTGATGCAAAATCGTGCAAGTTTACAGGCACTTCAGCAAAAATGTATTGCTGTCTATGGACAAGTTGATCAAGTACGTTTGCTAAAATAGTAAATTCTGTGCATGCAGTATGGATAGTCGTAAATCATTAGGAGCTTCTTTTATTGTATCAAAGAAGTCTAGATGATCGGAAGTTGGGTAGCTTGTTTTGGTTTATCCCCATAGAGCACCCGGTTCGGAAACTTTTTCCACTAAAAGTACTGTATAAACTTTAACACTTTGGTAGCGAATAACAGGGGGTGCGTGCCCCCAAAAATTTAACCCTATATACACCGATTTACAAAAGACGCGGGCGCGGGAAAAGCTGCATCGGGCGCTCCGTCCTTTCAAGATGACTTCTTCCGAGTCGGAATACTCCCTTGGTGATGAGGAGATGGAAGCTGCTGACGAAATAATGGCTGAAGATCAGCTTGAAGCCCGGTCTCAGTCCGACGTTGACACCGAAGATCACACCGATCTAGTATCACTCGTAAAGTACCAACCCTTCCCTAAGCATGTTACCCAGGTATTGGAGTCATTCTATACACGTGGAATGAGAGGATGGGGGAAGAAACATGCCTCAGCTATTGATACAGCTGCAGGAGCAACTGGTCTTGCTCAAAGCCAAATAGAGGTAGCTATCAATTAATGCCAGCTGAGTAGCCTACAGTAGCCATGCTCAATGTAGCTATAGCGACTAGCTACTTAAGTTTAAAATTATATATCCTATAGAATTGGATACGTAGGAGAAACATGAAACGAAAAGCAGCTTTTGAAGGAGACGATAGTGAGGCCAATCAGTTTCCAAACATAAAGCGAAGGAAAACAACAACGTGGCATGAATATTTAAAAGAGTTTGCGAAGTCAGAAGGTTTGAAACTATAATATTATACTATTTGCTAACACAGATAGCTACAGCTAGCTAATTGTGAAATATCTATTATATTTAGCTGGGAAAGCTGCCATGGCTGATAATCCTGGAATTTTTAACAAAGAAGCAAGTGAAGCTTACAAGAGATTGACCGAAAAAGAGAAGAAAAAACCTTCAGCAAAGGTGTGTTGATTCAGCATCTGAGCCGATGACAAAGCGAAGAATTGCTCAAAGAGCTAGCAAAATATTCACTCGAATACAGAATTTGGTACGTATATAACTGTATTATAATTACCGTATTTTATTATAATTATTGCATGTGCCATAGTGTGCCACACTCCCAGGTAAAAATTAATATAAATAGGCACACACATTTTAATGGTTTGCGGATATAAAGATATACGTGAGAAAATAACTCAAACATGCATCTCCCAGTGTGCAAACTGCGTAATAATCTTTTTTTTTTTATAGTTTGAGGAGCTGGAAGGTCTAGGATATTGTGGTTTTGCTGTTGCCTTTTTTGAAGACAAAATGGAGCTAGTAAGTACATCTTCAATGAGTGATTCCTTTAATCCACAACTCGTTGAGTATCTTCATGCTCTTACTATTGCTGGTGAGACATTCACATTGTGCATGCATGCACGTACAAAGATTATATTGACCATTAATACTTACAGCCAATCCTCCAAAATTGCCTGACGCCAACCCTCTAAATAAGACCATGAATTCAGGTATTTAATTGTGTTTGCATGTTATCACTGCATGATAAGTAAACTGACAGATGTTTTACATCATGACTTGTAATTAGCAAAAGTGAAGAGCAAGAAGCAAAAATCTTTAGATAGCGGTAACTTCTCAGATACTATTGTTTTAATGCTAATTAAATTTTAAAATTATTGTTGATAAAGCTAACCGCAACGAGGCACAGAAAGAACAATTACTATCAAATGAGAGGATTCAGAAATCATCTATGAGTAAGAATGTTGAATCAGCCATCATCGGTGTCAGTAATAATATTGCATGCATGATTACAGCCAATCAAAAGAGAGTACCTGAAGCTCGAAAAATGAAACCTCAAGGTGCTACCAGGGTACATTATAAAGTAAAGATTGTGCATATACTATACCTCATGGCCATAAGTAACCCCCAGCTTGCAATTGTTGATGGGAATTCGAATTCATTGTCAACTAAGAAAAAAGAGGCATCCTCATCTAAAAGTTTAATCAAGGAGAAACGTCAAGCATCAAAGGGTGATAATAATCAGATGTCCCTTAAAAGTAAGCTATAATCATAACCTACCATGCATAGATTTAAATTACTGTAAATTGTAGAAAGCTGTACATCTCAGTCTTACAAGAAGAAAGCAACACCATTATCAAGAGTGAAAAAATTAGTAGGTATGACCATCAGTAACTGCCTTCTTGTAGTAAATTGACCTAAGTGTATAATAATATAGCTGCAACTACTTTGAGTGATGAGGATGATGGAGCAAGCCAGGAAACTCCTCAGATCTTAACTCTGAAGCAGCAGCGAGGAGCAGAGCATGAAAAGCAGCAGACAACAGCCAGCCAACAGGATTCAGTAGTTGGTCGAGAGATGCAGCCACTAACTAGGAATAGAGAGAAGAAACAACAATCATCAGATAAACAACAGCCAATGACTTCCAGTCATAAGCAGCAGTCACCAGCTAGTGGTAACAAACAGCAGCCACCGGATATTAAGAACAAATCACAGCACCCACAATCTACCAGTCAGAAACAGCAGCCACCATGTAGAGGTAAGAAGCAGCAGCCACTAGATCGGGATGACATGGAACAGCAACCAGCTACAAGTAAGAAATTGCAGCCACCAGATAGGCATAAGAATAGGAAGCAACAGCCACCGGCTACTAGGGGTAAGAAGCAGGAGCCTCTAGATAAGGATAATATCCAACAGTACCCAGCTAGGGGTAAGAAACGGCTGCCACCTAATAAAGACAAAAACGAGAAACTACAATCTACCAGTCAGAAACAGCAGGAAGTAGCTAGCGGCAAGAAGCAGCAGCCGCTAGATCTGGTTGACATGGAGCAGCAACCAGCTACGAGTAAGGAACAGCAGCCACCAGATGAGGATGAGATGCAGCAACCATTGCCATCCGATAAGCATGAGAAGCAGCAGCTACCAGATCAGGATGAAACACAGCAGCCAGTAGCCACCAGTCAGAATCAGCAGCCACCAGATAGGCGTAGGAAGCAGCGATACTGCAATCAGCAAAAAGCTACCAGCCAAATGCACCAGCTATCGGATGAGTCTCAGAGTAAGATTATTCAATCTCATGCATGCCAATTCAATACTATCATGCTACTATCTCATAACATATAGGTAACTTGAATGACGAAACACCTGCTCAAGGTAAAAAATCAACAGGAAATCAGTATTAGATTAAGAATTTATGTCTATTTATTGCTGACAAAGAGATTCTGGAATCACCGACACTGTGGCTTAGTGATAGCGTGATTTATGCTGCTAGCGTTCTACTAGCACAGCAGGCGAAGGATATTGATGGGTGGCAAACTCCACAGTGTGGAAAACATTTCCAATACAAACCTGTACATCCACGCCAGAGGTTCATCCAGATATTGCACGATAATGGCCATTGGATAACTGTTTCAAATGTTGATATTCATGAAGGTGGAGTAACTGATTCCATCAATGTCTTTGACAGTTTCCAAACTTCCGATGTCAGCCTCAATACAAAGAAACAAGTTTGTGCTATGATAAAATCCAACAGCCACGAAGTCAAATTTGACATCATTAACATAATGCCTCAACCAAATTGCTGTGACTGTGGTGCTTTTGCCATTGCGTGTGCCACAGAATTGGTGTACGGTTTTGATCCATCACTGTGTTGCTGGAATGTGGCCCTAATGAGACAGCACCTACTTTCGTGCTTTGAATCTGGAAAAATGATTCGATTTCCCATCACCAAGACACGACGTGTACCTTTTGGCAGGCGGGTCAAGTACATGGTTTCTGAAAAGGTCTATTGTGTATGTAGAATGCCAAATGAAAGGTTACGTCCGATGATCCAGTGTGAGAATTGCTTTGAGTGGTTTCACTTTGACTGTGTCGATTATGACTCTAGTCTGGATTGGAAGTGTACAAATTGTGTACTATTTTTAAGAAACACTGTCAGCGAGAACTGAAATTTGCAATAATATTATGTTGAATGTCAGCATTGTGTTGCTAATACTCTATTAGTGCCTGAATATTCAATTATCAACAGTTACTATGATTACTGTTTTAATACAACCATCCATGCATGGCTATGCAGCTGAAACATACAGTTAGCTACTAGAAAACTCAGTATCCTTGACCAGTAGGGTAGTGGAAAACCTACAGAAACCAGTATTATAATAATAATATCATTATAATTATAAAAATTAATATCATGATAATATAGTGTAATAGGGGTACACATGCAGGTTAGGTTTGAGCTTGGCACCTTTGACCAGTATCTGAGTGGAAAACTTAAAAACTGGGTTTGCAGGTTAGGCTTGAACTTGGCACCTTTGACCAGTACTTGAGTGGAAAACTTAAAAACCTGGGTTTGATCAAAATTTTGCATTGAACCTGGGTTATAAGGTTGGTATTATAGAAATCAGATACTGAATAACCCAGCACTTTTTATCAGTACTCTAGTGGAGAACTAAGAAACCTTAATGGCCAATCTTGTATAGTTAATTTGCTAGGAAACTCAGAACCTTCATACAGTAACTTTTCTGGAAAACTGCACAAGTACCGACATGGAGGTCATCATGTGGAATGTATGACTGCATTATACTAAGGCCATGCATGTATGCATGTAGGAGTAGCTCAATTATGAAATGACATGATACAGATACATGCAAGATGTATTACTAAGCTCACATGTCGTCATCATGATAAGAATGAATACAATACAGTAATACCAGATAAAAACTCATGCATACATGCAGTAACATAATAATATAATTATATGGCATGAAGCTTAAGGTATATCATTAATTATACATTTAAGATTCATCTTCTGATTCTTCACTCTCTGATTCAGAACTAATAGAACTATCAGAGTCTAAATCACATTGGCCACTCAGTTCTGCTGCGGTGTCCACAAGCAGATGATCAACAACAATAATGTTCCTAAATGAGGCAACAGCTTTTGAAATCTGTATCTCGGATTCCCATAAGAGGTGTTTCAGTGAGTTGATGGCACCAATATTAAATTGAGCCAGTCCATCATCATTCTCTTGTAGCTGCTCAATTTCACCAGTAATAGCAGCAATCCTGTTGGACCAGTATTCAAGCACATTACGCATCGCATCTTCCAGCAATTGTAATTCCTCTTCACAACGTTGTTTTAGCAGGAATGCTTGAATAATTTCCCTTTTGGAGTGCCATGGTACACTTCTTGAAGTCATACATTCAGGCAGTGGAGAACTTTGCCATAACTCTGAATTTATTGGCAATACTTCCTGCAATTGCAATGGAGAGTGTTCTCCGCAAATATCCAACTGTGAAGAAGTTTCATTGTACTCCATAAGCAACTCTTTGGCTTTTTTAGTTTCTTTAGTGATGGAAGATGATAGCCTCTTTGCAATTTTCTGTCCATCTGTATAATTATAATTAAGAATCATGCATGACATTGCATTTATCAACTGTAAAAGCTTCTGAATCACTGCATGTAATAATATGCCAATCCACCTAATAGTATTCATGTGTCATAATAATATTATTATAGGTACATATAATATTATGAGAGAATGTTCAATAAACTCCATGTCCACGGTATAATATTATTATGATTACCTGCGTATTTGGCCTTCATGCACAAGAGATAGTGCCGTTTGACAATGGTAGCCCACAAGCAGGAGTGCAGTTGCTTTTGCTTCTCATTTAAAAAGGCGTTTCTCGCATCAGTGTACTCTTGATCTTCTTTCTTCCAGCGATTTTTCAACCCATGCTTCCTTTCAAAATCTGCTAATTGGCAATCCATGCTGTGTAATTAATAACATACAATCAATAAATGTATTATACTGAATGTATTAAAATAATATCAGCATAACTCACTCAAACACTTTCTTTTGGACCATAACTCTCTCACTGAGATTGTACCTTGCAATACTATCTCTATAAAAGTGTACAGCACAGGGATCTCCATGGATTACGATAATCACTTAGTCTATCTATAGTTACCTTGCCAGATAATAACTGTGTAACATAAAATAATAATGTGTCTTCCATTCTGTTGTAACTGCAGAGTTGAACAAAAATTAATGTACAGAAGAGGTACCATATGCATGTATAGTATAATTCGTGCTAATTAAGCACAATCAAATCTCATCATGCACTATTGGCTTGCTTATATTAACCGTGACTGCTTGTGCCAGGTGCTGAGCTATATATATAAGTATAGAGATGGCCCGGATATTACAACAATTATAGTTTACTTGTTGGCTGGAATCCACCGGTAACAATTATATTCCTTTCATCCTCAATCCAGCCGTCAATAACTTCATTATCGATTGCTACTGCATGCATGTGCATGTGCATATAAATCATGGTCTTTTTTAATCATCAATAATTATTGATAGATGACTCACTCAGTGCATGTTTTACAAACCTTGGATATGGGTTGTAAGGGAAGTAAGCTGCTGAATAGCAACACACTTCATTTCATTTGCTTTATTCCAACGCCGGAGAAGAAGTGAAGCTACATGCATATAATATTATTATTTTATAATATGAATCTGAAATCATGCAATACCAACACACCTAGCTTTTTTTTTGTCATATAGCCATAGTATAACAAAGCATGTGTAAGGACATCAGTGCGGTGGGAAGGGCGCATTTCTTTAGTCATCCGAGTGAATCTCCTAAGATAAGACCAAAGACGCTCCATTACTTCACCATCAGACAATCCAAAACAATTACAACGCAGGGGACCATATAAAATCTAAGATTTGAACAATGTCATGATCATAGTATCACATTTTAGGCGTGGCTTACCTGACAGGAAGGCTTATGACCATATGCATGAAAAGATGGAATGGCAAATGCAACCTTCTCCGCAAGATGACCATCATTTGACTTCAGGTATTGAATAAAAGTGCAGGCAACATCATACATAATGTGTAAATTCACTTTGTCTGGTATACGATGGAATAGCTCATGCAATAGGAATAATCCATAGGAAAATCTACATAAATAATAGTAAATTTAACCAGTGTATATACAACCGTACTATAATACGTGCTGTTACCTTTCACCATGTTTAAGATTGAGGAACAAACAAGGGAATTCATGCTTACAAGCACATCCAAAGAGAGCAGTTTCATCTAATGCATGAAATCTTCGAGATGATCGTAGAGAATCCCCAGCAAGGAAATTGTTGCATGCCTACAATAATTGTAATTCCGAGGCTGAGTGATAAGTACAGTTCATGATAAGTATTTACACACAATAATTAGTTATTATGAATATAAATTGCATAATGCTTAGCTTGCCTGACCTGTGGGATCTTCTCCAGGGTGGTAGAGTGTACAAATTCATCAACAGATGATTGATCAAGGAAGTACAGGCTGCCATGAAGAGCTTCACGGCAACTATATCCGGCTGAGTGCTTTCTTGGCAAACCGAATAATGCATCTATTGACAATATCATTGTACCAGTGTCCTGTTATTATGGGTATAATAATAATTTGCATTACTATTCTGTTACTTCGTGATACATGACATTGTACCTTTGGACATGCAGGACAAATGTTTCCTGGATCAAGAGTAGGACATAAGTGGGTTAGATTCCGCAGCTCAACTTTCATCCACCTGCATAGTGATAATTAACATAACATCTCCCATGCCTGGGCTTTGATGTAACTATATTGTATCATGATTAGCTAATTTTAATTACCGGTACTCTTCAAAAGCGTCGATTAAGGATGAATAAATGTCTTTTCTCTGCATTAATTTATAACATTAACATCAGCTATAATATTATTATCTGATATAATAAACACCACATACTTTTATGACAAGATGAGGCGATCTGAAGCATAGAGCTTTGCATAAATCCTTCATAGCAACTTGGCACTCTAGTAATAATGCTTCAGCCCAATCCAGCATATCGAAAGTAAATGCAATATGTGGTCGCTGGGGGCTTGCTGGCCATAACCTGGCGCGGACTAGTGTTATTACTAGTGGTTCACACTGGCAATAGGCAAATTTGATGCTATGCTCTGTACCTGCAATAATTATAATAAACAAGATTAACTATATGCAGGTGCCTGGGCGTAGATAATTCACAGTGTCAAATTATAATTACGGAGTATTATACTATCATTATTTTTGAGGGTTAAGAATGTGTCCCTGTGATTTTTATAGTGTACTATAAGTGCATGTATTGTACTGTTACAGTACATTTATTTTAGTAATACCATTTTCATCAATACAGCAGAGTGGATGAAGTGCATAACTTGAGCACTGGTGTGGTGGACGAACGTCCACAACTCGACTTGAAAGCACAAGGGGCCTAAATACACCTCCCTATAAAGTTGTATTAATATTCAGTAAAAATATTAGTACATCATCATGATGTGACAATATCCATGGAACTTACCTCCCATATTTCACCGACATGAAAAATGTTAACTGAACGATGAGCATCCGCAAAGCAGTTGGAGCAGAAAAATGCCCATGACGCACACTGCAAACATCTGTATTTTGCTTCGTTGGCACATGTGATGCAAGTCTGGTTATACGGCATGGCATTACATTCAATGAAGGTTTTTAGCATTGAAATCCGGTTCCTTTCCCAAGCAGCAGCAGCAGCTTTCTGCTTTATGCTGTGAAGACTAGGCCCACTGTGATCTCGATCAAAATCGTCAATGCCTGGCATTGGTAGTTCTCCATCTTCTACTAATGTAGCATCAGCTGTATCGTCAACGCTGACTCGGACAGTCTCCGGACTGGCTTGGCTTGTCTCGTCGTCGAGATCATGGCCAGTGCGGGCCGCAGAGTTAGTCATTCCACGCGGAACAGTACGGTGCCTTACTACCCCTCCTGTTGATCTTTGAGTCAACTTCAGTGAGGGTAGCTTCATTCTCATTTGTGTAGCCATGTCTTCAACGTGTCACAGTGGCTGCGCATGCACGGATCGCCTGCAGGATAGCGTGAAATTCTGTAACCAAAGGGTTACTATTTTTACCGTAAACCGTATTCCACGCTAGGTACTGCGTAGGTTTCACCTAATTTACAGTACCTCCAGTGGAAAAGGTTTCCGAACCGGGTGCATAGAGAATGTACACATCCAATTAAACGAATTATGAAACATTTTCGCTATTCCAACTATGGGGTACAGTACCGCAGCTGTTATCAAAAAGTCCACACCATTGGTCGGCGTAATCACATGACTTAGCTTGCGCGCGCCTCCTATAATGCCATGGACCGGCCGGCCTAGTGGCCCGATTCCCAGTTCCCAGATCAGATCCCGGTGTGGCGCAAGTGGAAGTGCTAGAAAAGGAGCGGATCTATAAAAGACCAACCAGGCCATTTACGGACTAATTGAAAATTGAACGTGGCGGCTGCTCGAACAAACCTTGGACACTACCCAATCCCTGGCCCTTCCCATAGATAATTTCTGGTAACCGGACTAGGAGCGGATCTATGAAAGGCTATTAAACAAGGACATTCCCTGGAGACTACCCAACCCCTGGCCCCTCTCATAGATTGTGACAACCGGACAAATCCCGGAGACTACAATCTATGACCCACCCCCTGACCCTATCATAAATGGCCTTGTACTAGTGTGGGAGGCCTACCAGGTTTAATAGGGAAGAGTGGTATCAAGGGGACATGTGAGCGTACTGGGTGGGCTACTCGATTGGGGAAGAGTGGCAAAAAAGGAAAAAGAGAAGAGTCGAGAGGGACGTGAGCGTACTGGGTGGGTTACTCGGTTGAGGAAGAGTGGCAAAAAAGATAAGAGTCGAGGGCGATGTGTGAGCGTACTGGGTGGGCTACTAGGTTGAGAAAGAGTGGCAAAAATGGAGGAAAGTCGAGGGGGACATGTGAGTGTACTGGGTGGGCTACTGGGTTGAGGAAGAGTGGCAAAAAAGAGAAGAGTCGAGGGGGACGTGTGAGCGTACTGGGTGGGCTACTCGGTTGAGGAAGAGTGGCAAAAAAGAGAAGAGTCGAGGGGGACGTGTGAGCGTACTGGGTGGGCTACTAGGTTCAAAAAGAGTGGCAAAATAGAGAAGAGTCGAGGGAGACGTGTGAGCATACTGGGTGGGCTACTCGGTTGAGGAAGAGTGGCAAAAAGAGAAGAGTCGAGGGGGACGTGTCAGCGTACTGGGTGGGCTACTAGGTTGAGAAAGAGTGGCAAAAAGAGAAGAGTCGAGGGGGACGTGTGAGCGTACTGGGTGGGCTACTCGGTTGAGGAAGAGTGGCAAAAAAGAGAAGAGTCGAGGGGGACGTGTGAGCGTACTGGGTGGGCTACTAGGTTGAGAAAGAGTGGCAAAAAAGGAGGAAAGTCGAGGGGGATGTGTGAGCGTACTCAGTGGGACGAGCTTTCTAGTGAAGATGAAGAGAGTGTATTGACTTGTATGTAATCACACAAAGTTTTCATTATGCATGTGAGTCCCATGCTCGGGTGATAGGCATACTGAATTGAAGAATGTAGCAACAGTATGAGGCAAATCATATATGTGACCGGATCTGAGAAAACCCGGCATATTGTCAAAACGCGCATATGGCGCAATGCGCGTTTTTAGTATCAACAGTAAAAAATATCAAAGTCCAGTTTTTGTCATATTTATGTCAAAGAACCCTTCTACTAACTGTTGCCACCGCCTACGGAGGGTAAATGTAAGTTACCAAGGCGAAATAAGCCTTCATTTTGACCTACCTAGTTAGTACGGCTGCCGTACACGGAGCCCGTTGCTATGGGCGGTAATTAGAATTCTCTACCTAGATACAGCTAGATTCATCGAACTACTGTATTTTCGCTCACCTTTTTAGCTTCTTGGGCATCTAAGAACAATCGGCTGTCGTTGTCAACAACGAAATTCAACTCTTGCTCGATCTTTACGTTCATTTCGAACGGCTCCGCCCAGGTCCATTTAATTGATTTCCGGGTCACGCGTAGTATGCGGAAACGCCATACGCGTGCATAGCAACGCCTTTAGACCGTAATTTCTCGATTATTGAGGGTGTGGCGCGATCGCAAATAAAGCGCTCTAGCTCCACAGCCAAGCGCGCGATGGGTCTCGGACTTGGAGGCAGGTTAGCCCTATGATACAGCAATCCAAATATACAGCTAACTAAAATTTCATGGATTGATGAATATGGCGGGTTTTCTCAGATCCGGTCACATATAGACTTGCAAAGGCAAGGCAAAGATGTTAATACAATTTTGAGAGTCTGGTACATGAACAGTTATACATCAACACTTCCTATGTACAAATCCGTATAGATAATCTCAAGTGACTTTTTCACCATATTGGGCTCTAGATGCCATTGTTAGGTACTGCTTTTGTACAATTGCCATGTTATGGTAGTAATCCATAAGTCTGTTGTAGATAAAATAATGGTAGATGTTCTGCTGGTTACTACTCTGTAATCGCGTTGCCCTGATCTTGGAGTTTAATACTTCAGAAGTCACTGATCTATATGTTGTTAGTTGAGGACAGAGATTCATATGATATTTACATGTCTCCTTGTGTCCAGATGTTTTTGGACCATCATGGAATCTGTCACCTACTACATACCTGGAGCATATATGCATATAATGATAAAGAAAATATACGACATGTTTACTGAGTTGGTTTCCCTGTCAAAGCTGTGGGTAAGAGGATGTTGTAGGGTGTTAGTATACGTGTGATCGTGTGCTAAAGTACTGAATGTGGTATTGGCTGTCGCAGCTTGATTTGTAGGATCAAGTTCTGGTACATCTATCACCTAATAATTATTATATAATATATAGGCATGACATTCATTTTTATCGTATAATATAAATTCCCCAACTGACTTTTGGATTTTCTCCATTCTTTGGTTTCTCAAAACAACCTCGTCGGTCTCCCCACATAGCCTTTGCCAACTTTGGAGTCCTCACTTCCATATGTGCAACAACATCACACGCCATGTCAACAGCATAAGCTAAAGGCCAATGCTTGGAAGACAGGAGTAGATCCACATGGTCTCGTGTGCTTTCCTTCCTTAGGATGAATTTTGATCCAGATATTACCTGATTGATTATGCATTGGGTCTTTATCATAGTGCAGTCCACTCTACCTGATGCTGGCAGTTTTTGAATACCTTCCCTCCAGAACAGCTAGGAACTGCCTCGAACACATGACACTCACTATTTCCTTGAATAATAAAAGAGTGCAAGGCTTCCAAATGTTTGACCATTTGAGGCTAAAATTAGAATAAGCATGCATTATGTCATGTTTGCTCGTGATCATTAACGATTTATATCACCTTTGTAGTAGCTAATCTCTTTGGAATTCTGACTAAGTCACAAATCTCTTTTAGTTGGGCGATGGAGACAGAATC
The DNA here is from genome assembly GCA_963930775.1 of Cliona cf. orientalis. Classification (NCBI taxonomy): domain Eukaryota; kingdom Metazoa; phylum Porifera; class Demospongiae; order Clionaida; family Clionaidae; genus Cliona; species Cliona cf. orientalis. Next base: position 21,053,896 of record OZ005689.1, read on the forward strand.
AAGATTAAGAGGGTCATAAACCCCTTGACAAATCAGTCTAGCTAGCGTCTTAGGGCATCCAATAGGAGTTACATCACTGGAATGGCTTTTTTTTTGTTCAGGTGCTCAGTGTTGACGGCGTGACCTCTGCATGCTGGTGGAAGCCATGGAGCTATACAGCTAGCGTTTACTTTCTCCTGTTCAATATCTTTAAAAATCACCCCTTCCAACATTTTTTGCTCAAGATAACTCCACTAGCTGTCAACATCTACTTTCCCAGAAATTTCTTCCTCACTTGGCCACTGTATCTATAGTATAATAATATCATGGTGTATAATAATATTATACACTAATAATAATAATATAGTTTACTATTTGTCCAGAAAGTGGAGTACAATTCTTGGCATTCCCATCACCACTTTCAAAAAGAGGACACACACCACAAATTCCACAAAATTTTAATAGCAGCATTCCAATCTCTTTCCGTGAGCACTTCAAAGGCAAAGTAACCATCATATAGTTTTTCTATGAGGTACCGACTTTCTCCTGGGGTTAATTTTGGTGCAGATGGTAGGTCCAGACTTGCCAATATTACAGCATTTGCAGTGTTGCCAGGTGGTTCTCCTCTCTTAATGTGCTCTCTCATTTCAAATAGGATATCAACAGTCACCAACAACTTATTACTAATATTCAGTATTCCTGTAACCATATACCAAAATATAAGATTCAGGTACAAATTTTATTTTACAAATCTTACCAGATTTCCAATCACGAAAGCTATATCGTGCCTGGCAGAATTGATTGGTGCACATCTTCACAAAAAACTTGTACTTGTTGGAATCCTTTTTTGCTCAGTAGCCAAGCCTTTCCACGTATGCCTGGTAACTTGGACTTGCTTGGTAGTTTATGGTTGCATGCTTTACATACAGTGTCGTCTGGCGAATATTCAGCTGCCCATGTCTATAATGAAGTTACGTAATATTGTATCTTTTTCAATCTCCTAATGATCTATACAGTACGTGCTTACCATCGATCCAGATTGCAATTTACTATTAAGCACATAGTTGGCATCCTTCTTTTGAATATTTTGAAGCACTGCTTCTAAGATTGGATCATCAGGACTTTGAGGAATCCGTTCTGTGGTCTCGGCAAAAACTCTTGTTGATACAACCCTTGAAGAAGTTGACTTGGAATCTTTATAATATTATTATATTAGAGGATCGTAATAATTGCATAACTATGTAATATCAATTACCTTCTTGTACTTGTGCACTTCCGTCTGTAGGTTGCTGCTCAGTGTCTAGATTACTCACTGTTGGATCATTACCTGTATGGATTATAAGAGATTTTAATTACCATAGCTAACAACAGCCATATTATTATGTTATATCTAACATTTGTTAGCTTTGTCTGCTTTTGTTGAGGAGTTTTGTGATATGTCACATCTTGCTGTCTGTGATGGTATACCTATAGAAACATCAATCATGCTTGTAGCCCATTTATCGTCTGTGTTTATAGTACTATACCAGTATCAAAGAAAAATTCATCCTTGAGAGATTCATCTGAAAGGACAGCCCAAAGGAATAAGTAATAGTGAATACATCTTTTAGACAGCTTAGGAGCGGTGATCGAATTTGCTAAGCTAGTCCCCCTCTTGGACTTGTGACAGGTGCACTGAAAATTGTTTGTTTGACCAATGCGTGCATGTAGCAGACCAAGTGGTGATTCTGACGATGGGGTGGTTACTACAACGAAGGTTTTGCTGGATACTCGTTGTATAAGTGATGTACGGCCATCAATAAGGTATGCCTCAAACTCTGCTCGTACAGATGGGGGAAATGGAGCACTGCTGAGCACAGAGCTAGAAAGGACTATAGCATGTGTGTTACATGCACTGCTCTGTGATTTTTGTGCTGTCATCACATGTTGACATGTGCCACCTGAATCTGTGCCAGACCTACTTCTCCCATCTTGTGCAAGTGAACAATCTCTGAAGTGACACCTCCACTGTCCACATGAATAAGTAACAAAACATCTGCAGAATAACATTGTAACCATGCATCGATTGCGGTATGATATTGTATGAGTTACACTTACCTATAGTCTGGTCCCTGGTCTCTAACTCTTACGGAATAGATTTGACTACCTGGTGGCAGGACTTTACTGGACAGCAGAGCAGAAACGTTGATGTTAGCTTCAGGTGAAACTCTGGGTGTGAGCCTTGCTTTCTTTGTCAATGGACTACTGCATCCCTTACACTGAAGCGCTCTGTTTCCATTGCTATGGCCATAACTCCGACAAATGGAAGAGCCCCTTTTTTTCAATGACATCTCGAGGACAGTATGTTTAATGCATGCGTGCAGACTTAGTTTCCTAGGTAACGTAACTAAGCGATTGCGCAAGCGCATCGTGTTACCCATAAAGCGCGCGAACCTTAAACGCATACGCAGAATCAGTTTCCAAGGCTACCGTTCCCAGTTCAAACCTTACCCGGGTACCCAAGGATCACTTCAAGGATATAGCAAGGTGAGCACTGGAAACTAGCTTGTGGTTGTACCGCAATAACATTAATTGTAGTTCAAGGTATTACAATATGGCTAGAATTATTATCATAAGCTATGCACAGCCAAAAAAAGAGTGATCTGCTAACTTAATACAGCTAGATAAAGGACAAGATGCCCTCAACCAATGTTGAAGTTGGCTCAAACCGCCTTTATCGTGTAAAAGAGGATTCAACCACCAAGAACCAGTTTCCAACTTTTCAATGGAAGTTTTGGGGTCTGTTCATGTTGCCGCTGATGCTGGAGGTTCTGGTCTGCTGTTGAAGTTAAAGCAATTTCCAGATGATGATGTTGAAAAGTATGTTTCAAAAATCCACATTATACTTGACTGCATACCAAATTAAACATAACATTTATAATACAGGAATGTTTTTTGTCCAATGTCCACAGTATCAAGCACAGTGAAGCAGTTCACAGTATCTGTTAATCAGCAGTTCCCTGGTGGCACCTTCTTCCTTCTCCTATCTGACCATGAGTTCAAGAAGCTGTTAATGGACATGTCCAGCACAATGCTTGAGTCTAGCTCCAACGTATGCCAGAAACATGCCGTCAGAATCGTAGGGAGAAACCAACTCGATGATGAGGAGCCAGTATGGGTGTTTTCTGACAAGGTTCAGCTATCCTGCAGGGGATCACTCCTAGAGTGCGACGATCCTCCATTCCTGTGGATACGACGCATAATCAATGGATCGAACATCTTAGTCCAAGAGTCTCTACAGTGTATGGTGCCAACACCTCTGGATGATGGAAAGAGCCTGAGCAATCTGTGCTTGGCAACAAGAAGATTTATGCCAGAAAATTTCACTGCTGCAATGGCTACCACAAGTGCTATTGTGATGGGTACGAATTACACCAGTATCCTGAAGACGTTTGGCTGCTGTGGTGTCCCAATTTTGACTGGACCTCCTGGATCATGCAAGTCAGAAGCATCGAAATGTGCCTTATCGCTTTATGGCGCTCATGAATCGCATACATGCAACAGCCAAACGACACCTTCCTACCTGTTCAAAACAGCAAGCAAAACAACAATTCCAATATGCGTGGATGATGTGAGTGAAAAGTCAGCTGATTCGTGGGAAGAACTTATCATTGATGCGTACAATAGAACAGGAAGAGGTACCCGAATGTATGGTGTCGAGGCATTCAAGACACTCCCTATTGTGTCTGCTAATTGGAATGTTGGACCAGACAGGCCAAGAGCACACACCTGGGCTATCCACATAGCGTTTCATCGCCATGATGACGAGCCTGGAGCAAATTTGCTATTTGCTAAAATGGCTCAGTGCCGAGTTGATGCTTCCAAATCTGTTGGAAAGCTCATTCAGCTCAGCAGAAGATTCAAACAGCCTGAAACAAAAGATCATATCAACCGTGAGATCTCCCCTCTTGTCACTCGTATTCTCAGCCAGTTTGATGCTCCTGCCAGGTTCACTACTACCATGTCAGTTTTCATGTATTTTTTCCTGGAGGTAGGTTAGCATGCATACATAAAAAGGGACAGTGGACCATCTGCCTGTTTATGCCATACTATTTTGTAGCTCTACAGGCTCTCTTTGGATTGCATAATAGCCATATCCTATATGTACAGTTTTCCAAGATCGCTGTTTGAAGGAGACGTATCTTCAGGAGGAAGTGTCAGACCCTTTCTTACAGAGGATCAATGCTGGGAGTTCTTTGCTGAAAACATGGCAGCGTTTACATCCCCAACTATGGCTTCTCTTCCAAGAGAACCAAGGGAGGATACGTTGCAGATTGAGAATGCAAAAGTCTTGATAGAGGACTTCCTTCACTTGCTTGGAACTGTTCTTCAGAGCGTTCCTACTTACCAAGTACTGAATGATTAATGATAGCTTATCAGGGGCGAGCGATCTCATAATTTGCTGGTGTTTGTGGTCTCTTCGATTTCCATGCAGCCTTGTATTGCGCATGCGCATGCTCATAGACACTGGGTCTCATAGCTGAAGCGACATTGAGTGCTCGCTCCCACTGTGTTGCAATTTAGATTTCTATGGTTTAAATTAATATAGTACTATTCCTTTGTAGGCACTACAGATAGTATCAGTGGATGTAACAACAGCATGCCACTTAGGATTATGCATTGCTATGAGGCTCACAGAAGCAGTGCCTTTGGTAAATAGCCAAGAGGACAATGGAGAACAAAGGCTATTCACCAATGCTCAACTGGAGTCAGCTCTTCGGATCTCTCAGCTAGGCAAACGATCGAAGCAGCAATTTCTCCGCAGTGCCTCCAGGGATTCAGTTTGTTGTTTTTTTTTAGCTACACAACCTCAGGCTGATACTATTCAAGAGACAGAAGGTATAATCTAATGGTATAACATTTGTATGCTTTCACTTGAACACAGCATTAAGTTACTACACCACGGTTACACACACTTGTCACGCAGCTTCCACTGGAAATGAATCAGTTACAAGCTGCTCTACCAGGATCCAGCAATCATCATGATCAGATGGAACAAACAGCCATCTCGAACCCAGAATTGGGTGACAATGAAGGTACATGGTATTATGATCAAAATCAGTTTATTTTAATGATGATCATTGAACTTTTAGGCCCTACAGAAAACGAGTATCCAATACTCACTGAACGAGAGCAGTTAGCCATTGCTGATAGTCTTGATGGTGAATTCTCTCAAAATTCAGCTAGTGGAGACTCAGGTACCGGTATTAAATTATTATAGGGTATGAAGAAGGTGGTCTCTAAAGTTATGTTATGTACCACAGATCTTAACTCATCACCCCAACAACATGGTGGATCAAATGGAGCCATGATCACATTAACCACACCTGATTCTAATGATCAGTAGATGGATGAAGTAACTAATAACTAAGTTGCAGCTGCTATTATTATAGACCTATGGATTCATTAATCTTTATACATCCCTTATTCAACCAACATGCACTGTCATGTATAGTTATATTATTATTATAGCCTAGCTCATAATTTTAATTTTATTATAACATTGTGTATTGTACGTACAATAATAGTATGTCATGTATTGTAACAGTATGCATTCAGTAACACAAGATATCATGGAATAGAATCTGATGCATGGTGATAATAGATACTATGATAGTAACTGTTATACAGCTAGAAATGCTTGCATGTATAGCTACCTGGTAAAGAGGTGTAGCATTGTACATTATAATAATCTGAGGTATGCTAGTACAGAGATATAGCTATAAGGCTAGTCTCGTGAACCAGCCACCGGGGAGTGCATGACTATATTATAGCTGAGGCCTGGCATTCGTTTGGTTTTAATAGGTATTACCGTAGAATCCCGCGATTACGCCCCCCTCGCGCATAAGCCCCCCCTCCATTTTTAGCTCAAGTTCCTGCATAGGTACTTTTGTCTCGCGTATAAGCCCCCCTCCCTGACTGTAAAATGGAGCCCATAAATCAACAAAAACAGCTAGCAAACTAGCTATTTGTGTCATATTATGCCTTACTTCGTCGTTTTTCTCGAGTTTTGCCCACCAAACAGCCAGAGAAAGTGCAGAGATCGCGCGCCCACGTGGCATTCGACGGTCGGTAATGGTCGTCACACGGAAATGTAAGGATCCCGCGTATAAGCTCCCTCCCCACTTTTGCCCAATCCTAGCATGCACAAAGGGGGGGCGTAATCGTGGGATTCTACGGTATTATTATAAAGATGTATACACCATAGAAACTGTAATAGAGATAATAGCACTAGTGTACTGTTTAATAATAGAAATGTATTGTGTAGCACTGTGTAGCAATAGAGATGTATGGTGTAGCACTGTGTAGCAATAGAGATGTATGGTGTAGCACCCGCGTAGCAATAGAGATGTATGGTGTAGCACTGTGTAGTAATGTATTGTGTAGCACTGTGTAGCAATAGAGATGTATGGTGTAGCACTGTGTAGTAATAGAGACGTATTAGTATGGTGTAGCACTGTGTAGTAATAGAGATGTATGGTGTAGCACTCAATGTTTTGTAGGTATAGAAGTATCACGTGACCCAACCAATCAGATCCTTACTTTGATAGGTAGTCATATGACCCTATTTGGTGGCTGTTGACCAATAGCGTTGACTCTGATAGGAGCTGCGGGATACATCACTATGGGATGGACGCGTATTTCTGGCAACGAATTAAATTTCTAGAGCAAAAAGGAATATCTAGTACTTTGGGAGGGATATCCCAAAGAAGCCGCTAGTTGGGTAGCAGAAGACATCACAGACGCTGTGCCCTGAGGTATATGCATAAAACAACAAAAAATTAATATATTATATTGAAATATAAATCTCAGATCATAAAGTACATTATATAAGCAAAAATATTATGAAATGCAAAGCCTACAATGATCCAAATCGTTACAAAAGGGCCATACTTGATTGTGTGAGAACTTTTATTGATGCCATTAACAGGAGCTTAAGAGTAGGCACAGTACGAAATACAAAATTTACTTTTTGAATTTCGTACGGATGTGTTCAAGCTGTTTGGTGGAAAGGGAGAGGTGGCAAGGAAAGGTCGAGGGCAGCTCTATCAGCAGCCCGACTTCGACTGAATTTTTCACTACTGGTTGGCATCAATGCTGGGATAGATTAGGTGATGGTTGTCAAGTGGTTTTTCCCATTCAAATCCATTCCCATGTCAAGTTCTCACCTTGCTACTTCTTAGACAACACCGGAAGTCCAGTTGTGAAGAACAGATTTTTTAATGAAGTAGAGTTTCTGCATTGTACATGTGAATTCTAATTAGCACCCACTAGATTGCAGCTGCCACATGCATGCCATAAACCTAGTGTTTGTTAAGTACCAGTAATTATTGTCTAAGGAGTATGAGTGGTGAAGCTCAACCCAGACTTAAATGTGGTCGCTATTGACTCAATTACACCTGATGGTATGCAGTTTGCTGACTTTAGCAGTACTTCATCAAAGGTTGTTCTGTCACTACGCATGACGAATCGGCATATCTACACATGGACCTACAAGCACGAATCCTTCGTTAGCCAGCTAAATAAGTCAGTTGACGAGAACGTGGTGAAAATCGACAACCACTGTGACAGAATTGAAAACAATCTATCAAGTAAAGCCAGAAAAATCAAGAGTCAGCTCAAAAAGTCTTCAGGGAGACACCATCAGCACATCCTTGAACAGCCTTACAATCTAGAAAATGTGCTGGAGTCATTCGAGAGGATTACAAGTGAGCGAGACCTAGCAATAATGAGAGCCGAAGCACAGCAGTACAAGGATGAAACAAATAAGTTGTTGGAGGACATGGCAACAGACATTCTCACTTTCGGTGACAAGTTGGAGTTACAGTCAGCAAGGTTTGAGGAGGTCAGAGATCAGCAAAATCCTGTTAACAAGGGAAAGGTGATCGAGGATGTCTCACCTCACCAGGCCCGTCGAAAGGTTGCACAAGTCACCACTCTTTCAAAGCAGGCACTGTGGTTTGCCCACTCCTTTGGGTTACAGCCAGAGTCTACAATTCAGGAAGGTAGCATCCCAGTCCCGTCTCACAGTGCAGCTCGATGATCATTCCGAGAGTGGCACACCACAGCCCCCTGGCCCCAGCCAAGTCGATCTTGATAGGGTACAGCAGGTGCTGTATTTGCTTGACAAGTTTGCTGACCTTGCTTTGCTCTGATCTGCCAGCTTCACATAGAGTTAAAGCAGCTCGGAACAACTTAAATGAGCAGCTTGAATTCGAGCGGCTATCACCTCCGTATCCAGGGGCCTACAGGTGCTTTGAGAAAATGCTTGCTGACAACTTTTCAACAGCAGTATCTCTTAATATCAATTATGGTAAATGCATGTGTAGACACTCAAATAGATGGAATCATACCCTGAGCACTTTCACGAAGGGTGTACAGTGAAGGTGAAATTGAGTGGCAATGATGGTGCAAAGTTCTCGAAAACATCCAACTTCATCATCCGATGCAGCGGCTGAAATGCTGAAGACAGAATTCAGGTTGGAAGTAGGAAGCAAGCACGAACAAAAGCACCGGCCATATGTCAAACACGAACTTGAATATTGGTTAGGAGGCATACAAGAGGACAGAAGAAAGGCCAAAGTTAGATTAGTACACACTTTGTACTGCCCAACTAGGTATTGGTACATTCCATCCGTTTTTAGTCTAGTACTTTACTTTACTCACTGATTTTGCTGCAAATGATCCCCGAACAACTGCTTGTATTGTCTATCTAGAACGTCCGCAACACAACAGCCGCAAGCAGCCCCTTCGCTTTATTAACCTCTCCATCTTTGCCTTGCACTCCATGTCTCGGTTTCGTAATAACGCACACCAAATATGTGCTGTGTCAGCAATAATTATTGTTGAGGAGTATTGACTAAAAATCCTGAACTTTGGCCCTGAAATGGAAAGGGCAAATTTGCTTCCCCCGAGAGGACTAATGGCTATTATGAAATTTCAACCCACCTTGCCAGAAATGCCCTATAGTCGGCTGGACATGACACGGAGTTCCGTTTCCGCACGTAGGCGGAGGACGTAAACGGAAATGTTGTACGGCGCGCGCTTAGTGTCTGTGCCCGCCCCCAATAACCATTCATAAGTTAACTTGATGAACGTGCGCGCTCGCGCGAGCCCGCTATTATAGCCTTTGCATACACTAGCTAGCTAACAGTCAGTTTTAAGACATCGATGGCCAGTGAATCCGTTTCTGTTGCTATGAGCATCCGTTCGAGAAGAACCACTGTTATATCCAGCTTTGTGCCGGGATTTACCGCACGCTAAACGGCGACGTTGAAGCATTGAGGAGTGAACTGTAGATTAGAAGTAGAGTTTAGAGTAGATGTATTTATTTCAAGGTAAAGGACACGCACCCCCAAGAGGATGAGGACTATTTTATAACTTGAAAGACTTCAACGAAACATACTTTATGGATGAATGGTACATAGTTTACGATAGATTAGGAGATGGCTGTAAGATAGATTTTCCAACTAAATCATTACAAAACATCTCCATAGAAAGCTATGACATTTGTTATACAAGATACATAATTGGCTCACCATTGTCTGATAATTATTTGTGGCGAATATTTATTAAACATTGAACTATGACCCCCTATTTGCATGCACATGGACAGCTGCTCTGTGCATCTATGATGGAGGCCAGTATCACTAAGAAATACAACACCAGGCCTGGCAGACGGGTCGATTATAAGGCCAGTAGTGATATAGTCTTGCCAGTTTCCAAAAAGAGTCGCCGATCACGTCAGATTGAGTCCAAGCTGTATCCTGTGGAGGTTCTAGAGAGAGATGAGGAGGCTAAAAGAGTGAAAGTGCACTATACTGGGTATGCCAGTAGTGACGATGAATGGAAGGACGAAGGTGATATCGTACACTTCACGCAAGAACATGAAGAGTGTGATCTCGAACCCCAGTATCTGATAACTCCCACATTCAACCTTTACCAGCACCTTGCTCTAAAGATCAAAATGAGCCTGCAGAGCTCTAGGAAGGGAAACCCAGAAGTCCGAATTTCAATGGATTTTGACAAGCTTCCGTTTGATGGTGGAATTATGCGTGTGGGGACATTGAAGACCAAGCAGAGGACAAGAAAAGTACACAATTAAGAAGTACTCTTATTTAGATGAATTTCTTGGAAGCAAATGGTTCATTCGTGGTGTAAACTCTAATGGCGACTTCTGTTATGTTATGTTGAAAACAGTCTGTTTTTATTTGTCAAAAAAATCGACCCTTGTTGATTTTTACCCATCAGATCAGCAATTCAAGAAGTGCATCTATCACCGTGGTTACAATCTTGTATTCAGTTTTGTAAGAGTAGATGGAGTGGCTAATGATTTTGCTAGTATTTACATGTCTTAAAATTTGTAAGAGATCTATAACATCCATAAGAATTATACTAATATTGTAATATAAAATCATGAGAATTTCATACTGAAAATGGTATAATATATGAGAATTATTGAAAACAAAAATTACTAATATCCCTACAATGTCATACATAATTCCAGTAGTAACTTGACTGCTAGTACGAGGTTATACTGTGCTATATAGGTTGTCTAACAACCATGGAGAGAGAGGGGGGGAGGGAGAGAGAGAGAGAGAGGGAGAAAGAGAGTCACATTATATTGAAAGCTGTCTGCTTTTACTTTGTCAGCTGCGGTGCGTGGTGGGACAAGTTGTCTTATTGTGTCCCGCTATACCACAGCTTGAACACTTGTGCACCTGTAGCTTCTTCTGGCGTACATAGCCCTTATCCGTAAGAACTTCAATACGGTTCTTTTTCAGCAGCAGCTGCTTCAAGGCTGTGTAGTCATGGTGATTTGTCCCTCTGAAATAGTAATGAGTGTACTGGTCATTCAGACGCTCCAGGCCTTGCTGTGTGAAAGGGATAATTGAACCATATAATGTAAAGAACTCAGGGAGATGGGAAACTAGGGCGTGCATATATGGGGTCACATCTTTCGATTGAATGAATAACTCCAGCCATAGTTTAGCCTTGCTCGCAAATGTTTCAATCTCAGATGTTGACATACTTTCTGATCGGATCGTTTCATTGAGAGTGGCAAATTCTTTCCCCAGTTTCTGGATGAGCACAACGTTTGGAAGGTTTGGAAATAAATTTGGCAAATCGACTCGACTCAATAGTACATATTTCTCTGGTCCAGTGAGGTCACGCCACTTTAATGAACTGGTGTCCTTGCATGTGTAAAAGTGAAAATTAATTTTGCAAGTCGTCACAAGAAATGATTTGTATTTCTTGATGTTAACTGCTTCAGATGACGTCAGATTAACACATTTCTCAATCCCATCAAATCGTCGGAGATCCGTGATCAGGAGGTTTACCAAATTATCTGTTATCCGTAGAAAAAGATGAAGATTGTCGATTACCACTCTTGAAATCGGTATCATTGGAAAGAGCGGAACTCGTGCACAATTAAATTTCTTCTTTGATTTAGCTGATAGCTTAGAGACCACTCCTTTTCACCATTATACCTTTCCTTTTTAGGACATGTGCACCATATACACGCATGAGTGCAATTCGGAGATTCAATTCCACAGACTGTGGCTAGGAACTTCCAGTCTGCCCCAAGGTAGAAGTCAACCTCAAATATTTCGTCTACTTCAATACCTTCCTTTGAGATGAATTCTACATCCTTGATTATATTCTGTAGACAGATTGACATACTTTCCAGTGGCGTATCCAGGATTTGAAGGAGAGAGGTGCTAGGTCGACCGCGCGCGAAGCGCGCGCGCAAAAATTTTAGCCACGCCCCCAAAACGTTGACCACGCCCCTCTTTCGGCGTTCTTGAAGACAAAGACTGAGCATGAAGAAGGCTGTTTTAGGCCTAGTGACGATGATAAAACGCTGTTTAAGGAGCGAATTTTAGAGGCCAGTAAGTTTATTATTGGTAGGAGCTGCCAGTTATCGATTATCATTGACAATATTTGTGCTGAGGTACAGAGCTGGCTGTTGTGCCAGATCTGAGGGGGGTGCTCCAGCACCCTGAGCTCCATGCTAGATACGCCACTGCTTTCATAACTTTCAGGAACTCTAAATATACAAACGGTATGATTTCCGTTGGGAGATCGAGCTGATGCACCTTCGTCCAGTAGGGTAAAACCAAAGGTAACAATGTGTTGCCGAGAACCAATGTACGTTCCGTCCCCTGTTAGTTTTACCCGTACCTTGTGCGATTGTTTTACGGGAGAATTTTTGTCGATGCGTATCAAATTGCGTATCCTTTCGGAAAGGCGTTGTTTTAGTGATTATTCTGCTCCAGTACAATCTCCTGGGATGGGGCTTATCTCCCACTGATCATTAATCAGTTTTGTTTCCTTATTAATTTTACACGACCGAGGAAGGTTCTCATCAAGCATTGAGAGCTCATGGTGTATGCCTCGTTGGATATTCCATACCGATCTTTCACAAGTAAAACCTTCTTTACTTGATCATCTGATAGGGGTCGCACTTCAGCTGCGACTTGTACTCCAGCTTGGGCTGGAATTACACCTGAACTTCCAGTGTCTTTGTTTCGAACGTGAATAGCTGTCACTTCAAATTGATCATCCTCTAAGTCTACCACCTTCTCCTTTAGTTCTTGAATCTTCCTTTTCTTGTGTCTATGAGAGTATTCATCCCATGGTTTGCGTTTGCGTGAACCAACTACAACACCATTGAGTGGCTGTAATGGAGACCGAGTACCTGTTTCAGCGTCTAGCCTATGTTGCAGGTCTTCGTTCTTTGCTTTCGCACTTGAAAGTTCAGAGTGCAAAGTAGAATTCTCATCTTTTGCTTCTTCCAAAGTTACTCTGATATCACTGTTTTCTTCTTTCAGCTTTTCAACTTCTAAAGTCTTCTTCTCAAGGTGGCAAGCAAGCCGAGCATTTTCTTCGGCTGATTCCAGTTCAACAATCCAATTGCTTTTTTCCCATCTGCTAAAAATTAGCTTCCTTTGGAAAGCATTCTTTCTAGAAAGGGCTTTCCCCATTCGCCATAGTTTACTCCGTATCATAGCCAATAGCCTGCTGTTTATAATAGGCTGAAAGTGAGAGGCACCAGCTACAGCCCTGGTTAATACCCTTGGAAATCGTAAATCGGTGACATTTAATGCAAACGGTACGGTGGGTTCAGCTTCGCTGTCATGAGAAAGGTCGAATGTCGGGTACCCATTCCTATCCGGTTTGGAACACATACAGTTCATGGCTGTAATCAGTGTGTGTGAGTGAGTGAGTGAGAGAGAGAGAGAGAGAGGGTAAACGTCTTCTTACTATATTATTATACGTGTAAATAAGAATCTGATGATAGTTGCCCAGCCTTGAGCCTAGTTTGAACATGCCTGAAATTATTCCATTTGCCACGGTATAACCGTTAAACACATTCTCACATTTTGAGCGGACTCTTGCCGCATATCTAATATATACAACTTACTTGTTAATGAGTATCTTGGCCACGATCGCCAACTTCCCGCCTGCTAACTACCATGCATAAGGTATCCCCATGAAGGTCAAAGTGTATAGAGTTCGATATTACCCGTGACTTCTTAAATAGAAGCAATCATGACGAAAAACAAAGGGTTTTACTCATAGTGCTTACACTACCCGTATGTATTTCCATAGTGTTTGTACAGGAGACGACCCTGACCGAGTCGAACATAACATGGCCGATCGCTTACGTACTATCAAGGAACGGTAACAAAATTTGCAGAGATATTAGATGAAAGATGGTTGTACTGAATTCAACCAAAGATATTTCATGTAAGTTTATACAAAAAACTTTATATCCAGAAATAAATATTTTTAGTTTTGCCAAGAGTCTTGTATACAGCCGATCTTCTATCCTGATAAGTGTACGTGGGTGTAGACAAAGCGCTTGTAATTGGCAATTATTAGTTGGAATGTCAGAGATATTTCATGTTAGAGAGTAGAATTAAGTGGTCTAGCCAGGTTTTTTAGTAGAAGTGGTAGTGTAAAACCAAATATATTTAAGGAGATGATTTATGTAACTTTAGTTAAAAGTAGATGTTAATTTTATTAATCTTGCTGTAAACTCACATATTATACATTTGTGTACTTCATTCCAATTATTCACCATGATCTTACTACGATTCACCAAAAATGTTGATTTGTACCTACATGTGCGTGTACGATATAAGTGCATGTGTACAGTGATAGCATAATATTGTGGGGGTAGCAGGAATCAAACACTTAATTAAACACTTAGAGTGCTTCAAGTGGATAGCTGCTTCAACACATTCCATCACACATCGCCATGGCTTTACAGGACTTTTGTGACTCCTGAAATTAATTTTTCATGTCATATACATACATTGTACAAGGTTCTATAAATGATTCCCAGGTGTATAAACTGAAACCATGTACATACAATATCATAATACATGTACACATATACTTACATACATGCACAAGCATACACAATGCATGCCATGTACATACAAAATCATAACTATACAACTATACATCACACACACGCGCGTACATACACACACAGAGACACACGCACACACATAGTGTACACATGCACGCACACGCAAGCACACACACAAACAATAGATATTCGGGTGCATGAGATGCATGGTCGAATGCACCTCTGTTCATCATTGACCTATACTTTATGATGACCCAACCCCTTCCCATAGCCGGCAAATTGCCTATACCAACTTTGTTTGCTAGGCAACTACCAACAAACACATATACAGTGTACACACACGCACACACACACACACACACACACACACACATACACACACACACACACACACACACACACACACACACGCACACACACATACATACATTCATACACACTATTTTCTTGGTAGTTGACCTTCGTTCATCATTGGCCTATACTTATGATGACCCAACCCCTTCCTATAGCCGGCAAATTGGCTATAAAAACTTTGGTTACTAAGCAACTACCAACAAACACACACACACATACATGTACACGTACACGCACACACACACACACACACACACACACACACATACATGTACACGCGCACACACGTACACGCGCACATACACACACACGCACATACACACAGACACAGCTGCAGTAGGTAAGCATGCATACATGATACATGCATTGATATGTACATGATATTATGTACATGTACAACTTACAGGCATGTGAGATAGTTATCAAAAGAGAGAGCTATCTTCTTTGTTAAGGGGTTCCACATAGAGCCACCCTCGGCTCCCCGGGGTTTTCGGTGAGATCACCGATCGATCAAACTTCAATCTGTGCTGGTGGTATTGAATAATAATTATTAAAACATGTACACATGTATATGCAGGGCCTCTA
The DNA here is from genome assembly GCA_963930775.1 of Cliona cf. orientalis. NCBI lineage: Eukaryota > Metazoa > Porifera > Demospongiae > Clionaida > Clionaidae > Cliona > Cliona cf. orientalis. Next base: position 21,069,239 of record OZ005689.1, read on the forward strand.
TAAGTAACTAATACAAAGTAATTTAGGATACAAACTGAAGGTGGTGGACACTGGTGAATAGCAATCATCACCTTTTTTCCCTGCATAAAAATAATGTACCGGAGGTTTGGTATATTAATTTTGAGTGCTCAAGCATTCCCCCTCAGCCAATGTATAGGTTCAAGACACAGGGATTGACAGCTATTATAGCACCCCCCAAAAGGAAAAAAAAAGTGACACCAAAAGGGTATCATGGGTATTGAAGCTATCTCAGCTGGAATACATACTGACATAAATGTAATGGGCTATTAGATATTGCTCACACAAAGTGGAATCTTTTGTGAATGGGGGTAGTTCTTAGAAGAACTGGTTTTCATGTAAAGGGGTGTAGCTCTAAGAAGAACTGGTTTCCATGCAAAGGGGTGTAGCTCTTTAACCGATTATAGGCCAAGAGGTCATGACGTCATACGTACTGCCAACGCCGAAATTTATTCAAGAAAGTATAGCGAGACAAATAAAGTGTCTTGTACAGCATAGTATCACAGCTACACAGCCAGTACAGGCCTTCATGATATGTAAGACAGGTTGCTGCAACGTTCTAGTACACCGCTAGGGTGCTACTATACATACTATACTATAAGCTACAAACATACACAAAAGCTTATAAGCTTACTTACCGCCATAATGGCCGCCGTCTTCGAGTCACTCCCAGGTAAGCACTTGGCTCTGTTGAAAAGCTCGTCATATTTGTGTAGGTATAGACCTAGTCTAGCTATATACTTAGCGACAGAGCTGTACCTCCTGCCCTGTGGTAGAAAACGTACCGCTCTCGTACCCGGATTGATCGCCATTATCGTCGATCTTCACAAAATCATACTTGTAGCAAGCGGTGGGTTGAGCCAACTGTGACCTCACGCCACAGGTATGCAAGGTAGGCCCCCTAGTAGTCATAGACAGGAAGCCAAGCCTATGGCTTCTCGTTCTTTGGAATGTAGGCGGTGCCATAGCACTAATATAGCTATGCTGGCTCCATTTCGTGCCCATGGCGGTTCGCGTGCATGACACGAAATCGCGCTTATGGCGTATAATCGGTTAAAGAGCTGGTTTACGTGTAAAGATGAAGCGACCAACAGTACTCAGCTTTCAAGAGTAGCCTCATGCTCAGTTCGTTGTCGCTTCCTCACTGCTTGGATTCCACCACCCTCCCAGTAATCCGTATCTCTCTTGCAGTAGGGCCTCTTCTCCCGCACACAAGTTGGGTGTCCCCACACTCCCCGTTGGAGCTCGTTGAGCCGGTAGTCGCTACTAATAATCTCTCCAGGAGCATCATGTTCGTTACTGGAGAAGTAATTCCTCTTCAAGGTATCATTGTTCTCCACTCCTGAGACACGTATATTACATGTATATTTATACATGTATGTCTACAAGTGCATAATGTGCATATACACATGTATACCTTGCCCAGAAAACTGCCTCAGGTTGCCATAGGCTTTCAGCATGGAAGGAAAGTGATACACCATACAATACCATACAATACCTACAATGTTCAATGAATTATATAATAATTGCACTGGAAATAGTACAGCTCAAAATAGTAACAATCTTTACCAGGTGCTATTCAAAATAGTAACAATGATCATAAACAGCTGGAACAGGGATTGGATGAGTAATAACCAGAACAAATTTTATATCACAGGCAGGTGAACTTGAAAGTGTACAATAATACTTTAACATGCTTACTCACATTGTAAGGAGTCACATTCTTCCGCTGATGCCCAGGCATGTCCTTTCCCTAAGCAATGAAATCTGTCACCCACTTCTTGGACAAACAATGGCACACATATAGCATATTCAGTTACTCAAAGTGCTGTACCTTCTCATGAAACATGGATACATCAGTTGGTGATGGTGAGGCACTGGAAACAACAGAATGGAGTGACAGAAAGTCCTAATGGGTGAAATCATACATGTGATGAACTCAATGTACATGTACATGTACATATACATTATCGTAAATAACACTTACGTTCCAAAGCTGGCAAGGCAAGATGGTGTCAAATTTGGCAGAAAGCTTCCTCATCACCTGGAGCTTGAACTTCCCTGACAAAGCAGTGAAGTCATAGCTACCAGGGATGGGCTTGCCAATTGGTTCTCTGTTCTGCCGGATCTGAAAGCTGACACCACATGCAAGGACGGCCTCTTCCAGCTCCTTGATGCCATTGGAATCCTGTCCACTTGAAGGATGAGGTTCCTTAGTAGGACATCTCCAATCCTCAAGAGTAGGTGGAGCTCACTGAGGACGATTCGGTCCAAAGGGATATCGAACAGCGGCTGACGCACACATCCAAGATGTTTTGTGCATGAATGATACCCCTTGGTTACCAAGATCTTCATACCAGTCAACGACCTGGTATTTATGCTGGTATAGACCCCCTCATCCACTGACATGTCCCATCTGTAGTACCTTTACTATACACCGTATACACTGTACATGTACATGTAGCCAAAATTTTATTTCACCAATTTACACATGTATGTAGCGAAATTATTTGCACAAATAAAATAAAGCAACATAGGGTTGGTGAACCAGCACAGCTAAAATTTTCACTTAATGTGGCTACAAGTAGGAGTACTACTTTGGCTGCCTCTGTTGGGTAAGCAATGCTACTCTAATAGTTTTGTTTTATATCGGCATGTGTTTAAATTATACCTCACTCACCTCTCCGATGACGACACTGTATACCAAAGACAAGCATATGTTGAATGGGCTTTCCATTCATCCCCATCGCCATAAGAAGAAACTGCACAATTATTATGAAACATCATTTAAGTATACTTGCATGTACTTGTACATTTAAATGAGAATCAAGTCAGACTCCCTCTCAAGACTTGGCATAAATAGTTAGGGCACTTAATGTATGTCTCTCTAGTCTAAGGTAGTTTCATGAAGCAACTCCACTAGTGTAAATTGTGTGAACATGTATATTAACCTTGTAATCTCCTCCTAGGACCTAGGACAACTTCAACTGTCACACCAGGAAGGACGGCAAGAGACTTTGAGGTGACCAGAGAATTGATCTCTCCAATTACAGCAGAGAGTGCTCCTACAAGCTGGTAGCTCTCCTTGCCCCGGATGGCATGATTACCTGAGAAATACACATGTACGAAGGAGTTGTATGATAATATTTATTACACATGGAATTGGGAATAAGTATAATGTATGTGACATACAATGTACATGTACACAATTATACATAAATGTACATGTACACGTACCTGCACTTGAAAGGACATTCTCTGATGTCCCTGGTATATAGAGAAAAAGTGAGGAGAAGGAAACTTGACGAACTGGAGAGCTTGGCTCCATCGCCACTTACCTTCACCGTCACCTTGTCCACACCATCTACATCAGTGACCTGCATTACCAAGATCCCCACAAACAGTAAAACACATGACACCTGTTTTCTTACCACTTGCTTCACAACAGATGACAGAGTCTCCGTGAAGGATCTGTAAGCACCGTTTGGCACCGATACCACATCAACCTCGGCATTGAGTTTGGTGCGCAGTGACTTCACCAAATAACTCCCCTGGAGACTCGGATACATCTACTATTATACAAAGTATAAAGACATAAAGTTAACCGATTATACGCCATTGATGCCAATTGGCGTCATGCGCGCGAACCGCCGTTGACGCCAATTGGCGTCAGTACAGCTATATTAGCGCTATGGCACCGCCTACATTCCAAAGAACGAGAAGCCATAGTCTCGTGCCCAGACCCCACCCCAAAAAGGAGGAAAGGGTCTGGTACACATCGAGCGCTTTCTGGGTTTTGCTGACTTGGCATGTCTGAATTCTGTCGCACCAATCAGAATCGCGCCATGTGATCATATCATGTGACAGAGCAACGGCCGCACGCGCGCTATGCACTAACGAGAATAAACTTATTGATGTGGTTAATCATTGTCCTTTCATCTATAATAATAATATGCATACGCCGCTAGCTGTCCAAAGGAGTATGGCTACCACAGATACGGTGCTCATTCCTCGCATCGGAGTAACTGTTGACAAGAAGGTCATAGATCGAGCTATTGTGGAAACCATCGGGGATTTAGGATACGAAAAACCAAGACAATATCAGATCGATGTACTTTTCAAATTCATCTCTGGTAGAGACACATTTGTCTCTATGCCCACTGGAAGTGGGAAAAGCGTTTGCTTTGCCAGCACGCCTATTGTATTTGATAAGCTAAAAGGCTACTGTACCGATCACTTACCGTCTCCAGGCTTATCTACTCATCACTGTATTACCGTTGTTGTGTCTCCACTCACTGCATTGATGCACGACCAAGTATCAAAATTTCAATCTAAAGGATTAAAGGCAGCGTGCGTTGGTGGCGAAGAGGAGAAGGGATTTGATGGTGTGATAAATGGTGATGTGCAGTTAGTTTACCTCAGCCCGGAATCTGTGTTGTCCCAAACACACTGGCGAGAGATGTTTAAGACACCTTGCTACAGTGATAACCTTGTATGTCTTGCCATTGATGAGGCACATTTGGTGGAAAAATGGTAAGCAAAGAGCCTAAATTCTATAAATATCGCAAGTGTGTGAATGTATACATGCACTGTGTGTATGGTATGAAAATGAATGTTTGTGTACAAGAAAATATGTTGATGAGACCAAAAAATTAAAGGGGTTATGGGCAAACACATCATTGACTTTCAGTAGGATGTGGGGCATGCATGCATCTCAATCTGTCCAATTTTGGTTTTGTGTGTACCTGTGCACTTTGTATGACGTACATCTGTATACATTTCTATTCTATTCACTTTTTCAGGGGCAAAGAATTTCGAACAGACTTTGCCAGAATTGGTGAAATTCGATCGCTGCTCCCTCAAAATACAAATCTAATGGCTCTGACAGCAACAGCAAATGTAGAAACGAGAAAGTGTGTTATAAAAAATCTTGAAATGCAGTCATGTTATGTGTTGACAAAAAATCCGAATATGCTGAACATTCGATATGGTGTATTGATTAAACCTTCAGATCCACTTTCAATTGTGCAGCCATTTATAACCAGCACGCAGTCTGGTCTTACAACCAATGATAAATATATCATTTTCTGTACCACATACGACACAAACATGATATACGAGTTGATTGCACTTGAACTGGCTAAATATGGTGCTCTATTTCTTCCAGATGATCATCCAGAAGTTGCATTATATGGGCGAAAGCTGTGCCGCTGTGAAAAGTTTGATGCATGTACATCAGCAAGCGTTAAAAACAGAATATTGAAGTCCTTTACCAAAGTAGACGGAGCAGTTAGAATCGTCGTTTCTACAGTTGCATTTGCAATGGGAATTGATGTCCCCAACATCAACAATGTACTACACTGGGGCCCTCCTGGTGACTTGGAGTGCTATGTACAAGAAACTGGCCGTGGTGGTAGGGATGGGGGTGCTACGAATGCCATATTGTACTACAATAAAAAGGATTTTCATCACACTAATGAATCTATTCGGAACTATTGTGTTAACTTGCAATGCCGACGAGAGATGTTAATGATGCCATTTACTGAAGATGGAGTTGTTGACAAACCTGACTTCTTACACATGTGCTGTGATGAATGTGCAAAACAGTGTGAATGCAAACTGTGTACAGTAGAAAGTTCAGCTTGTTTGTCCAAGAATGATTTTATCACATTTCAGGACTTCAGTGACAATGAAACAGGTGATCCAATTTCACTGTGCAAAGATAAAAGAACAGAACTGCATACAAAACTACTGCAATATCGGTTAACTGTTATGAGCACAGAACCAGCCTCTGCTCTTGTAGGACCTGGAATTTTGTATGGCTTAACTGATGCAACAATAAGATCAATTGTGAGAGATTGTTTGCGCATAAAGAGTCCCGAAGATGTTCAGTCCGCAGGAATAACATCACCTGTACATGCTAAACTTATATTTGGCATCATAAATACATATCAATAAAAAAATTTATGTGCACTGATTAAATTTGTGTGCATGCATAATTCTACATAATATTATTGTGCTCGTTATTATCAATGTTAATACTGTTACTTCTTCCTTTGAAACAATTTCTTTAATTCATGACGGTTAGCAATGTTATTTCTGGTTTGTTTGATCCAGATGATTAGTTTGTTTATGTCTATGTGGGAGGAAATATGGGGACTGATATTTTCAAAACTTTTGTGGTACCTTCCTGGAACATAGTCAAATACTCGTAACTCAGACACCAGCTGTTTGAGAATTATATCCCTATCCTCCTTAGATGATGCTTTTGTGTGATGAAGAGATACAGGTTTGATGTCACAAATTTCATCAAAGTGATCAGTAATGTTGAGCAACAATTTTAACGACTTGCTTGCTTGTGCTATTGTACTAGGGGATACATTTGGCCCAGTGCTGTTGACAAACACTTTCAAAGTTCGATTCAGGTGCTCCAAGAACAGATCAACCGGTATATTATTACCGGCACCACCTCGCGTATTTACAACCCTACACCATAAAAGTTCTTGTGCAATCCTTGGTGAAGCAGCAGCTTTGACACTGCTGATCAGTTCAATGGTCTCATAGGCGTATTTTGTATGCCCTGCATGTCCCCAGTGCAGTAACATAAATTTCCAGCATCGAAAAATTCTTGGACCGTATCCATCGTTAATAGCATCCCTCAGTTCTAACAGTAGTAAACCATCATTCAGTATCGCACTAGCATAATTAAAGACTCCATCAGGGGATGCCTTTTGGACCTGATAATCGGTAGTTACTTCATCGGCACTTTCTCGTAACCACAGGGGTAAACAGCGCTGTCGCTGCTGTTTACCATTTGCTTCACCATCATAACAGTGTTCTGCTGCTATTCTAGCCTGATGTGTCATTGAATAGTTGTGCTCTTTTGCAATTCTAACTTCATGTGGGTTTACCACATCAGATAATATTGGTTGTAGTGAATCTTGTGGCCCAGGGGGTGTTAAATCACTGGCAATGCTATCTACCACAACATAACGACTCACTAGTCTGGATAGTATAGCTTTGAATGCTGACCATTTCTCATCGGGAGTTTTATCCACCATGGCAGGTAGTGCATTAGTGGAAGGTGTACTCTCCAGAGTACTTATTGAAAAGAAGTGCATAGCTGCTGCCATAATATGGCACTCAACCACAAGCTGAAAAAAATCAAGGGTTTCATTGAACTTTCCTGAAGTGTCTTTGGATACATTTCGGCGATTAATCAGGTTGCGTAATTGTAGGAGTGTACCTTGTTGAAAGCTTGATCCTGGTTTATAGAGTCTTGAAAAAATAGTCTACAAACAAGGACGAAAATGTATAATAGTGGTGCATTCCCAATAATTGCAAGTTTAGGATGGTGTGTGCACACAGAGGGAAGTCCCTGGGTTAGAGAATTATAAACCTACATAGACATGATTTCATATTGAGATTAAGAGTGTGCCATGCTAGGAGCTGTGCTACATATGTAACACTAGACTACATTAGCTACAAACCTGCAAGAAGTTCGCTTCTGCATGCCAATCAGCAGCTGCAGGCTCGAGGCCACTTAGTGAATCTTCTATTGTATCAGCTGCTACTCTTGCTCTCTGAGCTGACCGTGCCCTCTCAACCGTAAGCTGGTCACCAAAGAACATTAGAGTTTTAAATTTGTCATCATCTGCAAAAAAAACATAAAATTTAATAGCTAATCAGGCATTGCTTTTTGTAATAGTAAGTACCTTTTGACTTGGGCACATACTTCGGTATTTCTTGCATTATCTCAACCATCTGTTCTCTATTGTTCTCATTTTTTGGTAAGACACCTAGAGGGACCTGTGATAATTATACTAATACTAGTAATAATCATAATACATAATGTGTGTGTACGCTTACCATAGTTGTCTTTAGTGCCATTTCAGCTGAATACTCATGGTGAATGTGTTTTGGCACAGTCACGCAAAGATGAGAAGTACTCAAAATTTGCAGTGATCACCCGTGCCACAAGAATTACATAGTTATCATGGATGGCTGTACAATCATCAATGGAGGGCAGGAACTCTGATACTGGAAGGGTTCGTATACTTCCTATGGACTGTTTGTCATTCAAATGCAGTGTTTTAACACGGCTTGTGGTGGCTATTGCATGAAAAAGGTGCAGCGATTTTACTTGGTTATTGCTTCGCATGTCTCTTGGTTTGATGTTTTTGTCCCAATTGTCACCAATTATGATTATTGTCTGATCAGTGGGAAGGCCGCCTTCTTCACTGGCGCCAGGAATAATATCAATGTCTAAATCGCTATTTTCACATGGCTGCTTGTTCACGTGCTTACCATTTGTGCTTTCGTCACGTGAAGAGCTGCCCTCATCTCTTTCATCTGGCTGCTTGTTTGTGCTTTTGTCACGTGAAGAGCTGCCCTCATCTCTTTCATCTGGCTGCTTGTTTGTGCCTTTTTCAGGTGAAGAGCTGCCCTCACCTCTTTCATCTGGCTGCTTGTTTGTGCCTTTTTCAGGTGAAGAGCTGCCCTCACCTCTTTCATCTGGCTGCTTGTTTGTGCTTCTGTCACGTGAAGAGCTGCCCTCACCTCTTTCATCTGGCTGCTTGTTTGTGCTTTTGTCACGTGAAGAGCTGCCCTCACCTCTTTCATCTGGCTGCTTGTCACTTGTGCTTTTGTCACGTGAAGAGCTGCCCTCACCTCTTTCATCTGGCTGCCTGTTTGTGTCTTCACCACTTGTGCTTTTATCACGTGAAGATCTTTCCTTACCTCTTTCATCTGGCTGCTTGTTTGCGTGTTCACCACTTGTACTTTTGTCACATGAAGAGCTGCCCTCACCTCTTTCATTTGGCTGCTGGTTTGTGTGTTCACCACTTGTGCTTCTATCATGTGAAGAGCTGCCCTCACCTCTTTCATCTGAAGCTGGTTGATAGCTTGTGTGTTTATCATTTGTGTTTTTGTCACCCACTTCATTTGTCTGCTTGCTAATTGCTGAATTGCTGATGTTCTTGGTCCAGTCTAGCACCAATTTATCATGGTTAATCCCCATTGTATTTACAGCATTGATTGTGGCAGTATAAGAGAGACACAAGCCTATCTTATGTAACCGAGTAAAAACCTAAAACAGAATAATTAAGTGATAATCTCATTAGTGATGCAATAAGTTGCCATAGTGTTGCACTTGTATGGTACATGTACTATAATAACATTCTATCACAGATGTGTAATATACTCACCCTTTTAGCAGCATGCCCAGCATACAGTATACTTGACACCATCAACTGAACTTTGCACATGTGTTGACATCGATGCTTAAGAAGTGATGCTGCCATACAAACAGCACTCTCACTAGGCTTAGCTTGTGTTGATTCCCCAGCAGCAGCATACAAGACTGATGTCAACACTGGAGCAGTATTTTGAAGCTCTTTAACAAGAGGTTCCCACTTGAACAAAGTCAGATCCTTAACAGCTGCAACACGGAGACATGATGGTGTGGGTGTCGTCTTGCATGGTTGTTCACATTCGTGCTTAACAATACGCTTAATTTCATCCATTGTGGCATTACTGAGTGATGGTGATTTTAGAATATTACGAGCAGTGTAATTTGGCCTCTTGTAACGCATTGTTTTAACCACTTGTTTATATGGAGAATGGAGTGAATATTTTCGGATAATTTTCCGCCCACGCACGTGTGAAACCTGCATCAGTAAATATGCACACATAATAATGCCAACACATTCCCAGTATATTATAAGCTAGCACTAACCTTAAGGATACTACTAGGAGTGGAAATCATTTTTCTGGCATCCCTTTTAATCCTTTTTGATACTGGTGTCTCACAATCCTGATTTAAAGGCCATTTGCGACTAGCTAAGGTCGAAATCTACACAAATTTAAAGTAATAATGCATATCATAATAACATTATGCTTTGTAATGCCAAATCATGACATAATCCTCATCAGTGATTTACAGGAGAACTATCTTGGTCACTGGATCCTGCAATCCTTTTTGGAGTAGGTGTCTCACAGTGCTGATCACAAGCAGGACTCAGAGAACGCTTTCGACTGGTTATGGGAGACTCAGGCTGAACTGGTACTGTTGAATCTATACGGAATGCCGCAGCTAATGGTGTGGCCAGCTCTACATTTCTCTAGATAATTATAACATAAAATTAATATCATCATCTGTCTTAGCATGCATCGGTGATTTTTATCATTGTCTTCAAGTTGCATGGCTGGTGTAGCTCTGTTAATAGATCATAAGGAGGTATATCATTTTTATTACTATCTTTATCATTCTATGGAAAGAAAATAATAATGTGAAGCTTCAAATTAAAGTGTACATAATTATAATAATATTATTATAGCTGTACTGGTATCAATATTAATTTAATTAGTACTAATTAGTACTTGGATTGCTTATATATCATGTGTGTGTGGTCCACCTGAGGTTGAGTACACGCAGAAAGTGAATACTAATGATTATTACACAATATCATGTTTTCATACAAATTGGGCTATTTGACAGCAGCCATTACAACATAATTAAGCTATGATCAGCGGCTAGGCTTATAGCACTTATTCCTCAGTGCCGGGCACACTCCCCAGCTATGTACTTTGTAGCTACCTGGTTATCTGAACGCAAGTCTGATATGAGGGCCTGGAACGTAGCTAGGCAGTTGGCGGCCTTCTTAAGCTTGTTGAAACAAGTTTGCTGACAAGCATAGGTGCATCCCTCTGCACTGAACTCAAAACCTGGACGAACAAATCTCAAGAAAAGTGCCCTTTCTCTGGCATTAGATTGACTGACAGGATTAAGTATCCTTCTAGATTGCGCCGAGGCTTGCAAATCACCGGTACAAACGCAGCATGGCAGCGTACTCATGATAGTAGCTGTTAGTTCATGTAGTTTCCAACCACTCTGCCCGTAGTACGCGTACGTGCACGAGACTAGCCCGCCAGCTGCAGCTGTTGCTAGGTAACGTATACGCTACACGTGACTATCATACGAGATGTCAGCTGACATGCGAGGCACGTTGGCCCCAGAAAGCGCTCGATGTGTACCAGACCCTTTCCTCCTTTTTGGGGTGGGGTCTGGGCACGAGACTAGAGAAGCCATAGCTTTGTCTTCCTGTCTATGACTACTAGGGGGCCTCCCTTGCATACCTGTGGCGTGAGGTCACGGTTGGCCCAACCTACCGCTCGCTACTAAAAATGTTTTTGTGAAGATAGACGATAATGGCGATCGATCCGGGTACGAGAGCGGTGCGTTTTCTACCACAGGGCAGGAGCTACAGCTCTGTCGCTAAGTATATAGCTAGACTAGGTCTATACCTACACAGATATGACGAGCTTTTCAACAGAGCCAAGCGCTTACCTGGGAGCGACTCGAAGACAGCGGCCATTATGGAGGTAAGTAAGCTTATAAGCTTTTGTGTATGTTTGTAGCTTATAGTATGTATAGTAGCGCCCTAGCGGCGTACTAGAATGTAGCAGCTACATGTCTTACATATCATGAAGGCCTGTACTGCCTGTGTGGCTGTGCTGCTATGCTGTACAAGACACTTTATTTCTGTCACTATACTTTCTTAAATATAATTCGGCGTTGGCAATGTGTATGACGTCATGACCTCTTGGCCTATAATCGGTTAATATACATGTATACCTACATGTACACTTCATCTGTATACATGGTAAAGGCACGCACATGAACTCGTGTGTAAGTAATTTCTAGAACAATTACCTGGGTGAGCTCGTGATAAAATTCTTCACTGACTCCAAACCTATCAAGAAGGTAGAGGGTCTGTAGAGCGACATACTCGTCCACCTTTTGGCACTCAGGAGTGGTTGAAGGTTGTTCTGAGTCAGAAAGTGGCACACTGATCACCTCACCAGACCCACTAGTGCGGACATTCAGTGACTCCGGAACGAGCCCGAATGACTCCGCAAACCACAGCGCACTCTCAGCAGCACTCCCAAACTCCGAAAGCTTCCTTCTCCGGTGTCACTTACTCATCTCCTCCACCTTCTTACCACAGTGCACCATCTCATCTCGCTCAACCATCAACCTCTGCAACTGCTCCTTTGTGTGCGTTACTGCATCTTTGGTAAGAGCGAGTTCCTCCATAGTAGACGTTAACTCGGACTCCAGCTCACACACCTGGGCCTGCAAAAGATGGGGAGAAACAGTGTCACCTCGACAGATAGGCAGCAAGAAACTCTTTCTCAGCAGTGATTCTCGTAGAGACCCCTTCAACCTCTTCACTTCACTGGCTAGTTTTCCTATACGCAAAGGGAGAAAATCATACTAGGATGCAAAGGAGACACTATAAGAATACCGACCTGCTCTTCGATACAGCTTCTGGGACAGCTCTTCACTATCATTGCTGACTGTAACAACTCCATCAACAATGAAACCATTCAGTAGTGGCAAATAGTTCATCCTTTGGACACCTTCCTATGCCACTCATGGAGCAGTCGGTTTGGAACACGAAAGGAGAACAGCACCTCATTACACTGCTTCAAGTCATCCCAGGTTGTGAGGAGAACATCCTGTATAGTTACCACTAGTGGTTCACGCTCATCTGCCTTACTGGGACGACCTGGTTTCCTTGGAACAGTTGGTGAGCTAGCAGAACTCTCAGCAGGGACACAACTAGCCATTGCCATTGACTATACTTGCAAGCACCTGCTATCATGCTCATAGTTGCGCCAAAAACCAACAAGCAAGGATGACATTGTGCAAGGACCAGCAGGTACTGTATGACCAAACATCTTGCTAAGTAGATCTACCTGACGTTAATAGGTTACCCATACTTAATACATGTACCGTAGAATCCTGCGATTACGCCCCCCCCCTCGCGCATAAGCCCCCCCTGCATTTTTAGCTCAAGTTCCTGCATAGGTACTTTTGTCTCGCGTATAAGCCCCCCCCTCCCTGACTGTAAAATGGAACCCATAAATCAACAAAGACAGCAGCTACAGCTAGCAAACTAGCTATTTGTGTCATATTATGCCTTACTTTGTCGTTTTTCTCGAGTTTTGGCCACCAAACAGCCAGAGAGTGTACAGAGATCGCGCGCCCACGTGGCATTCGGCGGTCGGTAATGGTCGTCACATGGAAATGTAAGGATCCCGCGTATAAGCCCCCTCCCCACTTTTGCCCAATCCTAGCATGCACAAAGGGGGGGCGTAATCGCGGGATTATATTTATACATCAAAATTAATAAACACTATAGTAAAAGTTGTTGCCACATACCTATCCAAGGTGCAAGCCCTTCGATCTCTGATCTTACCCAGTATAGACATGATCACTTACCTTCATTAACTTACCATTTTGTCTACTGTATCAAATATAGACTTACGATCACGCTTCGCACCCAGTAGCTCCAAGAATGGCTCCTTCACTAGTCCAGCATACATGACCCTTGAACTCTAATCGCTGTGCGGCCACTATGCGGCCGTACAGCGCTTTCAATAATACTTGCAAATTTCAAATTTGAGGGTGCGAAGTGCGCACGCGCAGATGGTTAACGTTTTGCCCTTTAAACTCCTTTCTGTAAGACGGTTGGCGTGCGAAGTTGCCACTACATATGTGCCACCTTACATCTACCCCAGTCTGATCTGGCTGGCTAAACTATAGCTATGCATGCTGGAATAACCGGGAATACGTCTGGTACCATGTTTAACGTTGCCGGAACTAGGGTAAGAGTACATGTCCTCCCATCTGGATCAAACAGTGAAGCCTCCAATGTGCCATTGACCCCCGCAGTTGCACTCCCAATGGAGGTAAGAATTTCTATCATAGAAATAGCCTTATTAATGATTTTGACTAGACGGCTTTGTGTTGACATAGCCTTGTTGATGGTGCTCCTTAATTAATTAGATTTTTTTTGTATGTACATGTACGTGTTTGAGCGTCTGTCACCGTGCATGTGTGTGTGGTGAGTGCGCATGTATGTACATTACGGTAAGCATGTATGCTAGATGTCATGTATATATCATAGAGTCGGTAGACTCTATAAGTAGGGATGGCACGGATACTCCATATATGTAATACATTACAAACACCCAAATATCTCAAAACGGGTAACTTTTTGAAATTTCTAAGTGTCAAAATCAGAATCTATAGCAAATTATCTATCCAACAAGACCAAGATCATCCATCAACTCAATTGTATATGCCAGAACCACATGTTCAAAAAAATAGCCATTTCTCATTCTTTCTTTCTCATTTCCAGGGCTAACTCAAGACTCTGGACCTCTCACCTTGGTTCTCATATAAATCCACTCTATTTTGTAGTGCGCAGTGCAGTGGCTCGCTAGTTTTGCGTTATCTCTACAGTCACGTAATGGTGGGTGTGTACGGCGCATTAAAGATAGGGGATGTGTCTTGATACGCCATTTTTGTCATCTAATGCGCATGCTCATAATGTGTTACCATGGTGAAGTCATGTGACTGTAGTCAGCGGCGCGCGCCACCGCCGCTAGCAGCAAGCCAGCAAGCTAGCGCCTCAAATCAAGCTACTAAGCTTAGCCTAGCTAGCCATAGCTAAGCGCCAGACTCTCCCGCGCGAGCTAGGCAAGCGCGAGCGCGATAAAGCGAACCTAGCTAGAGACTAGCGTGTGCAGCGCTAATACTGCGCTGGGATATGGAGACTCGAGGCCTCAACGTACGGGCGCGACACGGCCCTCTGCAATCAGTATAACAGCCAGCTCAGTACTCAGTGTCAGTAGTGACAAAGATAATCGATAAAATCAATAATAGCTATACTAATACTAGAGTCTCATCGGCTATGTGCTAGGCGAGTTAACGAGGGGCGTGGCTACTACTTTTACGCGCACTTGCGAACTTCGGCACCTCCCATCTATAC